>CM044014.1:44129195-44729195 GCA_024085815.1 Flaveria linearis | reverse complement strand
AGCATAAAGCCGGGGTTGAATGACAAGGATCCCGTTTTGTACTATGGGTTCAGTCACCTAGACTGTTTCCCCCTGTGTGTGTGTACCCACATGGGTTAAAATTGCACGTTATAAAACACACAGTTGAGCTATCAACTCAAAAAGAGTTATAATCCTCCTTTACATCTGCTTACAAGCCTTTTCTTTCTTTCATTACGTTTCATTTTTCCTCTTTGTTATCTTTCTCTTCATTTTGTTTTACTTTACGTTCATTCACACATTCATCATACTACGTAAAGTAATAACATAATACTTAACGTATATTATATTACAATATAAATACATTTTGAAAACTAATAAAAGATAACATCTTATACACATATGCATATCATACATTCATCATAACGTCATGCATATACTATTCATAACCCTTACTTATTCATGCTTAGAATAGTCCAAAACAGCCCACAAGTCAAACTAGGGTCAAACCCTAACATTTTGGTTTTTCCTCAAAATTCAGAAAAATTTTCTAAGTGTTGGGCGCATGGACACTATTTAGGCACATCAGGACTGCTTGGGCGTTTTTCAACTATGCAGGCCCATCAGTCTACACTTAACCAGTTTAACACTTGGACGCATGAGCCTTTTGGGCGCATGGGCCTTTTGGGTGCATGGGCACAATTTGGGCACATGACCCTATACTTAGGCATTTCAACCAAAACTCAGGCGCATGAACTACTGTTCAGGCGCATGAACTTACACTTAGAAATTCTAAGGCAAATCTAGGCGCATGAGCTACTGTTTGCATTATCTCATACTTAGTCTTTTAAGCCTATTTTTCAGGCGTATGGGCCCTGTTTGGGTGCATGAACACCCTTTCATATGTTTCTAACATATTTTTTAGTCCCATTTGTAGGATTCTATGTGCCCAAGACACTTAGAATATTGATGTGGTTAGTACGTTATGATCCAAGTCGGGTTATACCCAATAACAAGCTTAGCAAACACCAATTAATATTTAATTGATGATATGATCATGCAATTAAATGTTTACACCAATTTAGAAAATGAGTTTTCTAAATAAGTTGCATATGAGATGGAACAATCTATTTGGATATTTTGTTTAATAATATTATTTGTAATGTTATTTAAGTAAGTTAGATAACATTACAAATTAATAATGGGAGTGTATGGATTATACAATTAAAAGGTTAGTTGTATATATCTAATAAGAGGACTAGTAGACAATATATGTGTGTGTTAGTATCAATTTTTATAAAATTGATAATCAAAGAGAGAGACCACTTCCATGTAGCCGTCCCCCCTTTTTCCCACATGCATGTGATATTGCTCTTGAGAAGAACACTTATGCATGCCTATTCCACTAACCAATATTCTCTTGATAAACTAACCCACATGCTAGTTCTACTTACAAGATAAAAATTTAGCTTTCATTCTCAATGAACATGACATGCAACTTTGAACAAAAGCTCTCTCTCCCTCTTCTCTATAGTCCATGGATTTTGCAACTGAAGAAAAGGGTTTTCAGCTTTGTTCTTGGTGTGATTTTCTTCCTAACAAGAAGGGTTATTGCATCAAGCTTGGGGTATAAACACTTCAGGGTTCCTCTTCTTGGAATCTTGGTCGATCTCATCTTCCCACATCATCAAGTTTGCTGCTGGAAACTCACGGATTTAGAAGGTCTTTTGGCAGCTTTCATCTTGGTGTTTTGGTGTACAACTCCAAGCAAGGATGATGCTTACTTAGAGCTTTATGGGAGTCAACATTTGAGGACATCCAACCGTAAAGATTTGGCCATATTTCAGCCTCCTATCTTCTTTCCTTAGTCGACATTTAGCTGCTGGAAGGAGGTAGTTTGACAGCCCTTTGTGGCTGTCATATTGTGTTATTTTATGTACACATAGCATGTTCATTCACATATAATGATCCTTTGATTTATGGGTTTGTTTTATACACTTGAAATGTTTTATACACTTGAATGATCCTTTGATTTATGGGTTTGTTTTATACACTTGAATCACATATAATGATCCTTTGATTTATGGGTTTGTTTTATACACTTGAATGGTCACTTGAAGAACATAATTTTCAGCTTAGAAACATGGTTATAATGCTATACTTCCGCTGTGTTTTCAGAAAGTTTAAATGGTTAAACTGTGATTTTATATTCTAACAAACCCAACAATGGCATCAAGAGCCGGTTATGTGGATGACTTGCTTGTTTTGTCCTTTAAAATTGGTTTTAGAGGATGATTATAAACTCATAATAGGCTGATTTTGGTTGATTAAATAAACCCCATGTCTTTCAAAGTTATATCTTCATGCTTATGATTAAACCTTGAAAGATAGGAATATCAATTGGTTAACATGTTTGGTTGTTGTTTGTTTGGACAAACAAACCCAAATTTTCAGTTTATGTTGGCTGAAAATTTAGGGTTTGATGGGGTTTATTTTGTTTATTGAATAATATTTATGATTGTTCATATGATAGTGCATAACCTAACTTTTGGCCTTGTGTTGTTTGGATGCTTGCAATGTTTGTTTTGGTTATTTTCATTTGGGTTGTAATATTATTCTTTTGTGCTTTGTTTAAAAATGTAATTTGTCTATTTATTCATTGGGATGTAATAATAGATTAGGAGTGTTTTTCTTTTACTAGAAAATATGTATTAGGATATATATTTTGTAAAAGAAGATGCTCGGGAAGGAAGCACAAGAAGAAGACACAAAAGATGGACTTGAAGCATATGGATGCAAGTTCAAGTGGGAGTCAATGAAGACCTCTATTTCGTGTTGTATTCAACCCTTAGGAAAGACCAAATGACCACACTTGTGATGGCAAACAAGTGTGGTCACAATAGTACCTATGGTTATGCACATTGTGGTTGTTAATATTATGCTTGTTTGGTTGTTTGTTGTATGATTGTTATTTGATATTTGGATATGCATAACAAACTCATTAGCAAACTTAACAAGCTGAAAATTTATGGTTTCTAATCATTAAGTGGTTAATAAAAGGTTATTAAATGTATTGAAAATAAACCATAGGATACCTTGCATTTGAAAGCATGCAAATACAAGGTATATATAGTGTTTTCAAAACTAGAATTAATGAAAACCAAAAATCTCTTTTTAAACAAGTTTAACACCATCCTTTTACACGACACTCGAATCACTTGAGAACTATTTGTGGGATAAAGGTCACATAACCACTTATAGGGAACTTATGTGTTTGAGGTGAGTCGAACATACTTGTGGGATAAAGGTCACCTAACCGCTTGTATGTGAAAACTCACACGTGTGTGTAAGTAGGACGACTTGAATTGGAAACCATGTGCATAGGGTCACCGAAGCATGGCGTACAATGGTGTTGATGGGATTAAACATGCCAACCAAACATAAGATGTTTAACCGATCCCATAAAGGCTAGAAGTTGCAAAAGGTTGCAATTGTCAAATATTGACTACCTCGTTAAATTAAATAATGGGATAAAGGTCACCTAACCATTATTTGAATGTAACGTTGGATTCTAGATTTTAATTATTAATTGTCTATGAGACATAAAAGTGTATTAATAATTAAAATAAAATTTTAAGAAATACTAATAAGAACTTTGTAAATTTAGTAAAATGGCCGCAAACAATAATGCTACCACCCCGACCGTCCATACCCTATCACTGAGAATCGTTATCAAAATAAGTAAAGGCCTATGTCCTTGACGATCCCATGTCTCACCAACCAACGCTGTTGATGTTAAGGCCTTTTGACGATTGGCTTAAGCACATTAAGGATTCTGTGCAAGCTTCCTACCTCATGTTGGGAATATGATTCCCGAACTCCAAAAGGGTTTGGAACATCATAGGACATATGACATGATAATCTAGTTAAAGGAAATGTCCCTTCAACAAACTTTAATAAGATTGCTTCGAAACGGTTCAAGCACTTTATGCATGTCACATGGAAGAAACCCAATCGATATCATCTTATATACTCTTAAGATGAAAAGCCACATTGATAGCCTCAAGATGCTTAAATGTCCTGTCTCAAAGTAGATGGCCAAGGATTTGATCCTTGATTGCCCAACTAAAGGTTTGAGACATTCATAATAAACTATAATATGAACGGGTGGGACAAGAGTATCGGTGAAATTCACGCAATGCTCAAAAGCAACCGAGGCAGGGATGGGTAGAGAGGTTCTACCTATTCTCTCGATCAATGAGGGAGACTATAAGAAATGGCCAATCTCGATCCTAAGGCAATTATTGCCAAAAGAAAGGAATACATCAAAGCAATGATTAAAGCGAAACCTCAACAACCTAAGCTTATGAAGCCTAAAGTAAAAGGAGAACGATCCATGCTTTGAGCATGGAGAGATAGGACAATAAAAGGGAATTGCCCCTCCTATCTCAAGGAGTTGAAAAATAAAGAGGGATGCTAGGCAAACCTCGAATACAATTTTCATGACTCACATTGTATTAAATGTCATTTCTTCAAACACATGGGTATTGGATACCGGATGTGAGACTCATACTTGCAATTGTTGCAAAGGGGTTCAAAAGAAATGTACACTTCAAAGAGGGAAACACTATTTTGAGACTTACAAATGGTTTGGAAGTTGTTCTCAAAACCTTTTGTATGCACCTAGTTTGAATAGGAACATAATTAATGTTTCCTATTAAAACAATATGGTCATGATTTAAAGTTTGTATATAATGGTATTAAGTTTTATGGATGATGTATTTCATTTTAAGGATATGCCTTTTAATGATGTTCATGAATTGGTTCATGATAATTCGTCCTATAATAACTTATTATACACATTAAGCACCAAGAAACTTAAAATCGGTTTAAGTTATTATTATCTTTGACATTGTCATCTTGGTCACATAAACGAGAATTGGATTCAAACACTTCAAAAGAATGGTCTTTTGGAAACAAATGAAAATGTTTCATTTGATAAGTGTGAACCAAAAGACTTACTAGGAATGATACATTTGGATGTATATGGTCCTTTTAAGACAATGACAAAGATTGGTGAAAAGATACTTTATTACTGTTACCGACGATTACAGTCACTATTATTGTGTGCACTTGATGACACATAAGAATGAAGCTTTTGAAATGTTCAAAATCTTCAATAATGAAGTAGAAAATCAACTCTACATAACTATCTAAGTTCTTCATTCTGATAAAGGAGAAACTGAACCCTATTTGGATATGGTTCAATTCATTAAGGCTATGAGCTTACCACCTTTATCATCTTGGGTTTTCGCACTACTCTCCACGGCTCGTATTTTGAATATGGACCAAACCAAGAAAGTGGGTTCGACACCTTTTGAAATATGGCATGGAAAGAGTTCTATCGCTATCATATTTAAAGGTATGGGTAGTGAAGCTTATGTTAAGCTTAACACCCAAAACAAATTTGAAAGTCGATCCACTAAGTGTATATTTGTTGGATATCCCAAAGACTGTATAGGATACTACTTCTTTGATCCAACAGAGCAAAAGGAATTTATTGCTCGAAGGGCAGAGTTCTTGGAAGCCAAGTTCCTTATGGAAGGAGTGACGCATAGAACAATGGAATTTGATGAAGATCAAGATCCACAAGCCGATACACGTTTGGTTGACACTAGCTGTCAACAAGAGGTTGTTGATGATGATCAAGAGGTTGATCAATACACACAAAACATTCATAGATCTGGTAGAGTTAGCATTTCACCTGAAATATATGGATTTTTCATGGATGGATGCTATGAAGTTGACTCTGATAAGCCAACTACATACCTTGATGCTATGTCCAATTCGGATTGTGACAAATGGCTGGAAGCCATGAATGTAGAGATGCAATCCATGTATGACAACCAAGTTTAGGAATTGGTTGACCCTCCACTTAACTCCAAACCGGTTGGATGCAAGTGGGTTTTTGAGAAGAAAACAAATATGCATTAAAGCTTGGATACTTACAAGGCAAGACTTGTAGCAAAAGGTTTCACTCAAACTCAAGGGGTTGACTATGATGAAACTTTCTCACCTGTTGCGATGCTAAAGTCTATAAGGATATTGTTTGCCATAGCTGCTCATTATGATTATGAGATTTGGCAAATGGATGTCAAAACCGCTTTCCTAAATGGATATCTTAAGGAAGATGTCTATATGGTTTAGCCTGAAGGTTTTGTCGATCCAAAGCATCCTAATAAAGTATGCAAGTTAAAGAAATCAATCTATGGATTGAAACAAGCATCGAGAAGTTGGAATCAATGTTTTGATGAAGAGATCAAGAAATTTGGTTTCATCAAGAACGCTGACAAGGCTTGTGTGTATAAAAAGGCTAGTGGGAGTGTAATCACATTCTTAGTATTGTATGTTGATGACATAATACTATATGGAAAAGACATTCCAACCATGGAAGGTGTTAAAACCTGGCTTGGAAATTGTTTTTCCATAAAAGATCTCGGTGAAGCCGTCTATATTTTGGGAATAAAGATCTATAGGGATAGATCGAGGCGGTTGATAGGTCTAAACCAAAATGCATATATTGATAAAATCTTTAAAAAGGTTCAAGTTGGAAAACTCTAAGAAAGGTATGGTGCCTATTTAAAGAGGGACAATTGAGTGCATCTCAATGTCCAAGCTCAAAGGATGAGCAAGATTGTATGAAGGACATCCCATATGTGTCTGCTATGGGATCCATCATATATGCGATGATATGCACTAAGACCGGACGTGTCATGCGCGTTAAGCAAGACAAGAAGATATCAGCAGAATCCAGGTAATAGCCATTGGATGGCTGTTAAGAGTATCTTGAAATACCTTAGAAACACTAAGGATATGTTCTTAATATATGGATCTGGTGAAGAGGAACTCGTTGTAAAGGGTTACACGGATGCGAGTTTCCAAACTGATCGAGATGATCCTCGATCATAATCGGGGTATGTCTCCATTATGAATAGGGTAACATTGTCCACTACAAAACAGAATACATAGCCGCCTCATTACCAGCTTTGGAAGCTGCATGAATAAAAGGTTTATCGCCTATCTAAGGGTGGTCTCTACCATTCAAGACCCCTTAGAAATCTTTTGTGATAACGAGGGTGTGATTGCTCAAATCAGGAAACCCCGTGCACATCAAAAGATTAGGCACAATGAGCGGAGATTCAACTACATAAGGGATGAAGTTGAAAAGAGAAAGATATGTATTCGTAAAGTTCACTTTGATCAAAACATTGCGGATCCATTCACGAAGCTCCTAGATAGGTCAAAGCATGAAAGTCACACTTATGCCTTAGGACTTCGATATTCTAGTGATTGGACTTGATCGAATTTTGTATTTGAATATGTGGAACTCTTTATTATTTGAGTAAAATCATTTGGTTATAATGTTTCAATTAATGTTCCAATTTAACATGTTTAATCCATGAGTAAATTATTTACTCTAAATGTCCGTAGTCGTTCATACTTGTGGGAACAAGTGTTAGGGTAAGATTATTATGAACATGGATTGGTTGATATTCATAAGGATGAATATAGAGCAATGGGTTGCTACCAAGGTTCATAGATATTTGTGGGATACAAATATTGGACTAACCCGCATCTCAAATTTTACTACATGGAATCTTATCGATTGATCATAAGTAAATTTGAGTAAAGGCGAATATCATTTGGTATCCTCCGACCTGAGATACATATTGGGTTTTGATATTCACCAAGTATTATACCTTGAGCTAATTCTTCATTGTCCTGAAATAGTGGACAGTACATAAGGGTATGTTCAGGTATAACACGAGGTGTTTGTGAGAAACGTATGTAGTCAAGATGGAATTTGTTCCTCTTATTCGTTGAGAGTTAGATGTCTAAGGCATGAACACCCTTTCATATGTTTCTAACATATTTTTCAGTCCCATTTGTAGGTTTCTATGTGCCCAAGACACTTAGAATATTGATGTGGTTAGTACGTTATGATCCAAGTCGGGTTATACCCAATAACAAGCTTAGCAAACACCAATTAATATTTAATTGATGATATGATCATGCAATTAAATATTTACACCAATTTAGAAAATGGGTTTTCTAAATAAGTTGCATATGAGATGGAACAATCTATTTGGATATTTTGTTCAATAATATTATTTGTAATGTTATTTAAGTAGGTTAGATAACATTACAAATTAATAATGGGAGTGTATGGATTATACAATTAAAAGGTTAGTTGTATATATCTAATAAGAGGACTAGTAGACAATATGTGTGTGTGTTAGTATCAATTTTTATAAAATTGATAATCAAAGAGAGAGACCACTTCCATGTGGTCGTCCCCCCTTTTTCCCACATGCATGTGATATTGCTCTTGAGAAGAACACTTATGCATGCCTATTCTAATAACCAATATTCTCTTGATAAACTAACCCACATGCTAGTTCCACTTACAAGATAAAAATTCAGCTTTCATTCTCAATGAACATGACATGCAACTTTGAACAAAAGCTCTCTCTCCCTCTTCTCTCTAGTCCACGGATTTTGCAGCTGAAGAAAAGGGTTTTCAGCTTTGTTCTTAGTGTGATTTTCTTCCTAACAAGAAGGGTTATTGCATCAAGCTTGGGGTATAAACACTTGAGGGTTCCTCTTCTTGGAATCTTGGTCGATCTCATCTTCCCACATCATCAAGTTTGCTGCTGGAAACTCACGGATTTAGAAGGTCTTTTGGTAGCTTTCATCTTGGTGTTTTGGTGTACAACTCCAAGCAAGGATGATGCTTACTTAGAGCTTTATGGGAGTCAACATTTGAGGACATCCAACCGTGAAGCTTTGGCCATATTTCAGCCTCCTATCTTCTTTCCTTAGTCGACATTTAGCTGCTGGAAGGAGGTAGTTTGACAGCCCTTTGTGGCTATCATATTGTGTTATTTTATGTACACATAGCATGTTCATTCACATATAATGATCCTTTGATTTATGGGTTTGTTTTATACACTTGAATGGTCACTTGAAGAACATAATTTCAGCTTATAAACATGGTTATAACGCTATACTTCTGCTGCGTTTTCAGAAAGTTTAAATGGTTAAACTGTGATTTTATGTTCTAACAAACCCAACACCATTCACTATCCCAACATGTTCTTAACTTATTTTTACCGTTCTAAGCATCTATATAACGTAGACAATCATAAAACACTAACATTCATACATTTATGCATACGGGTATCATACATAGAAATTATAAAATACTTTTACATGCATTTTCAGCCCTAGAGAAGTTTAGAAACATGTAAAACCAGGTCTAGAAACTCACCTTAGCTGCTTCAACCTCAAACTCTCAGGTTTGAACTTTTTAAGGAGCTCTAACACCTAAAACATGTCAAGAACACACACCCGAACACATGCATACACATAGGAACATGTAGAAATCAGTCTCACGGTTGAAAACCCATAAAACCGAACCAAAAACATGAAAAACACTTACCAATTTGCGAATTCAGCTTCGTTCTCTCTCTAAAACCGAAGCTTTGCTGCTTTCTCTCTCTAACACATCGAGCAGTGGGTGTAGCAGGTGGTATGGGCGGCCATACCACCTTTTTAAACAAAATACTAAAAGATTTTACCGTTTTACACTTTGCACCCCTCTACTTTGGCTTCTGTTTCTTTCTTACAAATATATTTCTTTTATTTCTCATTTCTATTCTTTCTTTATTTTGACAAAATTTTCCGGGTGTTACAAGTCCACCCCCCTTAAAAAGATTTCATCTCGAAACTTGTCACTCTTCGAATAACTATGGGTAATGCTGTCTCATCTCTTCTTTATTCTCCCACGTAGACTCCGAACCCTTTTGGTGTTTTCACTGCACACGCACCAGTGGAACCACTTTATTCCTCAACCTCTTTTCTTTCAATCAATCATTGCCACTGGTTGCTCTATGTAATTGAGCCGTTCATCCACTTTGATATCATTCAGTGGTACAATCATATCTTCATCAGCTAAGCACTTTCTCAGATGAGATACATGGAATGTCGGATGGATTCCACTTTAACTTGTCTGGCAAATCTAACTGATAGGCCACCTCTCCTACTTGTTCTATAATTCGGAAAGGTCCTATATACCTCGGGCTCAGATTACCTCGCTTTCGGAATCGGATGATTCCTTTCCAAGATGAGACCTTCAACCTAACTCGGTCACCCACTTTGAATTCGATCGGTCTACACCTCTTGTCGGCGTACAACTTTTGTCTTTTGCTTCTTTCATGAAAGCTTTGATCTTCTCTAACTTCTCAGTCGTAGCCTCGATCACCTCAAGGCTTTCCAGCTCTTTCTGGCTGATGTCACCCCAACACACGGGCGTCCTACACCTATCGTATAGCATCTCGTATGGTGGCATACCAATACTGGCATGATAACTGCTATTGTACGAGAATTCAGCTAATGGCAAGTGATCATCCTAACTTCCTCCAAAATCGATCACGTATGCTCGAAGCATATCCTCGAGCATCTGGATCATTCTCTAAGACTGACCGTCTGTTTGAGGATGATAAGTTGTGCTAATGTGTAGCCTTGTCCCCATCGTATCATGGAATCTCTTCCAAAACATGGATGTAAACCGAGTATCGCGATCAGACATAATAGACACCAGCACACCGTGACGAGCTACAATCTCTTTAATGAACAGATCCGCCAATCTCTCGAAAGAATACGTGTCACGGATTGGTAGGAAGTGAGCACTCTTCGTCAGTCGATCAACAATCACCCATATCGTATCGCACCCCCTCATCGTACGAGGTAGCTTAGTAATAAAGTCCATGGTGATGTGCTCCCACTTCCACTCAGGTATATCTAACGGTTAGATCTTCCCGTATGGCTTCTGACGTTCTGCCTTCACTTGCAAACAAGTAAGGCACTTGCTCATGTACTCTACTACGTCACGCTTCATACCCAGCCACCAGTAGTCTTTCTTCATATCCGGATACATCTTCATGGTATCGGGATGAATCGAGTATCGAGTCTTATGAGCTTCATCCATAATTCATCCCCATAGATCGCCATAACGAGGGATGCATATCCATCCATTTCGGGTCCTAACACCGAGAGTGTTTTCTCCCAACTCCGTGACTAAAGCTACCATCCTTTCAGAGTTAAGGCGATCCTCCTTCAACTCCTCATCTTGAAAGTCTTTCACTTGGATCATCACATCAGTGGTCATAATCAACTGATAAGCTTTCACCCGAATCAGCTTCTGTATGTCTTTTCGACTAAGGGCATCGGCCACCATATTGGCCTCTCACAGTCATAATCTTTGATGAGTTCTAACCATCTCCTCTGCCTTATGTTGAGATCTTTTTGCTTAAAGAAATACTTCAAGCTCTTGTGATCCGTGAAGATTGTGCACTTCATCCCATACAGGTAGTGCCTCCAAATCTTCAACGCGAAAACCACAGCCGCTAATTCCAAATCATGGGTGGGATAATTGACTTCTTGGGTTTTTAGCTGTCAGGATGCGTAGGCTATTACCCTTCCACGTTGCATTAACACGCAACCTAATCCCGAATAAGAAGCATCCGAATATACCACTAAGTCCTCGCTCCCTGTGGGTAACGTTAAAACAGGATAGTGAGTCAATCTCGTCTTTAACTCCTCGAAAGCATCCTCTTGTTTCCGACTCTATTCAAACTTCACATCTTTGCGAGTCAACTTAGTCAAAGGTGAGGCTATCTTAGAAAAGTCTTGGATGAACCTCCTGTAATAACCCGCCAAACCCAATAAGCTATGGATCTCGGATGGCATCCTTGGAGGCTTCCATTGCATCACCGCCTCAACCTTTGCCAGGTCCACCATAATCCCTTCGGCATTCACCACGTGACCCAGAAATTGAACTTCGCGCAACCAGAAAGCACACCTAGAGAATTTAGCATACAATTTTTCTCTTCTAAGTGTCTCCAACACCTCGCGTATGTAGTCGGCATGTTCTTCCTCACTCCTCGAATAAATCAAGATATCATCAATAAACATGATCATTGATTTATCTAACATAGGCCGACACATCGGTTCATCAAGTCCATAAAAGTAGTTGGCTCGTTAGTCAAACCGAAAGACATAACAAGAAACTCGTAGTGTCCATAACGTGTGCGAAAAGCTATCTTAGGAATGTCCCGTTCCTTCACCTTCAGCTGATGGTAACCACCTCGAGAAGCAACTGGCACCTTGGAGCTGGTCAAAGAAGTCATCAATCCTCGGTAGCGGATACCGATTCTTTACTGTCATCTTATTCAGCTCTCGGTAGTCAATGCACATCTGCATACTACCATCTTTCTTCTTAACAAATAAGACCGGAGCACCCCATGGAGAGATACTCGATCGAATGAACCCCTTATCCATCAACTCCTACAGTTGAGCCATTAGTTCCTTCATCTCGGTAGGAGCTAATCGATACAGTGCTTTGGCAACGGATTGAGCACCGGGTATTAGATCAATCTGAAACTCAATCTCCCGATCAGGTGGCACATGGCAAGTCTTCTGGGAACACGTCTGGAAAATCACACACCACTGGTACGTCAGACAGTAGTGGTACTGACGCATCCATCTCTTTCATGTAGGCCAGATAGGCACTACATCCTCGCCTCATATACTTTCCTGTCACCGCCATCGAAATCACCTTTGGAACCATAGTGACACGATCACCGTAGACCGTCACCGAACTTCCATCGGGCGCAATTAATCGAATCATCTTCTTACGACACATGATGTTTGCCTCATAGGTTGCTACTAATCCATCCCTAGTACTACATCAAATACGCTTAAGGGCATCACATGTAATTCAGCATAAAACCTTTGATGTTCTAGTTCTATGACACAGTCATCTATCATATTAGTAATCCTAGTGGACTTACCAATAGCAGTTTCTACGTCGAACGGTTTATCAATATTCTTACTACTAACAGGCAACTTAGCACAGAAAGTAGTAGAAATGAAACTCCTACTAGCACCAGAATCAAATAACATAGAGGCATAAGTTTGGTTTACTAGAAACATACCTGACACGACATCAGGATCCTCTCTGGCCTCCTCTCGCGTCATCATGAAGGCTCTAGTTGCTGCCCTATGTCCTCCTTCCTCCGGCTTCTTCTTAGCCCCAGAACTCTCAGCCCTCGGCTTCTTGCAGTCCCTGCTCACATGGCCTTCCTCTCCACAGTTATAACACCATATAAGTCCACATACCTTCGCCACATGACCGTGCTTCCCACACTTGAAGCGCACATTCACTCCCCACTTGCACTCACCACATGCTCCCTTCCACATTTACCACACTTCTTTATTCCAGAACTTGATGGCCCCACTCTACGGTCATCCACCTTCGTCCTCTTGTTGTTTGGAGTGAAACCGCCACGTCCAAACTTCTTCCCGTTCCAGTTTCTATCAACACCTCCTGCTTTCTTCACCTTAAGCACTGTCACTTCTCTCTCATTATACAACCTCCCAGCCAAATCCATTGCCGACCTGAAAGTGCTTGGTCGGGCAGTAATCAAGTGCCGGCAAACATCGCCTGGCAATCCTTGAATGTACTTCTTGATCTTCTCGGATACCAAGGTCACTTGATCCGGTACTAGCCTTGTCATCTCATTAAACTTAGTAGTATACTGCTAGTATGTCATGGTTTCCGCTTCCAGCTGCAGGAACTCCCTCTCAATCTTGTCTAATTCCCTGTGAGGACAGAATTCCTCGATCACCAGCTTCTTCAACTCTGACCACGTTATTCTGCTGATGGCCCTGCTACCCTCAGCCTGGACAATATTGTCCCACCAACTTAAGGCCGCAAATGAGTTGGTAGCAAACCTCACCTTCTGGTCCTTTCGGCACTCACTGATATCAAGCACCACCTCTATTTCTCTCACCCATCAGTGAGCAGCAGCAGCACTGCCATTCCCATCGAAAGTCGGGGGTTTACATCTCTGGAATGCCCCATAGTTACATCCTCATGCAGTTTCCTGCACCGCTTCCTCCTCCTCTTCTTCACTCGAGACAATCGTCTCGGTCTCTGATCGTTCCTTCTCTTCTCTTCATGTACTCCTTCTTCTCTCTTTCTTCTCGTCCTCCCTTACAGCTTTGATCACTTCAGTAACTACAGACGACAGAATCGTCTGCTTGACTTGATGCACCTCCTCTACTACTGCCTCTTGTACCGAGGCCCTTAGATTTGCACTCTCATCCCCACCTTCCTGGTGGTGCATCTCGGGCTCTTCACGGGCCTTCTCAGTAGTCCTAGCCTGTTCCTAATGACATGCGGTTCAGCATCACGTCCTCCCAGTGCTCCACCCCTAGAGGCCTTAGATGATCTACCTCCACCCATTCTCTAATCACTATAAGATTCAAACACTAACATGGTCATTCAAGGAATAGCTTAGTCTATGTTAAGTGTATTAAGTCCCTAATTACAGTGGCCAGTTATGATTAGCCACTTACTTTACTCTTCACACCCTAAACATTTCCTATCCTGACTACATCAGTATCTAAATCTACTATGAGCACATAATCAACTAGCACATGCACATAACTCAAATTAACTACAAAAAAGAAATACTTGATGACACGTAGCTACTCGGGCTGGCATCCCTTTCCTTTAGTCCCATTCTCAGTTTTAGATTAGGTTTTGAAAATATTTACCCAATTCACTTAAACTTTGGCTCTGATACCAACTTGTAAGGCCCCGTTCCCGGGCACCTCACAATTGGTCATTCATAGCACTAAATATACATAATATTATACATTTCAAAAAATATCACAGCGGAATTCATTAACAAAAACTGTTCATTTTATTAATAATTACTGTTGTTATACAATACAACATTGTTCAACTATAAAAGAAACTTTCACTGATTGCATTACAAAACAACAATAATAATATACATGAATGGATGCCAGTCTTGCCCTGCCAAGTAGCTTTTCTGCGTGCCATCCTCAGCAACTTTTACCTGCCAACTAAAATGCATAAAAGTCAATGTTGCTGAGTGAGTTCTAGTTTTATAAGTATCAAAATACTTTATACGTTTCATACATAAAAATACTCTTTTCCATAAAACACTTTCTTTACTTTCACACATCTTCATTCGTTATCACACGTGTTCGTTCATTTCATACTTTATCATTCGTTATCACACGTGTTCGTTCGTTTCATACTTTATCATTCATTATCACTCGTTTTGTATTATCTCCTTATCTTTCGTTATCGCTCGTTTCGTACTTTCTCATTCATACTTCATTAGTTTCCTCATTTCGTACTGATTCTAGATCCTGTCAGGTTTTTCTCCCATCGCGGTCTGAAACCGCAATTCTGAGCACAAAGCTCCTTTACTAATTGGCACGAAGCCCGTGGCCCGAACCCGCCATTCTAGGCACAAAGCCCTGTTTCTAACTAGCACAAAGCCGTATCATATCTTGGCACAAAGCCCGGGGTCGAATGACAAGGATCCCGTTTCATACAACGGGTTCAGTCACCTATACTGTTTCCCCCTGTGTGTGTACCCTCATGAGTTAAAATCGCACGTTATAAAACACATAGTTGAGCTATCAACTCACAAAGAGTTATAATCCTCCTTTACATATTCTTACAAGCCTTTTCTTACTTTCATTACATTTCACTTTTGCTCTTTGTTATCTTTCTCTTCATTACGTTATAGTTTACGTTCATTCACACATTCATCATACTATGTAAAGTAATAACATAATACTTAACGTATATGATATTACAATATAAATACGTTTTGAAAACTAATAAAAGATAACATCTCATACACATATGCATATCATACATTCATCATAACATCATGCATATACTATTCATAACCCTTACTTGTTCATGCTTAGAATAGTCCAAAACAGCTCACAAGTCAAAGTAGGGTCAAACCCTAACATTCTGGTTTTTCCTCAAAATTCAGAAAAATTTTCTAAGTGTTTGGCGGATGGAAACTATTTAGGCGCATCAGGACTGCTTGGGCATTTTTTAACTATGCAAGCGCATCAGCCTACACTTAACCATTTTAACACTTAGACACATGAGCCTTTTGGGTGTATGGGCACTATTTGGGCGCATGGGCACTATTTGGGCGCATGACCCTATACCTAGGAGTTTCAGCCAAAACTCAGGCGCATGAACTACTGTTCAGGTGCATGAACTTACAATTAGAAATGCTAAGGCAAATCTAGGCGCATGAGCTACTGTTTGGGCGCATTATCTCATACTTAGACTTCTAAGCCTATTTTTTAGGCGCATGGGCCCTGTTTGGGCGCGTGAACACCCTTTCATATGTTTCTAACATATTTTTCAGTCCCATTCACTATCCCAACATGTTCTTAACTTATTTTTACCCTTCCTAGCATCAATATAACATAGACAATCATAAAACACTAACATTCATACATTTATGCATACGGGTATCATACATAGAAATTATAAAATAATTTTACATGCATTTTCAGCCCCAAAGAAGTTTAAAAACATGTAAAACCGGGGTCTAGAAACTCACCTTAGCTGCTTCAACCTCAAACTCTCAGATTTGAACTCTTTAAGGAGCTCTAACACCTAAAACATGTCAAGAACACCCACCCGAACACATGCATACACATAGGAACATGTAGAAATCAGTCTCATGATTGAAAACCCATAAAACCAAACCATAAACATGAAGAACGCTTACCAATTTATGTAACACCCAGATATTTTAAGAAGTTGTAAAAAGAAGAATAAAAGTGGAAATGCAATTTAACCCAAGTTGAGGGGTTAAATGTGTCAAAAGTATAAAATAATATATTATATTTTGTACAAAAGGAGTATGGCCACCCATACACCTTGCACATCACCTTTTTGAATTCTGTTTTAGAGAGAAAAAGAGCAGAATTCGAGTTTTTGGAAGAAGAACAAGAAGGCTGAATTCAAGGTAAGAATTCAAAGTCTTAAGCGTTCTTGTTGGGTTTCAGTCTTGGGTTTGTGCTTATACATGTTTGTGTGTTTAGGTTGTGTGTTTTGGTGGGTTTTAGGTGTTTGAACTCCTTTTGCATTCGGATTTGAAGAAGCCTTGCCTGAAAGTTGTTAAAGGTGAGTTCTAGAACCCCATTTTCACATGTTGTAACTGATTTTGGGGCTGGAAATACATGTATAAACAATTTTATAAAATGGATATTTATACCCGTATGAATGTGTATGTGTGTATGCGGGTAGGGTATGAATTGGGATGATTTATGGCTATGAAGGTGTTATTGATGTGTTTTGATGCTTAGAATGTAAGAACTAAGCTTAGGATCTGTTAGAATTGAATTTGGGCTTGAATTATGATGATGTTAGTTACAAGTAGTTGTTCATGCGTCTGAACTAGTACCCATACGCCCAACTACCAAAATGACTAAGTATGCCCAAATGCCCAAAATCCATGCGCCTAAATAGTTCCCGAATGCCTAAGTGCCCAGGCACCTAAGTCAGGCCCATGCGCCTGCATAGTGCTCATGCACCTAGAGTTTGCCCAGAATGGTTAAGTGTTGGGTCATGCGCCCAAAGTGTCCCATGCGCCTAAGTGTTCATTCGCCCGCATAGTGTTCATGCGCCCGCATAGTGGCCATGCGCCTGCATAGTGCCCATGCGCCCAGAACACTTATTAGGATACAGAATTATTTCTAAATTTTAAGGAAACAGAATTTGAGGGTTTGACCCTAGCTTGACTTGTAAGCTGTTTTGGACTATTCTAAGCATGAAATAAGTCAGAGCTTATGAATAGTTCATGCATGATGTAGGATTCTTTATGCCCAAGACACATAGAATATTGATGCGGTTAGTTGATGGTTTGTGTAGGTTGGACTCACCGGCATGTCGGTGTTATCATTTTGTGTATATTTGTGTTTTTCATCGTAGCGAACCTATGGGCGAATCTATGGGTTCGCCCGTAGTTCAGACTTGTTTATTGTTTGGTTGTGCTTGTATGTTACCGGGCGAATCTGCTGATAGATTGCCTAGCGAACTTATAGTTTTGGCTGACAGATTCGCTTGCAGCGAATCTGTCAGCGAACCTAGTCCTGCTACTATATTATGTTCGTTTGTTTTTTTGATAATGAAGACTTTTGCACATTCTCTTATTGAAAAACCTATTTTGTGTGACGGCTGGTAATGCTAGGAACTTATTTGTTCATTATTGTAGCATTATATCCTCTATTCATCATTGTTTGATCTTGACATTGATTATTTAGTAAGATTCTCTTATAGTTTGATGCATTTCAGTGGGATATGTGTGTGTTTGTGATCATTTTCACTGTTGAATCGATCATGTTGGACCAACAATATGGTATCAGAGCCTTAGTGCTCTTGATAGTTTGATTTTTGATTTGTTTTTGGGTTTTTTTAGGTGAAACTCTTTTTGATTCATTTCGCACCTGTTCATCGTGTTTTTGATATGGAAACTGCTTGGGGATTGTAGTTTTTGGTATTAGGATGCTATTGAAACAAACCCCTCATCAATTGGTTGTGTTTTGAGCAAGTTTTGGTTGATTTCTTGCTGTCTAAGTTTGTCTCGTATCCAGCGAATCTATATTATTCATCCAGCGAACCTAGCTGTTTCATCCGGCGAATCTAAGGAAAGTTGATTTTCAATCTTTGCTGACCTTTTGGACGGCGAATCTAGCTTTTTGAACGAAAGTTCACTGTTCTTGGTTGACAACCAAGCGAAGTTGCTGCTGAATCTATTTTTGAACGAAAGTTCTTATCCTGCCGAGCGAACTTGCTCAGCGAATCTGTTCTCTCGTGCACATTACCAAGCGAATCTACTGCTGGTCTGCCGAGCGAACCTATTGGTTCACCTAGCGAATCTACATCAGTTTCAGTAAATTCAATTTCTGATCTTATCATGTCTGCTACAAGTATGAATTTGTCTGATATGGAGTGTGTTCAACCAAACAGGCCACCGAGGCTTGTCAACGGAGAGAATTTTGAGGATTGGAAACGGTGCTTGAAAGCTTTCTTCTTCTATACTGATCATGGTCAATGAGAATCTATCACTAATGGACCTCATCTACCAACAACAACTGTCGGATCTGTCACTTCACCAAATCTGGATCCAAGCACTTATACTGAGATTGACATCAAGCTGCTCGATCATGACAAGAAAGCTCTTGGAGCTTTGATTCTGTGTCTGAATCAGGATATTTATAACAGGTTTGCTGAGCACACTACCGCTAAGGCATTGTATGATGCCTTATTTAGTTTTATGGCGGGAACGAAGATCTGAAGAAAGATAAGAAAGCTCAGGCTCAGAAGGAGTTTAACTCTTTCGTGGGATATAAGCATGAGACACTTACTGATATCACAAACCGTTTTCTGTCAGTTTCAAGCAATCTGAAGAAGTATGATGAACAGCTTGGAAATCATGGGCAAGTGAGTAAATTGTTAGACTCTCTTCCTGCTCAGTGGAGTCTACAAATCAAACTACTCAAACAAGAAAGAAATTTTTCAGACTACAAGTTGATGGATGTAATCAACAAGTTAAAATCATTTGATCTTGATGTGAAGAGAAGATAGTATAATCAAACCATGATGTCTCCCAATGTCCCTCCTCAAAACGCTGCACTAATTTCATCCGCTGCAAACTCTAACTATTATGGTGCAGCTTGTGGGAGTTCATCTGGTAATGGTGGCTTTACTAACTCTGGGTATGGTAAAATTGTCAACTCAGGTGGTAGTGTAAGGATGTTGGGTCAAGTTCAAACGCCTTAGTTTCTACTCAAATTCCACACGATACTATGGCACTGTTCGGGTTATTTGTGCACAGTTATGAGGCTTTGGTGGCTGGAGAATTGAAGGGACGTGGCATGACAGTGGAAGATATGTATCAGGTCGATCCTGATGACCTTGAAGAAACCGACATTCAGTGGCAAATGGCCATGCTTACTCTTCGTGCCAGGAGGTTCATGGAAAGAACTGGCAGAAAGAATTTTGGAAACCAGAGTCAGAACAATGCTCTGGGATATGACAAGTCTAAGCTCAGATGTTTCAATTGCAAGCAGCTCGGTCACTTCAAAAGAGACTGTCCTTCTCCCATTGTCACTGAACCTGTTAATTCTGGAAACTCAAGAACCATTCCAGTCATGGAAAAGGTTGAAGAAGCTAAGCCCAAGAAAGAAACTGCTCTGTTGACCAACTTTGATTGGAGTGCAGAAATTGAGGAGTCAAAGGAGGAAATCAACCATGCCTTGATTGCTGAGATAGTGGAGGAACATGTTCTTGATGATGGTGACATTGACAGTTTTGATCCTTTCAAGGAGTTTTATGGTGACGCTGATAATGAAGTTGATAGCAATGGTGAATCAATTGGATCTGAAGCCATTCAAAAGGTTAAGGAATGTGTAGGTGTGGTTCAGAAAGCTGTGGTTCAAGAAGAGATTGTTCAAACTGGATTGGTGTGTGAAGCTGTTAAGGAAGAGGTTAAACTGGGTTGTGAATCTGCTGAAAAGGAAGCTGATGAAAACAAGAAGCTGAAATTGAGTTCAATGATTGAAGAAGCCAAGAAAGAAGCTGTGGAGGAGTACAAGAGGAACACTCCATATTGCCTATGTGATCGTGCTCTCGCAGCAGAAAAACTGGTAATGGGTCTCCCTTATGAAATTGTTGAAGATATGTGTTCCTCTGCATGCAAAATCCGTTTGATTGGTATATACAAAGCTAATAGGTTGCTTATAATGAATGAAAATGAATTAAAGAAAACCAATAAAGAGCTTAAACAAAATGAGTCAAAGTATTTTGTTAAATTAAGAGAAGCTTTGAAAGAAAATGAACATTTAAAAAGGACCCTTTTGGAAAAGAATTGTTAAGTTAACTATTTAACTGAACAAGTCACACTTGCTGAATTTGAAGTCAGAAAACTTAAAAATAAATTAGAACAGTGGTCTCTTTCGAGCATGAAGAGGGAGGAATTATGCAAAAAACAAAGAGGGGCAAGGATCAAGACCGGTTTGGGTAATGAAAATGATGCATTGGTATATCCTCCACCTAGTACTTTCTGTTATTCTCCTATGCCCACTCCTCATCCATCAAATGAGTTGATACAAGAGATTATACAGAATGATACTAACAGCTCTGTTGCAGGTTTAGAAGGAGATAATTCTAAGGAGTTGCGAGAAGGATATGATTATGGTGGCAGTGTTGGTCTTGGGAGCTCTAGTAGTCATGTTTTGAATTCCAAGAAGTCATTTGTAGACATTAGCTTAAGTAATCATTTTGTGTCTGGTGGAACCATTTTGGATTCAAACTCTGTGGCATGTAATAGTAACTTAGGATGCTCTGTTTCAAACACTTGTGATGACTTGAATGTTTTAAATTCAGTAATTGTTACTAATGTGTGTATGAATGATGCAGCTCAACTTTCAGGTCATGTCACTGAAAGTGAAACAAAAACTAATTGCTTTAACAAATTCTTCTCTCATCCCATCCCATCTTTTACACCTATAAGGATTTCTAAACCAAAAGATAAAGAAATGTCTTTTTCCTCTGGGAATAACAAAGATAAAATTGAACAAAAAACAATTAAAGCGGAAGTTACGACAGGGAAGTCAAGCGAGTCATATGACTCAAACAGTGATTCAGGTTCAAGATTGTCTGAATGTGATGAAGAAATGTCTAGTGATAGAATTCCTTCATCACATTGTTCCAAAACAAAGTTGAGATCCTATTGCTTTAGATGTGGAAAGGATGATCACTTGATAAAGCAATGTCCTAAATCAGGTGGTCTTAATATTCAGAATAAATCTTTTGGAACTAGATTGACAGCTTTTGTGAATGGTTTCTTTTGCAGAAAATCTGTTCCTCCAAGACCAAAGTACACTAAGACTTGGGTCCCAATTTCCAAGGTCTAACCAATTTTTATGTGTCAGGAACATTCAGAGGCCGCTGTAAATAGTTATTGGCATGTAGATAGTGGATGTTCTCGACATATGACTGGGTTGAAGGACCTGCTGACAAATTTTAGAATAATTGATGGTGGCTATGTTGCTTTTGCTGGAGACAAGAAGGGTGGAAAGATGATTGGCCAAGGAGATGTTTCAAATGGTTTCCTTACTTTGGAGAAAGTCAACTATGTTCCAGAATTGGCATTCAATCTTCTCAGTGTATCACAAATCTGTGATAAAGATATTCCCATGATGTTCCTTGCCAATGAATGTCTGTTCTTGAAACCAGAGTTCTCAATCCCTGAAGAGATGGTGATCATGCGAGCTCCAAGGAGAAATGATACCTATTTGTTAAATATGGGATCAAAAGAATCGTCTTCCACCGTGACCTGTCTTTTATCAAAAGCTTCTTCTCATGAATCTTTTCAGTGGCATAAAAGATTAGGGCATATCAATTTTAAATTGATAAATAAGTTAGTTAAGAACAATTTGGTCAGGGGACTACCACTGAAAGATTATTCTGTGGTAGAAAAATGTATGGCTTGTGCAAAAGGAAAACAGCATAAAAAGCCACATAAACTTAAACTTCAAAACTCGATTGAGCATCCCCTTGAATTGTTACATACTGACTTATTTGGCCCTATCAGTGTTAAATCAATTGCTAAGAAATCTTATTGTCTTGTTGTGACAGATGACTACTCTCAGTACTCTTGGGTGAGATTTCTGTCTAACAAAAGTGAGACTGCTGAGGAATTGATGAAGCTGATTCCACTGATTGAGGTTCTTGGGAAAAGAAAGATTCAAGCCATCAGGAGCGACAATGGAACAGAATTCAGAAACCACATCTTCAATTCATTCTGTGAACAAAGGGGTATTCTCAGACAATTCAGTGCTGCCAGAACCCCTCAACAAAATGGTGTTGCTGAACGTAAGAATAGAACTCTAATTGAAGCAGCTAGAACGATGTTGATAGAGTCAAAGCTTCCGATTATCTTTTGGGCTGAGGCAGTTAATTGTGCTGCTTATGTTCTCAACCGGGTATTGATTGTCAAGAGCAAAATGAAGACATCATACCAGTTGTTCCGAGGAATTAAGCCTCTTATTGATTTTCTGTGCCCTTTCGGTTGCTCTTGTACTCTACTAAATACCCAAGACCAGAAAACGAAGTTTGGTGCTGTCTCTGATGAATGTTTCTTTGTTGGGTACTCAGAAACACAAAAGGCGTATCGTGTGTATAATAAACGGTCGCGGATTGTGCAAGAGTCCTACTATGTCGACTGGCAAGAATCCAACTCAACAAGCATTGGAAGTGAGCCTGCATGGTTTTATGATTCTACCACTGTCTTCAAATCATTCAATTTGCCAATTTCTGATGATGATGATGTTATTCCTCACTCTCCTGTGAATCTGATTCCACCACAACCGCAACCGTCTGTCACCACCTCATTACCTCCCACTTCATTTGATATCCCATCTTCACCACCTTCACCACCACTTCCATCATCTGATCCATCATCTCAACCATCTTCATCTAATCCTACAAGCTCATCTACCATTCCATCCACTGCTTCATCCATTCAAAATCCTCCTATCGATCCAATTCCCACAAATTCATCTCCTCCCGCACAACCATCCACTTCCACATCCACATCACAACATAACCCTTCATTACTTAACACTGATTTTAAAACCTTAAAAGATCACCCTCATGACTACATCATTGGATCTATCACAGACGGAGTGAGGACTCGGAGTCAAAGTGGATTGATAAATGAGTGCCTTTATGCAGCTTTTCTATCTCAGATCGTTCCAAAGAATTACAAGCAGGCACTTGAAGACCCAAGCTGGGTGGACTCTATGCAATCTGAGTTACAACAGTTCAGGAAGTTGAAAGTTTGGGAGTTAGTTGATCTTCCTCCAAACAAATGTCCCATTGGTACCAAGTGGGTTTTCCGGAACAAGCCAGATGATCGTGGTGTTGTTATCCGAAATAAAGCCAGATTGGTTGTTCAAGGATTTGCTCAGGAGGAGGGGATAGACTACACTGAAGTGTTTGCTCCAGTTGCTCGGATCGAAGCCATCAGAATTTTTCTTGCACATGCAGCTCACAAGAACTTTAAAGTTTTTTAGATGGATGTGAAGTGTGCATTTCTATATGGAAACATTGATGAGGAGATCTATGTGTGTCAGCCACCAGGTTTCGAGGATCCAGATTTTCCAGATAAAGTGTACAAGCTAGACAAATCTTTGTATGGGTTGCATCAAGCTCCCCGAATCTGGTATGAGACCTTGACGCAGTATCTCCTCAGCAAGGGTTTCTCCCGTGGTACTATAGATATGACACTTTTCCAGAAGGAAGTTGATGGTGAGATGCTGATTGTTCAAGTGTATGTAGACGACATTATCTTTGGATCAACAAATGAAAAGCTGTGTAAAGATTTTGAAAAAGTGATGAAGGATCGCTTTGAAATGAGCATGATGGGGGAGATGTGCTTCTTCTTAGGATTGCAGGTGGAACAGAAACCGGATGGTATTCTTATTCACCAGGAGAAGTACATCAAGGAAATCATCACAAAGTTCGGCATGGATGATTCAAAGCCAGAACTTACTCCCTTTACTGCTCAGACATGCTTGTCTCCTGATGATAATGGGAAGTCCGTGGATGTTCATCGATATCGTTCGATGATTGGATCTCTCATGTATCTGACTGCAAGCCGTCCAGATATCACTTTTGTCGTGTGCTACTTTGCTCGTTATCAAGCCAATCCTAAAGAATCACATGAGCTAGCTGTTAAACGCATTTTTCGTTATCTTAAGGGTTCCTCTCGTTTGGGACTTTGGTATCCAAAAGGAGGAAACTTTGATTTACATGTGTTTTCTGATAGTGATCATGGTGGTTGCAGGATTAACAGAAAGTCGGTCACCGGTGGATGTCAATATCTGGGTGACTGTCTTGTTTCGTGGCAAAGCAAAAAGTAAACAACAGTGTCCTTATCCACAGGAGAAGCTGAATATATTGTTGCATCAAGCTGCTGTTGCCAAGTGCTCTGGATTCAACACCAGATGATGGATTATGGCATCAACTTCCTTCACACCCCAATCTTCCGTGACAATGAAGCCTCTGTTGGAATCGCCAAGAATCCAATTCATCACACTCGAACCAAGCACATCGAAACAGAATTCACGCTATCCGTGATGCACAGGAAAAGGGGTTCATTGATATTATTCCTATTGAAACAAGGAAGCAGAAAGCAGATCTTTTCACAAAAACATTTGATAAACCTTGTTTTTATGAATTGATTACCATGCTAGGATTAATATCATTCTGAAAACCTTTTTCTGAGAAAAACACTTGTTTTAGATGTAAATATGTAAGTACTCTCTTTTATCTTCTGCCCTTGAGGATCCTTCTGTCACACATTTCTTTACTCTTTTTTATTCCTTTATTTTTTTTTTCTTTCTCACTTCTGTTCTGTTTGCTTGTTAAAATTCTCTATTAGATAAGCTATCAAATAGAAATTTTAGGGGAGTATAAGTCTAGATTTCATCTTTTGCTAAGTATCAAAATTTTGCTAATTTTCAGGCTATTCGAGCAGAAAATGAGACTTAGAAGGAGGTCAGAAGTATTATGCTTGGGATGTGCAAGATAGGCTCAGCCTAAAATCAAAGTAAACAGTAATTTTGTGGCCAAACATAAAGCTCAAAGGATCACGGTGATAAGGATTATTTCCATGACATGTTGGCCTGCACAAAGATACAAGTCTCTGTCTAAACGGGTTGAGAGTTTACTATCTCTGTTGTAATCCTTTGTAAAACTCCAAATCACCCCTTCACTAGCCCTGAATGAAGCTTCTAGTTAATCTAGTTAGCTCTTCAGAATCCCTTTCGTGCTTACCTCCTCTGCTGTGCGGAAGCACTGACCTGGAGTGATGATCTCCTCTGTTATATGTAAGTATAGACCTGGAGCTCTCATCAGCACGCTCAAATGATGATCTCCTCTGTTATACGTGAGTATAGACCTGGAGCACTCATCAGTATGCTCAAATGATCATCTCCTCTGTTATACGTGAGTATAGACCTGGAGCGCTCATCATCTGCAACCCTAAATGCTCAAAAGAAAAAGAAGATCAAAGATCTACGTCATACATCCATCAAAATATATGGATTGTCAGAGCCTATCGAGCATCTAAAGCAATAATTCCCTCACAATGCTTCTCAAAATTTGGATCATTGTCTAAAGCCACTCCCCTAATATACCTTGATTGTTCACATTCACAATGGTTCTCAATTGATCATTGTCTATGTTCATTTCAATTATAAGCCCTTGCATTCAATGTGTCAGAAATGATCATTGTGTATGCACACCCTAGGATATAGCACAAAGATAAATGATCACTCATGCTCAATAAGCCCTGATGACAGAGTATGTTCTTTGCCAAATGTCTGTGGGAACTGAATTGCCTGAGATTCCTCAAATCTACAAAAACATGATAAAAGGAAGCTAAAGATTGCTTGTTGAAAAGAATTTGGCATGGGTTTAAGTGGACAATCATATCCGCAATCTCGCTAATACATGACTCTCCGAATATCCTTTAATTTTGTCTCTCTTGATTCAATTTTAATTTTATTTTATTTTTATTTTTTATACTATTTTATTTTATTTTAAGTTTTAATATTTCATCTTATTTTTGAGTTTAGGTATTGTGGGATGATATTCAAAAGGGGCATTTTTTTTATGTCTAAAAATATAATAATAATAATAATAATAATAATAATAATAATAATAATAATAAAAAATTAAGGTCTCAGCGAATCTGCTAGCGAACCTATAGGTTCGCCCGGTACTGATCGTTGGTGATGTCAGTCTTTTGACTTCATGTTGCCGAGCGAATCTATAAATTCGCTTGCAGCGAAACTAAGGCATATAAATAAACTAGTCACAGTGCAAGCGAACATCACGTTCGCTAACCCTGTGACCAGTGTTCTTCTGCTTTCTACATCGTTCGACACTCTTTCTTCGATTACTTCTTCCTTGTGTTAAAATCATGCGAAAATCCAATTAAGCACGGGGCAGGAGGGGAGACTGAAATAGAAGCAAACCTCTTTATGAGGGTTACCAATAAAGCAAGGGGAGTTAGAGCTGAAATTAAGTCCCTGAATGAAAAGGTAATGAGAACAGATGATCATAACATGGAGATGGATGATCTGGCAAGACAAATGAATCAAACAATCCAAAAGAGATTCAAGAAGCCGGTGGTCGAAGAAACAAGCAGTTCAAAAACTCAGGAGGAGATCATTGTTCTGGATGAGCCTGAGACTGAAATCACCGAAGCCAGAATGGGAGAACAATTTGTGGTTGAGTATGAAGAGGAAACTGAATCTGAAGATGTGACAAACCCGATAGCAGGTATTTGGATGAGAGGCGGAGCTTTCCTGGAGATCCTAGAGCCTGAAGACAATGATGAGGAAGCCGAATCTGATGATGTGACTAATCCAATGGCAGGTATTTGGTTAAGAGGCGGAGCTTACTTGGAGAATATAGAGCCTGAAGACTATGAACGAGCCGGAGCTGATAAAGCATAAAAGTTAAAAGGCTGGAGCTGATTTTAGACCCCCCTGGGTGAGGTCCAACCTAGGGGGAGTATTGATGGTTTGTGTAGGTTGGACTCACCGGCATGTCGGTGTTATCATTTTGTGTATATTTGTGTTTTTCATCGTAGCGAACCTATGGGCGAATCTATGGGTTCGCCCGTAGTTCAGACTTGTTTATTGTTTGGTTGTGCTTGTATGTTACCGGGCGAATCTGCTGATAGATTGCCTAGCGAACTTATAGTTTTGGCTGACAGATTCGCTTGCAGCGAATCTGTCAGGGAACCTAGTCCTGCTACTATATTATGTTCGTTTGTTTTTTTGATAATGAAGACTTTTGCACATTCTCTTATTGAAAAACCTATTTTGTGTGACGGCTGGTAATGCTAGGAACTTATTTGTTCATTATTGTAGCATTATATCCTCTATTCATCATTGTTTGATCTTGACATTGATTATTTAGTAAGATTCTCTTATAGTTTGATGCATTTCAGTGGGATATGTGTGTGTTTGTGATCATTTGCACTGTTGAATCGATCATGTTGGACCAACATTAGTACGTTATGATCCAAGTCGGGTTATACCCAATAACAAGCTTAGCAAACACAAATTGATATTTAGAAAATGGCTTTTCTAAATAGTTGCATATGAGATAGAACAACTTATTAGGATACTTTGTTCAAATATTATTATTTGAAGTGTTATTTAACTTTTTTAGATAATATCAAATAATAAAAGGGTGTATGAGTTATACAATTAAGTGTTAATTGTACAACTTATTTAAAGACTAGTTAAATAATTGGAGTTGTATACAAAATTTGAGAGAGAAAAACCCTCCTAACTTAAAAAATCGGCCGCCCCCCCCCCTCATGTAATTGGTCCTTTGTTTTCTTGAGAAGCTCCATTATTTACTAGTTGAACACACCACCCAAAATCCTCTCTCATACATGCAAAAACAAAGCAAAAGAAACTCTCTTCTTCTCCTAAAACCTCACGGCAGTAGCAACTAAAGAAGAGGGTTTTAGGTGCTTTTGGTGGTGATTCTTCCTAACAAGAAGGTGTTTTGCAAGTTAGCTTGGGGTATACAAGCTTGAGGGGTCCTTCTCTTGGAGCCTTGGCCGAATTTTGAACATTTATCCTCTTCTTTCATTCGACCTTGTGAGGCTGCTGGAAGGTAGTTTGGCAGCCCTTTTTGGCTGTCATATTATGTTGTTTTATGCTTACATAGCTTGCTTATTCACATATATAAGATCCCCTTTGTTCTTGGGTTTGTTTACATCTTAATACGTCAAATAGAACTTGAAAATTTCAGCTTATAAACAATGTTATAAAGCTATTATTCCGCTGTGTGTTTACAAAGTTTAAATGGTTAAACTATGTTTTGTGTTCTATCAAACCCAACAATGGCATCTAGAGCCAGTTATGTGGATAGCTAGCTTGTATTGTCCTTTAAAAATTCGTTTTATGGACTTTAAAACCCCTTTAGGGGCTGCTATGTTCTTGTATGTTGAATCCCAAACTTTCAAGGTTATATCACACATGCTTGTGATTAAACCTTGAAAGATATGTATTATGATATGTATATTGTTTGGACAATGTTTAAAACCCAAATTTTCAGTTTATGTTGGCTGAAAATCGTGGGTTTTAATGGGGATTCTTTGTTATATTTGGATGATATGATGAATGTTCATTTGATAGTGCATAACCTAGCTTAGACCTTGTGTTGTTTGGTTTGGATTGAATGTATTTATTTGATTATTGTGACAACCGGTCCCAAGGTCACTATTCTAAACCTTAGTTTAATTGCATCATATCCCATCTTATGAGTACTAATAATGGAAACAATTTAATTATATCAAGAATGTTATGACAGGATCTCAGCCTCTCGTTTGATCAATCAGATTGGTTTGCAGCGGATTTAGCACGTTAATTAGCAATTATAGTAAGAACATAAAAGATATTGCAAACAAAAGCACAAACATAGAGAGAGAAAAGAGTTCTGCGAAAAATTAATTGTTCTATTGCTCAACACGTTTCGGCCATTTAAAACAGCATGGTTCACCATTCTTTTATAGGCGGCAAAAGGATGGTGGTGATGTCCTTTCTCTGACATCAACCGATTATTAAAATTACAACTGACGGAACATAAAACTACTGAAGATGTCAACAGCTGACATCTTCTTACAAAAGTGTTCCTATCTTTTACAAGTACTGACAAAAGTAAACTACTGAAATCCTACAACGACTGAAGAACAAACTCTTCAGTCGTTTATAACTACTGATACTATAACAGCTGAAGAACAAGCTCTTCAGCTGTTGTACAACTACTAAAAGAAAACAAACTACTGAAAGGGAAAAACCATCACAACAACTGAAGAAGACTTCTTCAGCTGTTGTGACAAACTCTGAGTCTTCAGCACTTGTTCTTCAGACTTGGCTTCAGATGATGTAACAGCTGATGACTTCAGTAGATGTCATCAGCTGTTGTCTTCAGTCTTTGTCTTCAGACTTTGTGCTTCAGCAGAAGGTCTTCAGTTCTTCAGTTCTTCAGGTTTTGATTCTTCAGTACTTGTCTTCAGTACTTTAGAGTCTTCAGCTGTTGTTCTTCAGTTCTTTGATCTTCATACTTTGATCTTCAGACTTTGTCAGAACAGCTGATGGGAGTCTTCAGCAGTTGTTGCAGTGGCTTGTGGGACTTAGAGGTTTTCCTGATCTTGGCTCATTGGTTCTTTTGGTCCAACATGTTAGAATCACCATTTGTTATTTGATCTATTTTATGATTCTATGTGATTTTGTGAATTTTTGTTACTTTAAGTCTTGCCTTTTAGAAAATTAGTGCCCGGGAATATTAATAGTCACCCTAAGTAGAAATCACTTAGTCTTAATTGAAACATATAAAATGTGTGCACACACACACACATACTTGTAATTTTCGGTTCATGCATGCATGGACATGCACGACACCACAACTAACAACATCTATCAACTAATATACTACAAAATACCACCACATAATAATTATCATGAGACAAAAATTTAAATTAAAACTCACTAGAGGACAAACCTTTGGCCGCCCCCTTGCCACCAATGGACACCCTTGTCCACCACTACACACAACCCACTTCATTCATCCATACAACACACATGCATTCTACACTTTTGCAAGACTCACTCCTTTCACTCCTCTCCTCTCTCTCTCTCTCTCTCGAACTCAGCTGAAACCACCCTCACCCTCACGGTTTCAAGCTCCCTTTCAGCCTCATTCCAGCAGCAAAAATCATGAGCTACAACAACAACATCGGCCAACACCAAAACCGCAAGAAGGTGTCATTTTGTGAAGTTTTGAAGCTTGAATCTTGCTAAACCAAGAGTTCCAGCTTTTGTTCGAGATTCTCCAGCCTTGTCCAAGGAGATTCCATCCATCCACGATCATCCACACCTTCCAAACCATGGGTTACATCAAGTGTAAGCTCCATATGTTCGGTTTTGGTCATTTCTCAAGTTTGTCTTCATTTTTCACCTAAAAACCCTACTTCTTCTTGTTGTAGCAGAAACTTCTCACTACTACCTTGTTCTTGGAGAGCTTTCCACGTTCTTTAAGGTATCCTACAAGTATAACATGTCAATCTATAGGTGTAACAAGAGTTACACCTAGAAAACCCTCTTTTTGGGTGATTCTCACCATCCAACTTGTGCATCTTGTAACCTTTGATAACTAACCTTGTAACCTGATTTCTAATGGATCATTAAACTCCTAATAATCGGTTTTGAATGTCAAAATGGTTGTACACCATGAATGGAAGGTATTGGCACAAGAACACCATGAAAAACCCCTCTTTCTACAAGTTACAACACACCTTAAACACTTTCTTGTAAACCCTCTCAAACAAGGGTCATAACCTGCTCAAAAATAAGTTTTAGACACCCCAACAATTTGATTTTTAAGTTAGATGAAGTTATGGTAATGGATAAACTCAAGTTACAAAGATTTACACAAGTGTAATGGTCGGTTATGACATTTTCTATGTATTTGAAGTCTATAGATGTGTAGAACAACTAGGCCACAATTTGGGACTGTTATTTCAGTAGGTTTTGATGAATATTAAGAGTTTTAATAATGATTAATCTCTGAAATAAAGGACATGTTGTGTTTAGACCCATTCTAGTCACTTTCGGGACCCGAAAACATGTTAAAATTACTTAAAAACAAGAAAACTTGGGCTATAAAATTTTTAAAGAGAATTACAGGTTCATTAAGGATTAATAAAATGTTCTGGAGTTAATGGGAATTTTTAGTGGTCAAAAGGTAATTTAAATGGATTTTTAAGTGAAAACGGGTGCTAACCGAGAGACGTTTTTGAGGAAAATCTAAGAAAAATGGGTATAAGGTTAGAAATTATAAAAATATGTTATTCCAGTAGGATAAAGGATAAAATAACTTATAAAGTAGAAAGGTTGGTCAAACAAGCTTTTAAAAGGGTCAAACCCGGTTAAAAACGCGTTTTAACGGTTTAAACGTAAAAATGAGTCTTTCCACTACTAAAAGCAAATTTTATGATTTAAAAGGTTGGAAACTTATAAAAATGACTTTAAAAAGTTAGCTACTGGTCCTAGACTCAAAAACGTGAAAACTCATAGGTAACCATCTTAAACCCTTCGGTTTTACCGTAACCGGCAACGTTAAACGCGTAATTTATAAACCGAGTCTATAAACTGAAATTTTGGGTATACGTTCTTAAAATTAAGTTAGATTAAGTTCTTGAACCTGATTTTTTGTTATAAAGGTCATTTAATACAAGAGACCAAACTTAAGGGTAGAAACTGTCAATTTTGAAACTTCAGGGGCTAAACTGTAAAATTTTGTTAAACTTCATAATCGACTCCAATAAGCACTTTAGTCACTTGAATAGCATATTTACCATATATTCTTGACTTAGTAGTGTAGAAACCCTTAATCGTATGAGAAACCTTGACTTTCCATAAAAGAAAACTTTTTATGCAAACTAATCGAATCAAAGCCGAACCCGACAAACTAAGACTTAGGAACTCTTGTTGCATCTTAAATAGGTTTAGAGCAGTAGCTAATCACTTAATATATATTCATGATAGGGTGCTAGACTTGAGATATTCCCGGCACACGAAGGATTTCTTTGCTTAATATCTAAGGTGAGTTCTAGTGATCCCTTTTTACTTACTGTTTTTAGGATGAAACATGCTCTTTTGTTTTATGAACTATGATTGTGCTTTACTTGATGCTTGTATGTGGGACTTTTGGATACCTGCTGACACTTATATCATGATCATTAATTCTTTTGTGAACCGCTTGCTTTATATGGATAGATCTATTTGGAGAATCCCCCACACACAGTGGCTCCCGCAACAAGGAGGTACCCCACTGAGATCCTGAGTGATCGTATGTGGCATGTAACAAGTTTTGATTAAGAAACTATGGTGAACCATCCTAGCAGGTATGGTTCACTGATTTGAGGCTTGGTTCCTTCCTTCAGGAATATCCGGTTAAACACAAGTTTAGAAGAGGCCAACCGGGGACCAAGTGCAGGGTTGATTGTGATACCCCACGATGACTGATACTAAAAATGACGCTTTCAAAATCAAATGAGATTTTTCATAATCTTTCACACTTGATTCTAAAACCTTTACTGTGGACTTTAAGAGTTCCTTTCATTGTTTTGAAACTTTAAGCACTTGAATTCACCAACTTTTTAGTTGACACTATTTTCTTTTGAGGATGTTTCAGGTAACCCGTGAAGACTCTTAGCTATTATGGAAGACTTAGATTCAACCCCGAGACCATGGCATTTGCTAGTGTGACCAAAATCATGACTTGAATAATTTGATTCAATGACTATTTTTATTTTGTTGAACTATGTAAACATTTGGGGCTGGATCTGTTTCCAGCCTGGTGTCTTTTAAAACTTTAAATGTCATGTGATGTTCTCTCCCTTTGAGCTCCTATATTGGTTTGTTTTCACTGCCATGTATGTTGTTGCTAATCTGTGACGTCCCACCCTACCTAGGCCCAGGGGTGTGACAGATTGGTATCAGAGCCAAAGGTTGTAGAGAAGTCGGGAATACCATAGTAGACCCTAGGCTATAACCCTGATACCCTAGAACTGTCCTTGTAGGGAAAGTGTTGGAATGATCGGGTTGGGTAAATTGAGGATTACACTTGATCAACGTAATCATGAATTTACCGGACGCGTAATTTCCATCACGAACCTCTAAGTTATGTTTGGACTTTTCTGTTTAATGCTGATTAACATTGAAACTTATTTTGACTGGATATTTGAAATGGATTTTTAAAGATGAACTGTTTTGCCTGACATTATTTTGAGAAACAATTGATTCTAATATCATTGATGAGGAATACATAGAGATTCCTAATACTAATGCCATCACTAGTACTATGAGTATATTATTATTAGTAAGACTATCATGAGCTATGAGAAACCAAATTACTCATGATGTCTTTTTACAGGAAACAAACTATGGCTGACAAGGGAAAGGCACCTGCTTACCCTACTGAGAGCAGTGCACCAACGGGGGAACCAAGAAGGCAAAACCGCTCACTGAGTATGAGGAATACCTTAGGACGTGTGGACACCCAGGATGGATATCCGTCACGTCAGAGGGCACTGAAGCTTCCGAGGACTCTTCTTTGACGACACCTTCCAGGAGCCGGGCGCGCTCCCACTCGCCGCATGTTGCCGCTCCATCCCACTCACCTATCCCACCTATTGGGAATAGGGGAGCACACATCATCACTCATCCACGTAAGAGTGCTAGACCTGGACATTCGGTCTCATTTAGGATGCCACCTCCTCCTCCACCACCGGTTAGGACTCCTATACCCGCACCACTGCCATTCGAGCCACACCGACGCCACCCACAGGAGGAGCCCTGGATGCCTCCGAGGCACAGCATTTACGACGGCCCTAGCGTACTGGCAGGGGATAGGTACTCCCAATCCGGCCGCCGGGCAAGTGACGTAGGACCCACTGATGCAGCATTGGAGGAGCTTTTGAGGACCGTCCGTCGCCACGAGCTGACTCTTCAGCACGCTACCCAGACCTCCCAGTCTGCTCAATTCCAAGCTATGATGGCGTCACACGGGGCTCGGACGAAAATCATTTGTTCTTCTTTGGTCATGTCTTCAGCCCCACCATTGAACAATCCTTCACGGCCGTACATCTCTGAGACAAACTAGACCTGTTTGCCATTCTTGAGCTCAACTGTTGTGATTTGCTTATATGCAAATTCATCTGGGTGTTTGCCTTCTAGCAACAAGTTGAGCTCATCTTTGTGGAAGTTCTCAAGCTTCTTATAAACTAAGCCTTTCCTCACCATCCTATTCTCCAACATCATTTCAGGAGGTTGCTTAGATTTATAAGCCTTCTCGAACTCATCCACAATTTCCCAGGGTGTTAATACAAGAGCCACAGTTATTACTTCATCTACAATCCTCTTCATCTGGCTCTTGTACCTCACAGGAATATCTTTCTTTGTGATCCTGTGAGCCACCCTAGGATCAGGCCAAGTCCTCACTCTCTCTTTGTCATATTGGAAGGTTTGTTTGAGAGTGAAGAGTCTCAGAGCTTCCTTCTTTATGTTCATGATAGAGGTAGAGGCAGCATATGCTTGGTCAATTGACTTAAGCATTTCAGCATCATGAAGCTGCTACTGCTCCTCTTCCTCTATCTTAACCCTCACAGTATCCATCTGTGAGGTGGGAGTGATGGTTTGTGATTTGGCTTTAGGTAGAGGTATAACTGTAGAAATGGGCAGACTATCCTCCTCATCCTCCTCTTCTTCTTCTTCTTGCAGCCTCAACACCCTTCTCTTCTTCTTCAAGGGTGGATCATTGGCTGCGGGTTTTGATGGTGAAGGGGTTGGTTTTGTGGGTTGTGGTTTGGTGGTTGGTGTGGGAATGTTGGCAGGCACTGCTAGCAACCTAGAAATAAGAGCAGCTTTGGTTTGTTTGACTAGCAGGGTCCTGTTCCCAGCACCGGCTTCGGAGAGGGCCTCAGCGACCAGTCCTTTTGTGAAGTCACCAGCTGAACAGATCTTGGCGGCTATAGCCAAGATTCTGTCCCTGGTCCATGCTTTGACATCAAGGACTGGCCTGCCCAGATACTTCGAAATGAATCTACTCATAGCCTCGAGTCTCTTTTTGTCCTCTTGGCTATAAGTAGACCATCGGTATTCGATCTCCCTAGTCTCCATCTTCCTGAGCTCCTGATCTAGCATGGCAGTGTCCTTGTCAAAGCCTTGCCTGAACAGCTGAGCAATGGCAGAGTCCATTGATTTGCTCTGTTCAGCATCAGCCTCCTTGACAAGGGCTGCTAGATCAGAGTCAGCCACCTTCTTTCCCTCCTCTCCCTTTTTCTTATAAGTGACACTGAAATCCTTTTGGATTCCAGCCACTTCTATATGCTCAACCTCCCTCTCTTTCCTCTTCCCTTTCTCCCTCACCCTACTACTCTCCTCAGCCCTCTCCCTCTCAACCACCACCTCTTTCTCTACCTCTAACTCCTCCTCTCCCCTCTTCCTCTTGGCTTGCACTGATGTCTCCCCCTTTTTGGGTGCATTGGTTGGGGTTTGACTATCAGCAAGCGCCTTAGTAACCGCAACCTCCACCATAGGTTGGATATAAGTGGGAAGCCTCTCATCAATGGTTTGAATGACTATATCTTTTAGTATGGGTGTGATGAGAGGCAGGGATTTCTGGAGGATAGCATCCAGCTGCTCAGGGGGGTCCTGACCCTGAGAGCTAGTGCCAGAAGCAGGGGCTGGTGGCCGAGTTTGTGGGAGTGGCTCAGTGTTTGCGAGACCCTCGGGTGAAGGTGCCATCTGTGGGGTTGTGGTGGCAGATGGACTTCTATCTTGAGTCATTTGAGCAAGCAGCTCTTTGAGTCTGCTTATCTCATCCTCTAAGATAGTGTTGTGAGCTACAACGTCGAAGAAGAAGCTCAGGTCATCATCAGTATGAACTGAATCACCTGACCTCCTGACAATGTCAGGATGTACATGCTCTGAGTGTGGCTCAGTAATAGCATGTGCCCCTTGTTCATGGTACTGGGGACTTCCAGCCTCCGGATTGGATCCATCATCGGCAGTTTCCTCTGGTGAGGTCTTATTGATGTTACCAGCTTCACCCTGCTCAGATGTTGATGCAGAGGAAGTGGCAGCCTCACAAGATTGTCCTATCTCCTTAGCCACACTAGGAGATTGGATTTGTGATTCACTGTGCTGTGGGCTCCCACCGGCACTTGTATCCACCCCTTCTTCGGTTGGAGTCTCCCCAGTTGTGATGGGTTTCTGGGGAGAGGGTGGAGTGCTCAGATGGGTCAGCACTTTGGCTATTGCCAATGTAGGGCTTTGTGGGGCGGTCTCATCAGTAGATGGGCTCGAAGCAGTGTGCACAGGGGGAGGACTGTGCTTTTCAATGGCAGTCTTCTCAAATGAGATAGACCCCAGAAGTGTGGCTGCCCCAGAAGTGGTTGCATCAGGCTCCTGTTGAGAGGAAACCTGTGCGGTTGTGGTGGGTGGAGTCGTGGTAGCTGCTGGGAGAATCGAACCAGCAGCCACATCCTGCATTTGTGTTGCAGGGGCATCCTCAGGGGACTCATTTCCCTGAGTAGCCTTTTTGGGCTTCTTTTTGGTTTTTGGTTTGGTGGGGACTTTGGATTTGGAGGTGGAGGCTGTGGGTTCCTGCTGCGTGGGTTTTCGCAGCCGGCCAGCCTGTTTTAGGGATTGGTCAGAGTTGTGCCTGGAGTATACCTCGGCTAGAACAGCCATGGCAGGGACCCCAGTGCCAACAAGTCCCTCAGCCTGAAGCTGGTTCTCTATTATGGCCATAATGAACCGAGGATACAAGATCCATCGGTTAGAAACTGGTTTTGTGGCCATATCCTTGATTTCCAAAAATATAATATCTGTTAAGTTTAAAGGTTGTTTTTCAAGGATAGAGAACAATACCTGTTGCCACCTTGTTGACATCTGGTCCCATGAAGAGGTTTTGGGAGCCAGACACACATTCACCATATGAAAAATGAGGCCTTGGGGATCAGGAAAGTGTTTCTTCAACAAGGTTGTGGCGGAGAGGTCACCCTGGTAGTCGTTGGATGTGAAGGATAGATCCAGGGCACCTTTGGGGTAGGAGGTTGGGTAGGTGGCATCCTCCAGCTTTAGGGTTTGGCGCAGGGTAGCTGGAGTGATAACCACGGGGTGGTTGTTGACGGAGGACCGGAGAGAGACCTCACCATCCTGCTCTCCGGTTTGGAAGGTGATGTTCGTCCAAAACTCCGTCAGGGAGTCGGTGTAGATGGTAGGGTTCAAAAGGAATGCCGTTTGGTAAGGTGAGTCATGCATCAGATCGACGGCATGGTGAAATTTTGGCCATAAAGGCGATTTGGTGAGATGAGCGACACAGTTGTGTCGAGGTTTCAGTTGCATGGTCGCCATTAATGGTGTATGGGAAGTTCAGAGGTTTTGAAAGGTTAGGTCAAGTGAGGAGTAAATGCTCTAAACGTTAGGTATTTATAGGGTAGGGCAAAGGCTGAAAGAAAACTACTGAAGGTTTTGGTGTTAGTTATCAGTTGTTGTAACGACTGATGACGTGGTCTTAACCTTCAGTGGTTGTAACATCTGAGGACTTGGTGTTATTCTTCAGTAGTTAAAACTACTGAAACCTTGGTTTTGTCCTTCAGATGTTGTAGACGGCTGAAGAGTTATTGTCAGTCTTCAGTAGTTATGAACTACTAAAGACCTAATATTCTTCTTCAGATGTTGTAACAACTGAAGACTTGGTGTTAGCCGTCAGTAGTTGTGAACTACTGATATCAGTAGTTATGAACTACTGAAGACATGGTATTGCTTCAGTTGTTGTAAACAACTGAGGACTTGGTGTCAGCCATCAGTAGTTGTGAAACTACTAAAGACATGGTTTTGTCCTTCAGTTGTTTGGGTATGAAACAGCAGCTGTTGGCATCAGCTGATGAGAAATTACTCATCAGCTGTTTCCGTCAAATCAGTTGTTTCATGCTAGCCTCTACATTTACTCATCAGCTCTTTGGCTGACTTTCAGATGTTTCATTGACCCTTCAGCTCTTGTGAATATTTATGCCTTCAGCTCTTGTGATCAGATGTTCACAAGTGCTGATGATATACTCTTGAGAGCTGGTGAACATATTTTGTCTTCAGTACTTGTGTAAGATTACACATCATTACTTGTGAGCAAAATTTGTTCTTCAGTACTTATTTATTTGAAAATCATACATCAGTAGTTGTAATCCACCTCACTACATCAGTTGTTTTCAATAAATAATGTACAGCAGTACTTTGAGTCAATTTAGTCTTCAGTAATTATGAAAGAGCTGAAGACTAAATTACTCATCAGTACTTGTATTTGACCTAATGCTCATTGGTAGTTGTGAATTGAGAGCATCAGCATTGGTCAAATTATTCTAGCTGCAGCATACCTAGCCTTAGTACCAAGTTTTGGAATGTGGCACTATCTAAAGGCTTGGTAAAAATATCTGCAAGCTCATCAGCACTAGGAACAAACTTAGGATCAATCAGACCTTTTTCATAGCAATCCCTGATAAAATGATGTCTGATCTTAATATGTTTGGTCCTAGAGTGCTGGACTGGATTTTTGACAATACAAAGAGCTGAAGCACTATCCATTAGTAATGGAGTCTTTGTCTCAGTAATGCCATAATCCAGAAGTTAATTCTGAAGCCAGAGTATCTGAGAGGTACAACTTGCAGCAGCAATGTACTCAGCTTCAGCAGTGGATGTAGCAATTGATGTTTGTTTCTTACTCTGCCAAGAAACTAAACAATTGCCTAGGAATTGGCAACCACCAGAAGTGGATTTTCTGGTGACTTTTCATCCTGCATAGTCACTATCAAAGAAAGCAACTAATTTGCAAGAATGCCCAGTTGAATACCAAAGACCTAGTGATTGGGTACCTTGTAGATATCTAAAGATCCTTTTGACTGCAATCAAATGGGATTCTTTAGGTGCAGCCTGAAATATAGCACAAGCACATGTTGCAAACATGATGTCTGGTCTAGAAGCTGTAAGGTACATCAAGGACCCAATCATACATCTGTAAAGGGTTTCATCAACCGCTTTACCTTTCTGATCTACATCTAGTTGTGTGATGCTGCTCATGGGAGTAGAACAGGGCTTACAGGTTTGTAAATCAAACTTATTCAATAACTCTTTTGAATATTTGGACTGATGGATAAAGATTCCATCATCCTGTTGTTTGATTTGCAAACCTAGAAAGAACTGTAATTCTCCCATAGCACTCATTTCAAACCTTAGCTTCATGAGCTTTGTAAATTCATCACACAACTTTGGATCAGAGGATGCAAAGATGATGTCATCTACATAAATCTGAACAATGAGCTTATGTTGTCCCACAGTCCTGATGAATAAGGTTTTATCAATGGTGCCTCTAGTGAACTTATTTTCTAAAAGAAAAGTTGATAGTGTCTCATACCAAGCTCTAGGAGCTTGCTTCAGCCCATAAAGAGCCTTATCAAGCTTGTACACCCAATTAGGATGTTTATTGTCCTCAAAGCCTGGTGGTTGACACACATAAACTTCTTCTTTTATTTTTCCATATAAGAAGGCACTTTTGACATCCATTTGATAAACCTTAAGACTGTGAAAGGCAGCATAAGCTAAGAATAGTCTGATTGCTTCCAGTCTGGCCACAGAAGCAAAGGTTTCATCATAATCGATGCCTTCCTCCTGTGCAAACCCTTGAACAACCAGTCTAGCCTTGTTCTTGACAATTTGGCCCTTCTCATCTGTTTTGTTCCTAAATACCCACTTGGTGCCTATAGCACACTTACCTTTAGGTAATGGAACAAGCTCCCACACTTGCTGTTTCTTAAACTGAAGAAGCTCAAGCTGCATAGCTTCCACCCATCCATTGTCTCTTAAAGCAATATGATAGTTCTTTGGCTCTTGCTGACTGATGAAGAGAGCATAGAAGCAGAAGTTAGACAATTGATTCCTGGTTGAAACTCCAGCATGAATATCACCAATGATTTGAGATGTGGGGTGATTCTTGAGCTCTTGATAGACTATGATATCTGTGCAAGTGTTTGTAGATCCATCAGCAGCAACAGATGGTGATGGAGATTCCTGAAACCATGTAGAGGATGGCAGCTCAAACGAAGTAGAGCAAGCAGAAATCTCATCAGCATTTGTAGTGGATGGAGCTGCTGAGGCTACAGGAGCATCAGGTTCAGTGGACTCAGGCAGGTTGTCACTAAACCTGAAGAGGTGAGTACTGACTACATCATCATCAGTACCACCAGGTGAAGATCTGTTGACAGGCTCAACAGATGGAGGTTGATAAGGAACATATTGCATTATGTCCAGATCAAACAACTCCACAGGGTTTTGTGGAATCTTGTCCTTTGGAGATTCATTGAACTTAACATGCAGAGTTTCTTCAACCCCCTTTGTTCTACAGTTGAAGACTCTGTATGCCTTGCAAGTTGATGAATAACCAACAAAATACCCTGCATCCACCTTACTAGCAAACTTCTGGAGTGGGTTGCTAGTGTTGAGAATAAAACATGGACACCCAAAGGCTCTAAAGAATGAAATCAGAGGAGCCAAATGATGAAGAACTTCATAGGGAGTCTTCATCAACCTCTTATTCACTAAAGCTCTATTTTGTACATAGCAAGCTGTGTTGACAGCTTCAGCCCAAAAGGTCAGTGGCAGCCCTGAGTCAGCCAACATTGACCTTGCGACTTCAATGAGAGTCCTGTTCTTTCTCTCCACCACTCCATTCTGCTCAGGAGTTCTAGGAATACTAAACTGCCTTTTAATTCCCTTGGACAAGTAGAAGTCATCAAGTGTGTGGTTTCTAAATTCTGTTCCATTGTCACTCCTCACACACTTGACCTGTAGGGAATACTGCTTTTCTACAAGTAACACAAAGTTCATTATAGTCTTGGCTGCTTCATCCTTGGAGTGCAAGAAGAAAGTCCATACAAACCTGGAATAATCATCCACAATTACCAGGCAGTATTTCTTCTTTGCCATGCTCATCACTCTGACAGGACCAAAGAGATCCATGTGCAGGAGCTGCAAGCAGGCAGTGGACTTTCGTTCTTCTATTGAAGGGAATGAAACTTTGTGTTGTTTTCCTTTCAAGCAAGCAGTGCAGTCATCTTCACACTTGAACTCCTTCTGAGGCAATCCTCTTACTAAACCATGGCTTATAAGCTGATTCATGTTCTTGAAATTAACATGACCCGGCCTTCTATGCCATAGTGTAGACTCTTGAGGAGATGCCTTGGAGAATAGGCAAGGATGTCCTTTTAGATCCATCTTTTTGGAAAGATCTAAGGCATACACTCTTCCTGTCCTGTTGGCCTTCAGGAGAGTGTGTTCATCCAATGCCTTGTCAATCAAACTCAGAACTTTGGATGACAGAATCCGACAGTTCTGGCTTGTGAAAAGGGTAACATGGCCTTTGTCACACATTTGACTGACACTCAAGAGGTTGTACTTGAGATTCTCCACATGGTTAACATCATCAAACCTTATTTCCCCATTGGAAACAAAGCCTTTTCCGATGATGTAACCCTTTGCATCATTGCCAAAGGAAACAAATCCCTTCTTTCCTTGAGAGTAGTCATTAAGAAGGGAGCTGCTTCCTGTCATGTGCATGGATCCTCCACTGTCTACATACCAGATGCTTCTATGGCATGTTGAAGAACCCTGCAAACACAACCATGTGTTAGTTGGTCTTGGAGACCCAAACCTGCTTGGTTTTGGGTCTGTTCTCAGCTACAGGTGCAGTACTAATAGTTGAGTTAAGTGTGACAGCCTGAGGTGAATAAGATGGTGCGGAAGAGGAACCCTTTGGCTTGGGCTTCCTTTTCTGTGGTTTCAACACAGGAGCATCTAAGTGGTTGACTCTTCCCACTAGTTGCTGAACCATCATCACCAGCTGTGTCTGATTTTGTGATAAAGCCTTCAGCTCTTCAGACACACTGGAGTTTGCTGATGATGGATTCCTATGTTGTACCATCTTTTTCTGAGCAACCTCAGCTGTTGCCTGAGTAACCCCTACCTTCTTTTTAGATTTAGCTTTGGGCTTAGGGATTTCAGGCTTGGATGTTGCTAGTACAAACTTGGTTTCAAACTCATTCTTCATTTTATTGATGTCCTCATTGATTTTCTCCTTCTGTTCGAGTTTGGAACCCCTTTTGTACCAGCAATCATCAGTAAGATGATTGAACAAGCCACATATCACATGGCTTTTTCTTCATCTTATGCTGATCATCAGCTGAAGAGGATTTAACTGCTGAAGACTTGTTCTTCAGCTGTTTGCCATCAGTACTAGCAGTTTTCTTCCTAGTGCCTGCTTTCCTGGTATCCTCTTTAGCTGTCTTCAAACCTTTCCTACTGTTAGTTTTCTTCTCTTTAGTGCTAACAGTATTTGAGGTTTGAACTTCAGATGTTGTCACTTGCTCTCCAGTACCTTCAGTACTTCTAGTGACAACACCTGAGTTGATCAGCCTTTTGGTCATGTGACAGTCAGCATTTGAACCATCAGCTGTTGTAGCATCAGCTGATTGGTTTTGGCAGGAGTTAATGCTGACTTCTATCTCTGATGATGCTGATTCAGAAGATAGTAGGTCACATGATGAGAAGGATTGGTTATTGCTCTCCTCATCAGATTCAACTTCTGCTCTTGAAGTGAAATCTGTAGGAGGAGCAGTGTGATTGTAACCAATGCCAAACTTCATATTGGAAGCTGATTGCTTGCTAAGAAGCATTTCAAAACCCTTGCATGATTGCACCCATCGATCACACTCAACTTGGGTGGTTGCAAGAGTTTCCTTGAGGTCTCTGTACTTCTCTAGAAGTACATCTTCCCTAGCTTTATCATCTTTGATTTGGCATTTAAGCTTGTAAATCTCATCATTTTTATCTTTTAGTGCAGCCTCAAAATCAGCTTTTCTTTTGGAAATAGTGTGCTCAAGCTCAAGATTTTTATCTATTAAAGCTACATTTGCTTCCCTAATAGAAGCAAATGCTGCTATGCATGATTATGAACAAAGCTTGGCTTTTGCCTCAGTGGATACCTGAGATGAGGCATTTGATGATGACCCCTCAGCAGAATCAAGGGCCATCAGAGCAAGATTTCCAAAAGGTTGGTCACCACCATGTTGACCAGCACCTTGGAGTAGTTGTTCCTGACCAGATAGCTCTTCTGGTAGACTACTCCAGTCAACAACACTTGGGGTGAAAAAGCTATGTTGTTGAGGTTGTGTGTGATGATGAGATTGGGAAGATTGAGGCTCAGGAAGAGCATGAGGTGGTTGAGCCGAGGGTGCTTGAGCTTGACTAGGCTGAGGCATGTAGTAACAGGGGTAAGGATATGGCATATGACCCTGTGGCACAAAATAAGCAGGTGGTGCCTGTGCTTGTGATGGATGGCCAGAGCCGGAGGAAGGTTGCCCTCTGTGCAGTGAGCTATTGCTGGGAAAAGTCACAAAGGGTGCAGAGGAGTTAGATCCAGACGATCTACACTCTCTTGCAAAGTGTCCAAGCCTTTGGCACTTGTGACACCTCAACTTGCTCTTGTCAAAACCAACTTTGGTTTTGCCAGAGAGTCCAGGGAATTTCCTACCAGTTCTCTTGTAGAACTTTTGAGAGCGGATATTTATCATTGCCATTTGGTTCAAAATATCCATCTCTTCCAGATCATCATCTGGAATGCCCTTCAAGTCCTCCATCAAAAAACACAAGTTGTCACCACCACCTCCTGAACTACTAACGCCAACAAAAGCTTGTTCTGAGTTGGTAGAGAAATCAATATGCTCATCATAAGAACTTTCTGATGAAGCATATTCTGACTCATGACTTATCAAGGCAGTATTACCTTGGACAAAGTCATCAGCGAGCTTGCCAGAAGAGGACAACTTCCTCTTTTGCTCTATCTCTCTCTCAAAAGTGAGCAGTTTCCCATGAAGTTGGGTGAGAGATAGAGTTTCCAGATCAGCACTGGAGCGTAGGACAATGGTATATGTGTCCCATCTCTCAGGCAGTGACCTGAGGAACCTGTTGTTCATCTGGCTGTTGGTGTACTCTTGTTTGACCATCTTCAGCTCAGAGATCAAACAAGAGAACCGCTCAAACTGCTGGGTCAGGGTCTCACCCTTTCTATATGAGAATGTCTCATATTGTTGGGCGAGGATTTCCCTATTGTTTGCTAAGACCGAATCAGTTCCTCCAAATTGTTCCTTTAGAGCAACCCATAGGTCATGAGCAGACTCATGATGCGAGAGCCCTGAATAAATCTCATTAGAAATAGCCATGGCTAAAATTCCATGGGCTCTAGCATCAATTTCGAACAGCTTTAGATCTTCGTCCGAATATTGTTCAGGTTTCTTCGCAACCAGTTCATTAGATTTAGGGACGCTCACCATAGGCTTGTATGGTCCATGTACCACTGACTTCCAACAACCAGCACTGTTGATAGCCAAGTGGTGAAGCATACGTCTTTGCCATATGTTATACTCGTTCCTAACAAGCATCGGAGGCTTGGTTGAGGAACCGGTATTGTGAGGATCATTAGTTGGTGTCGTCATCTCAGGTTTTAGTCAAAAACAAGTTTAAACAAGACAAACGTAACTCAAAACCACCAGAGGACCTCAAGATTTTGGCCAGAAACAGCAGAAACTCACTCTCTATGGCTAATTCTTGCAAATTGCTAATTCGATCAAACAGAGAGATCAAAAGAGCAGTTTCAAATGATCAATAGTGAAATCAATCAATGATTAACCTGCTCTGATACCATTTGACAGGATCTCAGCCTCTCGTTTGATCAATCAGATTGGTTTGCAGCGGATTTAGCACGTTAATTAGCAATTATAGTAAGAACATAAAAGATATTGCAATTAAAAGCACAAACATAGAGAGAGAAAAGAGTTCTGCGAAAAATTAATTGTTCTATTGCTCAACACGTTTCGGCCATTTAAAACATCATGGTTCACCATCCTTTTATAGGCAGCAAAAGGATGGTGGTGATGTCCTTTCTCTGACATCAACCGATTATTAAAATTACAACTGACGGAACATAAAACTACTGAAGATGTCAACAGCTGACATCTTCTTACAAAAGTGTTCCTATCTTTTACAAGTAGTGACAAAAGTAAACTACTAAAATCCTACAACGACTGAAGAACAAACTCTTAAGTCGTTTATAACTACTGATACTATAACAGCTGAAGAACAAGCTCTTCAGCTGTTGTACAACTACTGAAACAAAACAAACTACTGAAAGGGAAAAACCATCACAACAACTGAAGAAGACTTCTTCAGCTGTTGTGACAAACTCTGAGTCTTCAACACTTGTTCTTCAGACTTGGCTTCAGATGATGTAACAGCTGATGACTTCAGTAGATGTCATCAGCTGTTGTCTTCAGTCTTTGTCTTCAGACTTTGTGCTTCAGTAGAAGGTCTTCAGTTCTTCAGTTCTTCAGCTTTTGATTCTTCAGTACTTGTCTTCAGTACTTTAGAGTCTTCAGCTGTTGTTCTTCAGTTCTTTGATCTTCATACTTTGATCTTCAGACTTTGTCAGAACAGCTGATAGGAGTCTTCAGCAGTTGTTGCAGTGGCATGTGGGACTTAGAGGTTTTCCTGATCTTGGCTCATTGGTTCTTTTGGTCCAACATGTTAGAATCAACATTTGTTATTTGATCTATTTTTATGATTCTATGTGATTTTGTGAATTTTTGTTACTTTAAGTCTTGACTTTTAGAAAATTAGTGCCCGGGAATATTAATAGTCACCCTAAGTAGAAATCACATAGTCTTAATTGAAACATATAAAATGTGTGCACACACACACACATACTTGTAATTTTCGGTTCATGCATGCATGGACATGCACAAGACACCACAACTAACAACATCTATCAACTAATATACTACAAAATACCACCACATAATAATTATGATGAGACAAAAATTTAAATTAAAACTCACTAGAGGACAAACCTTTGGCCGCCCCCTTGCCACCAATGGACACCCTTGTCCACCACTACACACAACCCACTTCATTCATCCATACAACACACATGCATTCTACACTTTTACAAGACTCACTCCTTTCACTCCTCTCCTCTCTCTCTCTCTCTCGAACTCAGCTGAAACCACCCTCACCCTCACGGTTTCAAGCTCCCTTTCAGCCTCATTCTAGCAGCAAAAATCATGAGCTACAACAACAACATCGGCCAACACCAAAACCGCAAGAAGGTGTCATTTTGTGAAGTTTTGAAGCTTGAATCTTGCAAAACCGAGAGTTCCAGCTTTTGTTCGAGATTCTCCAGCCTTGTCCAAGGAGATTCTATCCATCCACGATCATCCACACCTTCCAAACCATGGGTTACATCAAGTGTAAGCTCCATATGTTCGGTTTTGGTCATTTCTCAAGTTTGTCTTCATTTTTCACCTAAAAACCCTACTTCTTCTTGTTGTAGCAGAAACTTCTCACTACTACCTTGTTCTTGGAGAGCTTTCCACGTTCTTTAAGGTATCCTACAAGTATAACATGTCAATCTATAGGTGTAACAAGAGTTACACCTAGAAAACCCTCTTTTGGGTGATTCTCACCATCCAACTTGTGCATCTTGTAACCTTTGATAACTAACCTTGTAACCTGATTTCTAATGGATCATTAAACTCCTAATAATCGGTTTTGAATGTCAAAAATGGTTGTACACCATGAATGGAAGGTATTGGCACAAGAACACCATGAAAAACCCCTCTTTCTACAAGTTACAACACACCTTAAACACTTTCTTGTAAACCCTCTCAAACAAGGGTCATAACCTGCACAAAAATAAGTTTTAGACACCCCAACAATTTGATTTTTAAGTTAGATGAAGTTATGGTAATGGATAAACTCAAGTTACAAAGATTTACACAAGTGAAAATCTAAGAAAAATGGGTATAAGGTTAGAAATTATAAAAATCATGTTATTCCAGTAGTATAAAGGCTAAAATAACTTATAAAGTAGAAATGTTGGTCAAACAAGCTTTTAAAAGGGTCAAACCCGGTTAAAAACGTGTTTTAACGGTTTAAACGTAAAAACGAGTCTTTCCACTACTAAAAGAAAATTTTGTGATTTAAAAGGTTGGAAACTTATAAAAATGACTTTAAAAATTTATCTACTGGTCCTAGACTCAAAAACGTGAAAACTCATAGGTAACCATCTTAAACCCTTCGGTTTTACCGTAACCTGCAACGTTAAACGCGTAATTTATAAACCGTGTCCATAAACTGAAATTTTGGGTATATGTTCTTAAAATTAAGTTATATTAAGGACTTGAACCTGATTTTTGGTTATAAAGGTCATTTAATACAAGAGACCAAACTTAAGGGTAGAAACTGTCAATTTTGAAACTTCAGGGGCTAAACTGTAAAATTTTGTTAAACTTCATAATCGACTCCAATAAGCACTTTAGTCACTTGAATAGCATATTTACCATATATTCTTGACTTAGTAGTGTAGAAACCCTTAATCGTATGAGAAACCTTGACTTTCCATAAAAGAAAACTTTTTATGCAAACTAATCGAATCAAAGCCGAACCCGACAAACTAAGACTTAGGAACTCTTGTTGCATCTTAAATAGGTTTAGAGCAGTAGCTAATCACTTAATATATATTCATGATAGGGTGCTAGACTTGAGATATTCCCGGCACACGAAGGATTTCTTTGCTTAATATCTAAGGTGAGTTCTAGTGATCCCTTTTTACTTACTGTTTTTAGGATGAAACATGCTCTTTTGTTTTATGAACTATGATTGTGCTTTACTTGATGCTTGTATGTGGGACTTTTGGATACCTGCTGACACTTATATCATGATCATTAATTCTTTTGTGAACCGCTTGCTTTATATGGATAGATCTATTTGGAGAATCCCCCACACACAGTGGCTCCCGCAACAAGGAGGTACCCCACTGAGATCCTGAGTGATCGTATGTGGCATGTAACAAGTTTTGATTAAGAAACTATGGTGAACCATCCTAGCAGGTATGGTTCACTGATTTGAGGCTTGGTTCCTTCCTTCAGGAATATCCGGTTAAACACAAGTTTAGAAGAGGCCAACCGGGGACCAAGTGCAGGGTTGATTGTGATACCCCACGATGACTGATACTAAAAATGACGCTTTCAAAATCAAATGAGATTTTTCATAATCTTTCACACTTGATTCTAAAACCTTTACTGTGGACTTTAAGAGTTCCTTTCATTGTTTTGAAACTTTAAGCACTTGAATTCACCAACTTTTTAGTTGACACTATTTTCTTTTGAGGATGTTTCAGGTAACCCGTGAAGACTCTTAGCTATTATGGAAGACTTAGATTCAACCCCGAGACCATGGCATTTGCTAGTGTGACCAAAATCATGACTTGAATAATTTGATTCAATGACTATTTTTATTTTGTTGAACTATGTAAACATTTGGGGCTGGATCTGTTTCCAGCCTGGTGTCTTTTAAAACTTTAAATGCCATGTGATGTTCTCTCCCTTTGAGCTCCTATATTGGTTTGTTTTTACTGCCATGTATACCATCTGCCGTTAGCTGAGTTCTCGTACAACAACAGTTATCATGCTAGTATTGGCATGCCACCCTACGAGATGTTATACGGTAGAAGATGCAGGACCCCCGTCTGTTGGGGTGAAATTGGTCAGAAAGAATTGGGAAGCGTCGAAGTGGTAGAGGCTACGACTGAAAAGCTCGAAAGAATTAAAGCGTATATGAAGGCAGCCAAAGACCGACAGAAGTCGTATGCCGACAAACGACGCAGACCAATTGAGTTCCAAGTGGGAGACCGGGTTATGTTGAAGGTCTCACCTTGGAAAGGGATCATTCGATTCCGGAAGCGGGGTAAGTTGAGTCCGCGATATATAGGCCCTTTCCGAATTGTTGCTCGAGTAGGGGAGGTGGCTTATAGGTTGGAACTGCCAGATGAACTAAGTGGAATCCACCCGACCTTCCACGTGTCTCATCTGAGGAAGTGCTTGGCGGACGAGGACATGGTCGTTCCACTGGATGATATCGAGGTAGACGAAAAGCTCAATTATGTAGAGCAACCAGTGGCGATCATAGATCGCAAAGAGAAGAGGTTGAGAAATAAAGTGGTTCCCCTTGTGCGTGTACAGTGGCGGCACAGGAAGGGATCCGAGTCGACGTGGGAAACTGAAGAAGAAATGAGGCAGCATTACCCACGATTGTTCGAAGAATGACAGGTTTCGGGGACGAAACCTAAAATAAGGGGGGTGGACTTGTAACACCCGAAAGTTTGACTTCTCAGCATGTGATGCGACTGAGCTTCAGTCACCTGTGATTTATGCGATTGAAGTTCAACCGCACGGCTATTCGGCCGATTGGAGCTCAACCGCACGATTGGAGTTCAATCACCCGAATGAAGTATGAGCCGAATGGAACACGTGCGATTGGGGTCCAATCGCATGGTGTTGAAGCGACTGAAGGTCCAGTCGCCCCTGGACCAGATGCGACTGAGAAGTGGGTATAAAATGGGGGTAGCTCCATTCTCCTCCCCATTTTCAGTCGGGGAGAGAGCAGTGAACGACAGAGAACAGAGAAGAAGAGAGGGAAAGTGCTGCCCGAGCTCCGAATCCGTCGAGAAGATAGCCAAAGTCGAAGTTCATCTACTTCTACCTGTAATGTGAGTTCTAGGACCCCTCATTTACATGTTTTTAACTGATTTTGGGGCTGGATCACATATAAACCCTAGTTTTGTAAAAGTGTATAGTTGACCTATTTGATGAAATCTTAGAAAATGTGATTATAGTGTGACATAGGACTTGCACATGCTTGTATGATGTCCTTGTATGAATCCCTGAGCTTTGGGAGGGTCAATTTGGGTTAAAAACGGGTTTAAGGTGGGTCTGAGCACTTAGGTTCGCGACTACTGTTCTTGAAGAACTCCAGTCGCTGCCCAGTTAGGGTTACGCGACTGAAGGGCCATTCGGCCGAATGAGTGTCAGTTGTCGTCCAATCGCCCGATTGAGGTTCAAACGCACGATTGAGCCCCAGTCGCCCGATAGGCCATGCGATCGAAGGTTTCGGTCGCATAAGCCCAATCGCAGAGTAGTTCAGTCGCATAGACCCATTCGCATAGTAGTACAGACGCACGACTGAGGATTCAGTCGCATAGACCCATTCGCATAGTAATACAGACGCCCGACTGAGGATTCAGTCGCATAGAAGTCCAATCGCATGACTCAGTCGCATGGAAACCATGCGACTAGGGTATGTTCAGTCGCCCGAACAGGGCTGATGTGATCGGATAAAGAAGTGTATGTGTAAGGTATGTATGCTAGTTATGATGTTGCCATGATAGATGGTGACCACTGATAAATTGTAAATATTAATGTGTCTTGATTTGATGCATGCTTATCCCCCATAGTATACATGATATCCTTAATATATGAAATGAAAGTATTATGTAAAGCACAGAGAAAGAGTAATAAAGAAAGAGAAAGGAACAGTAATGAAAGTAACAAGTCTTGCAAGCATATAGGAGTTACACGACTATGTGTCGTTAGCTCAACTGTGTGGCGGGCTAGCTACCCACTGACGCACACAGGGTCAATCAATTGAGATTGGCAGGACCTTTGGACGTGCCCCGGATGTTCGGGTCGGCCTTGTACATAGTACGCATAGCCCTTTCGGGGGAACCGTTGAACCCTTCGGGGGAATACATATAGCCCTTTCGGGGGAACCGTTGAACCCTTCGGGGGAATACATATAGCCCTTTCGGGGGAAACACAGTTGGCTCTTCGGAGCATATAGATGGCCCGACATCCATTCTCCCCTCGCGCACATAGTTGGGGTATCGCCCACTGGTCCACATAGAAAGTGAAACATAAAGCTAAAGTTACAGACAAGGCCTATAGTACAGAGAACGAACATTATTTGTTCACACAGTTGATGCGTGCTCGCATATACAGTACAGTATAGTATAATACAGAAAAAGGGTATTTTTATATACTAATTATAAAACTAGAACTCACTCAGCAACGCTGACTTTTTATGTGTTTCCAGATCGCAGGTAGTGTTGCTGAGGATGGCACGAGGCGGCTACTCAGCTCTTTTGGGAGGGCATTCTCCATTGTGTAATGCTGCAACGTCACGTGTTGCGGGCCCATAACGCACGCAACAAGTCACGTTGCCTGCCATTACGAGATTTCTTGAGGATCTGAATCAACGAGATTACTCAAGAAATCTCCTTTATATATTTTTGAATTTAATAACTTCTTTATGAAGAAAAATATATTTTCTTATTTCGGTAGAGGTCGCTGTACGACCCTATGATTGTTGAGGAATATGCATCAGCAGCAATCATAGTGTAGTATGCCCCTATGATTGCTGAGGATTCGAATAAACGAGATTGTTAGGTAATCTCGGGTTTCTATGTGTCTCCCCAGCAATCATAGTAAGGTTAGGAAGTGTAAAGAAAGTTGTATTTTGTAATCGAGTCAATGATGTAATGACTATTATGAATGAATGAGAATGTATATATGTTTTCTTTATTAATTCCGCTGCGTATGTTATGATCATGTACTAAAAGTATGTTTACACATTGTTTATCTAAAATATATGCAATGAAGGACCGACTGTAGGGTGCCCGGTGAGCGGGACCTTACAAGTTGGTTCAATCGCCCGAATGAAGTATGAGCCGAATGGAACACGTGCGATTGGGGTCCAATCGCATGGTGTTGAAGCGACTGAAGGTCCAGTCGCCCCTGGACCAGATGCGACTGAGAAGTGGGTATAAAATGGGGGTAGCTCCATTCTCCTCCCCATTTTCAGTCGGGGAGAGAGCAGTGAACGACAGAGAACAGAGAAGAAGAGAGGGAAAGTGCTGCCCGAGCTCCGAATCCGTCGAGAAGATAGCCAAAGTCGAAGTTCATCTACTTCTACCTGTAATGTGAGTTCTAGGACCCCTCATTTACATGTTTTTAACTGATTTTGGGGCTGGATCACATATAAACCCTAGTTTTGTAAAAGTGTATAGTTGACCCATTTGATGAAATCTTAGAAAATGTGATTATAGTGTGACATAGGACTTGCACATGCTTGTATGATGTCCTTGTATGAATCCCTGAGCTTTGGGAGGGTCAATTTGGGTTAAAAACGGGTTTAAGGTGGGTCTGAGCACTTTGGTTCGCGACTACTGTTCTTGAAGAACTCCAGTCGCTGCCCAGTTAGGGTTACGCGACTGAAGGGCCATTCGGCCGAATGAGTGTCAGTTGATGTCCAATCGCCCGATTGAGGTTCAAACGCACGATTGAGCCTCAGTCGCCCGATAGGCCGTGCGATCGAAGGCTTCGGTCGCATAAGCTCAATCGCAGAGTAGTTCAGTCGCATAGACCCATTCGCATAGTAGTACAGACGTACGACTGAGGATTCAGTCGCATAGACCCATTCGCATAGTAGTACAGACGTACGACTGAGGATTCAGTCGCATAGACCCATTCGCATAGTAATACAGACGCCCGACTGAGGATTCAGTCGCATAGAAGTCCAATCGCATGACTCAGTCGCATGGAAACCATGCGACTAGGGTATGTTCAGTCGCCCGAATAGGGCTGATGTGATCGGATAAAGAAGTGTATGTGTAAGGTATGTATGCTAGTTATGATGTTGCCATGATAGATGGTGACCACTGATAATTGTAAATATTAATGTGTCTTGATTTGATGCATGCTTATCCCCCATAGTATACATGATATCCTTAATATATGAAATGAAAGTATTATGTAAAGCACAGAGAAAGAGTAATAAAGAAAGAGAAAGGAACAGTAATGAAAGTAACAAGTCTTGCAAGCATATAGGAGTTACACGACTATGTGTCGTTAGCTCAACTGTGTGGCGGGCTAGCTACCCACTGACGCACACAGGGTCAATCAATTGAGATTGGCAGGACCTTTGGACGTGCCCCGGATGTTCGGGTCGGCCTTGTACATAGTACGCATAGCCCTTTCGGGGGAACCGTTGAACCCTTCGGGGGAATACACATAGCCCTTTCGGGGGAAACACAGTTGGCTCTTCGGAGCATATAGATGGCCCAACATCCATTCTCCCCTCGCGCACATAGTTGGGGTATCGCCCACTGGTCCACATAGAAAGTGAAACATAAAGATAAAGTTACAGACAAGGCCTATAGTACAGAGAACGAACATTATTTGTTCACACAGTTGATGCGTGCTCGCATATACAGTACAGTATAGTATAATACAGAAAAAGGGTATTTTTATATACTATTTATAAAGCTAGAACTCACTCAGCAACGCTGACTTTTTATGTGTTTCCAGATCGCAGGTAGTGTTGCTGAGGATGGCACGAGGCGGCTACTCAGCTCTTTTGGGAGGGCATTCTCCATTTTGTAATGCTGCAACGTCACGTGTTGCGGGCCCATAACGCACGCAACAAGTCACGTTGCCTGCCATTACGAGATTTCTTGAGGATCTGAATCAACGAGATTACTCAAGAAATCTCCTTTATATTTTTGAATTTAATATCTTCTTTATGAAGAAAAATATATTTTCTTATTTCGGTAGAGGTCGCTGTACGACCCTATGATTGTTGAGGAATATGCATCAGCAGCAATCATAGTGTAGTATGCCCCTATGATTGCTGAGGATTCGAATAAACGAGATTGTTAGGTAATCTCGGGTTTCTATGTGTCTCCCCAGCAATCATAGTAAGGTTAGGAAGTGTAAAGAAAGTTGTATCTTGTAATCGAGTCAATGATGTAATGACTATTATGAATAAATGAGAATGTATATATGTTTTCTTTATTAATTCCGCAGCGTATGTTGCGATCATGTACTAAAAGTATGTTTACACATTGTTTATCTAAAATATATGCAATGAAGGACCGACTGTAGGGTGCCCGGGATCGGGGCCTTACAATTGGTTTGTTTTCACTGCCATGTATGTTGTTGCTAATCTGTGACGTCCCACCCTACCTAGGCCCAGGGGTGTGACAGATTGGTATCAGAGCCAAAGGTTGTAGAGAAGTCGGGAATACCATAGTAGACCCTAGGCTATAACCCTGATACCCTAGAACTGTCCTTGTAGGGAAAGTGTTGGAATGATCGGGTTGGGTAAATTGAGGATTACACTTGATCAACGTAATCATGAATTTACCGGACGCGTAATTTCCATCACGAACCTCTAAGTTATGTTTGGACTTTTCTGTTTAATGCTGATTAACATTGAAACTTATTTTGACTGGATATTTGAAATGGATTTTTAAAGATGAACTGTTTTGCCTGACATTATTTTGAGAAACAATTGATTCTAATATCATTGATGAGGAATACATAGAGATTCCTAATACTAATGCCATCACTAGTACTATGAGTATATTATTATTAGTAAGACTATCATGAGCTATGAGAAACCAAATTACTCATGATGTCTTTTTACAGGAAACAAACTATGGCTGACAAGGGAAAGGCACCTGCTTACCCTACTGAGAGCAGTGCACCAACGGGGGAACCAAGAAGGCAAAACCGCGCACTGAGTATGAGGAATACCTTAGGAGGTGTGGACACCCAGGATGGATATCCGTCACGTCAGAGGACACTGAAGCTTCCGAGGACTCTTCTTTGACGACACCTTCCAGGAGCCGGGCGCGCTCCCACTCGCCGCATGTTGCCGCTCCATCCCACTCACCTATCCCACCTATTGGGAATAGGGGAGCACACATCATCACTCATCCACGTAAGAGTGCTAGACCTGGACATTCGGTCTCATTTAGGATGCCACCTCCTCCTCCACCACCGGTTAGGACTCCTATACCCGCACCACTGCCATTCGAGCCACACCGACGCCACCCACAGGAGGAGCCCTGGATGCCTCCGAGGCACAGCATTTACGACGGCCCTAGCGTACTGGCAGGGGATAGGTACTCCCAATCCGGCCGCCGGGCAAGTGACGTAGGACCCACTGATGCAGCATTGGAGGAGCTTTTGAGGACCGTCCGTCGCCACGAGCTGACTCTTCAGCACGCTACCCAGACCTCCCAGTCTGCTCAATTCCAAGCTATGATGGCGTCACACGGGGTGCAGAGGTTAGAGCAGGAGTAGAAAAAGAAGAGCTCTGGATGGATGAGATGGCTAAAGAAAAAGTGGATGTGAAGGTGACATGTAGAAGGAGGAAATCTTATCGTTATCTAACACTATTATTATTATTATTATTCATGGGGGTGATGGCACCTTCCACTTTGTAAGAGCTAGACTCTGATACTATTGACTTTGTCTTATTTTGAACTGATTTCTACGATACAATGCTGTTGAAACATTTATGATTATTTGTCATGTGTTGGGTATTTCATGGTGTTGGGCCATGCCATTCTTGATGACTGTTTAAACTGTTTAAATTAGTAATCTGTGGGAAATTGGAAGGTTGTGTATAATTATACACCTTATTCTCCCTCATATAGAGGAAGCCTTGTAGGGAAGTGATGCATAGATTGTTTGAAACAAATTATGAGACGCTAAAACGACTTTATCTGTGATACTATCAGAATGCCTACCAGAAGAGGAACACGTATCAGGAGACAAGGAGCCTACCGAGGTCGTCATGAAGGAACAGGGCGAACCAGAAATCAACCTCCTACTCCTCCAGAGACTCCTATTGGGGGGAATGCTGACCCAGGGAATGACGAGAGGATAGCAAATCTCGTAGCACAGCAAATTGCTCACGCGATACCAACCATCATCGCTCAGATCAATGCTGACCGGAATGATGCCGCAGGTACTAATGGGACTGAAAACAATGAGGAATCTGAGGCGTTAAGGAATGGATGATCCTATAAGACCTTTATGGCATGCAAACCTAAGGACTTCTATGGCACTGAGGGTGCTATAGAGACTTACAGATGGATTGACAAGATGGAGGCTGTACTGGACATCAGCGAATGCAAACTGGACCACATGGTGAGATTTGCTTCTCAATCACTGAAGGGATCGGCATTGGAGTGGTGGAAGACGATCACACAAGCTCGGAGAAGGAATACTGCAATGCAAATGAGCTGGACCGAATTCAGAGAGCTGATAACCAACAAGTATTGCCCCGTCAATTTACTTGAGAAGCTAGAATCGGAGTTCCTGAGCCTGGAGATGAAAGGTCCCAATTACACGGAGTACATCAATCGTTTCTTAGCCCTATCCCGGCTGGTGCCATACCTGGTGGCACCCAAATCCAAAGGCGTAGCACGATTCATCTGGGGCTACATCCCAGAGTTAGAGGAATGGTCCAATCCTCCAAGCCCTTGACTCTACAATCCACAGTTGACCTCACCAGCAGTTTGACCGATGACCTAGTTAGGGCTGGATGGACTGAGCAAATTAGGAGTGATGAGAAGAAGTTTGTTGGAGAGAAAAGAAGGTGGTTTGAAGCAAAGAAAGCAGTTGGAAGTAGTAGCGGGTCAGGAAGGAAAAGTTTCAAAGGTGCGAGACGTGATGATTAGGGAAGCAAGACCCGGAGGCTGTATACGGGAACAAGCCCATTTTGCAACAAGTGCAAGCTACACCATCAAGGGAATGCAACCTAATGCCCTGTTTTAGGTGCAAAAGGACTGGGCACCTGATCAAGGATTGTACTTTCATACCAGGGAAGCAATGCTATGAATTTGGGGATCCAGGAAACATGAGGAGCAAGTGTCCTAAGCTGGGTAGAGATAAGGATGCCAAGCCCAATAAGCCTAAGGGGAGAGCTTTTTTGATGGACCCAGCTGGAGCCCGAAAGGAACCTGATGTGGTTAACGGTACGTTTCTTGTAAATAATCATCCTGCTACTGTCACACCCCAACCTTGACGGCGGAATCGTCGAAGTGTGAGGGTTAAGATTGTTCATAACCACATAACGCTATCCTTAAATGAAAATAACATTATCATAAGTTTCAAATGAAATACATTCATAGGTCTCAAACATGAAAAAGTTCCAAACAATACAAAACATAACATAATCATTTTATTCATTTAGCTAGGTCCAAATCCTAGTTTATTGCAAGCTTCAAATGATGACTTCAAACGTGGGCATTTCCTGAAACATGTTAAAAATAACGGGTCAACTATAAAGTTGGTGAGTTCCCAAGAGTTTTACATACATAATATACCATGGATTTCAAGTAGCAATTCATGTCATAGGTTATGAGTTAGCAAGTTTATAAAGCACATATAGTACAATCAAACCTCGACTAGATTATAAGTTTATATGATTGGCTAAGTGTACTTGGTTCCCTAGTGTACAAGCATACGGCTCCTAGGAGTCGGCATTACATCGACTTTAGCACCAAATAGGCTTGTCAGGCCCAAAGATCTAAGATGTCGCCAGGCTAGCAATAGTTAATGATTGTAAACAATATATGTAACTCATATAAGACTTACAATAACACAAATAACCGTGACAAAATAAAAATATGAATTGCATGTGCTTTTATAAGATTTAAACGTTTATAAGTGTATGTTGAATAATGTAACATGTTTCACCCCAAAACGGTGTGAAATAGCATAAAAAAAGGGGCAAGGAAACTCACTTGGCAAATAAATATAAGTATGACGATTACTAGAGGAATAATAGACGTTGTTCCAACGTGAATGGTCACAAGGCCCTAAATATATATATACATTCACAAGGTTAACGTTTTAATAATACGTTTAATATTTTAATGGGAACTAGGGTTATAGGTGGAATTCGGGGATTTTTGTAAATACGTTAAATATTTTAACATAAAATGTATCATTTATGTGTTTACTAAAATTTAATAAAATTTAGTTATAAGTTGAAATAATAATCATCATCTATAAATGTATATTTTTGAACACATAATTTAGTGATTTGAACCACTATTTAAGATCCATTTTATAAGAAAATAAACTAAATACCTTATTTATCTAAACTATTTAATAAAAATATTAAAATATTTTATTAAATAAATTTATAGAAGATAATATGGTGTCTTAAAAATCTAACACAACATTTTTTTTATAAATAATATATTTAGTTATAACATTAGTAAATAAATTTTATAATAAAATGTTAAAATATTTTACAAATTAATTTATAGAAAATATTTAGATGATTTAAAAAAAATACTAGAAGTTTGTAAAATCATTTTTATGTTTATTAAAATTTTTCTATGATTAACATTAGGCTTAAAAAGCCTTTTAAAAAATGTATGAGGTTGCCCGGGTTCGAACCCGGGACCTCATGGTGGGTAAAGGAGTGCTTAACCAGTGAACCAGGCTCTCAGCCGCGGTTTACTTTGGTTTCAATTCCTTATAAGCGCAGATTAGCAATTCCCCCTTTTCACCAAGAACCTTAGATTGGTTTTATCACAAATTGATCATCAAATCGATGTTGTTTATGAAATCAAACTTAGGGCTTTCATTACCCATATAAAATCGAGTGTATAGGTGGTTTTAATTACCCGATTTGATTTGACTTGGTGACTTGGAACAATCGAAGCACAGCCGCGACCGAGGGGGGAGTGGTTCAGGGTGCAAACAATGATGTCAGTCGAATTCCATGTACAGGAATCTTCCTCTAGTCTCAATGGTCCTAAGCCCTCTATCAATTGCAAGTCTTGACGTCCAAATGATGATGCTCAAGCAAGTTGCAGGTCGCGTAATGTGGAGGACCGGATTTGTTTGATTGGGTGTTTTCAGGTGAAATTGAGAGTTGTAGACGTTTAGGTTTAGTTAGATGATTGTGTGTGTTCGATTAATTAGATTATTATTGCCATTTAATGCTCGAACGGCTAATGGGTTTAAGTGTGATCGGTTACTCGATTGTTGGAACCCATAACCGTTGTTAAACTCAATTAAAACTCATAAATGGGTTTAAAACGTGTTCACGAAGCTTTTCGAATGATTTGATTTATTGATTTGAAGTGTTTAAGGGGGTATTGACCCTCGCCGGAGCCGACCGGAGGTGGCCGGGCCCGGCCGCCGGAAATATGGGAGTGAAAGGGGGTGGGGGTTTGGGTTTTGACTAATTACACTTTCGGTCCCTCGACTTTGAATTTCTATTATTTTATGCTAAAACTTCAATTGAAAGTTTATAAAATGACATTAAGACCCCCTCACCTTTTTAAACTTTAATCTAACTTATTTAATTGTCCAAGTTTTATTATTATTATTATTATTATTATTATTATTATTATTATTATTATTATTATTATCATTATTATTATTATTATTATTATATTATTATTATTATTATTATTGTTATTATTATTATTTTTATTATTATTATTTTTATTATTGTTAGTGTTTATTATAATTATTACTTTTGTTATTGTTATTGCAATTATTATTATTATCCAATAGTTAATTTATCAACTTTTACATTAAAAATTAAGACAAATTTAAGAAATAAGCATAGGTAATCTATAAGTTTCATAATTAGCATAAATAGTCCTTTCATGAATAAACGATGGTAACTTTACACTAACGGAAAAATATGAGATGTTACTGCTACCGTTTTGTTTGATACTGGAGCGACTGCTAGTTTTATCTCTAGTGCTTTTAGATCCTTGATTGACCTAGCTACGTGTACCTTAGCCAATACGTTTACCGTCGAATTAGCTGATGGTAACATTTTAGAAACTAATGAAATCGTCAAGGATTGTTCAATGAATCTAAACGGAAATAGGTTTAAAATAGATCTGATGCCCATTAAGTTAGGAGGATTCGATGTGGTTGTTGGCATGGACTGGTTAGCTAAGAACAGAGTCGAAATTGTTTGTGATGAACGCCTACTCAAGATACCGTTGAATGACAAGGAAGTGTTAGTGGTGCAAGGAGAAAGGAGTAACACCTTATGCCCCATGATATCCCATTTAAAAGCTACCAAGAGCTTACAGAAGGGATGTTCAGCTTTCATAGTCTACGTGATGAAGACCAAAGAGTAGAAAAAGATTTCAGATATCCCAGTGGTTTCTGAATACGCTGAAGTGTTTCTGGAAGACCTACCAGGACTTCCCCCGAATCAACAAGTTGAGTTCCAAATAGATTTGCTGCTTGGCGCTGCACCGGTAGCCAAAGCACCGTATCGTCTCGCCCCTCCTGAAATGAAGGAACTGATGATGCAAATTCAAGAACTATTGGACAAAGGATTCATACGTCCGAGTGTCTCTCCATGGGGTGCCCCGGTGCTATTTGTGAAAAAGAAGGATGGAACCCTACGCATGTGCACAGACTACCGAGAGTTAAATAAGTTGACCATAAAGAACCGCTACCCTCTTCCAAGGATAGACGACCTATTCGATCAACTTCAAGGAGCAAGCTACTTTTCCAAGATAGATTTGAGATCCGGCTACCACCAACTGAAGATAAGAGAATAAGACATACCCAAGACGGCTTTCCGAACTAGGTATGGACACTATTAGTACTTAGTCATGCCTTTTGGACTGACTAATGCACCAGCAGCATTCATGGATCTCATGAACTGTGTATGCCGCCCATATCTAGACAAGTTTGTGATTGTGTTCATCATCGACATTCTGATCTACTCAAGTAATAAGGAAGAGCACGAGAAACATCTCAGACTAATTTTTGAGTTACTCAAGAATGAACAACTATATGCCAAATTTTCAAATGTGAATTTTGGATGCGAGAGATCCAATTTCTAGGGCATGTAGTGAATGAGAATGGAAATCAAGTTGACCCTTCCAAGATTGAAGCCATAAAGAATTGGAAGATTCCTAAAACTCCCACTGAGATTAGGCAATTCCTAGGATTGGTCGGATACTACCGACGATTCACAAAAGACTTCTCACGCATTATGCAACCCTTGACCGCACTGACTAAGAAGAACAAAACCTTTGTGTGGGAACCAGAGCAAGATAAAGCCTTTGAGACGCTCAAGGGAAAGTTATGCAGTGCACCTGTTCTGGTCCTCCCAGAAGGAGTCGAAGACTTCATAGTCTATTATGACGCCTCGCTTCAGGGGTTAGGATGTGTGCTAATGCAATGCAACAAGGTCATTGCCTATGCATCTAGACTGCTAAACGATCAAGAGAAAAACTATACTACGCACGATCTGGAATTAGGTGCCGTGGTGTTTGCTCTCAAAATGTGGAGGCACTATCTCTATGGCACGAAGTGCGTCATTTACACTGACCATCGAAGTTTGCAACACATTCTCGACCAGAAGATGCTAAACATGTGTCAGAGAAGATGGGTTGAGTTGTTAAACGACTACGAGTGTGAAATCCGTTATCATCCTGGTAAGGCCAATGTGGTGGCAGATGCTTTGAGCAGAAAGGAGAGAGAAAAACCTCTTCGTGTACGAGCTTTAAGGATAAGTGTGTACACTGACCTAATTGCAAGGCTGAAAGAAGCTCAAAGTGAAGCGTTAAAGGAGGAAAATTTAGCGGGAGAAGGATTAACTGGAATGGAAAAGCGATTTGAAACAGGAAATGATGGTACATATAAGTGCGAAGGGAGAACTTGGGTGCCAAAGCATGGGGGGATTCGAGAGGTAATTCTCGACGAAGCTCACAAATCTAGATATTCAGTTCACCCTGGAAGTGATAAAATGTACCAGGATTTGAAGGCACTTTTCTGGTGGCCTGGAATCAAGAAATCAATCGCTGTTTATGTCGGAAAATGTCTAACTTGTGCCATGGTAAAAGCTGAAAACCAAAACCATCAAGGACGTTGCAGCAGCCAGAAATCCCAGAATGGAAATGGGATAACATCATGATGGATTTTGTTACTAAGTTACCCAGAGCGTCTAGAGGTCATGATGCTATTTGGGTAATAGTGGATAGACTAACCAAATCAGCTCACTTCTTACCAATTCGGGAAGACTATGACATGTCAAGACTGGCTCAACTATATATCAATGAAATAGTGGCTAGGCATGGTGTGCCACTATCAATAATCTCCGACCGTGATAGTCGTTTCACTTCGTGTTTCTGGAAATCACTCCAACGAGCTTTAGGAACCTAGCTGGACTTAAACTAACGGTCAAAGCGAAAGGACTATTCAAACTTTAGAAGATATGTTGAGAGCTTGTGTGATTGATTTGGTGGGAACTGGGATAACCATCTTCCATTGGTGGAGTTCTCCTATAATAACAGCTGCCATACAAGCATCAATGTAGCACCGTATGAGGCTCTCTATGGTAGGAAATGTCGGTCACCCTTGAGTTGGAACGAAATTGGTGATAGCCAAGTGCTGGGACCCGACATCGTATTGGAAACCACCGATAAGATTTTCAAAATCAAGGAGCGTCTACGGGCAGCAAGGGACCATCAGAAGAAATACGTAGACAAGAGACGCAAACCATTAGAGTTTCAGATAGGTGATAGAGTAATGCTGAAGGTAGCACCATGGAAAGGAACCGTTAGATTCGGAAAAAGAGGCAAGTTAAGCCCAAGATACATTGGACCATTTGAAATACTTGCAAGAATTGGTCCTATGGCTTACAAGTTGAAACTACCTCAGAAATTGAGTTATATACACGACACCTTCCATGTGTCAAACTTGAAGAAGTGTCTGGTAGACAAACCTTTGAGCTACCGTTGAAGGAGACAAGAATCAATGATAAGCTGAACTTCGTGGAAGAACCCGTAGAGATCACGGACCGCTTGGTTAAGCAACTCAGGCGAAGCCGCATACCCAAGGTTAAGGTTAGATGGAACTCGAGACAAGGGCCGGAATTCACTTGGGAACGTGAAGATGAGATGAGGAAGAACTACCCGCATCTCTTTAAACCCACCCGTACAAATTCTAATCGAAGCTAAAATTTCGGGATGAAATTTCCTAAACAGTGGGAGAATGTGACAACCGGTCCCAAGGTCACTATTCTAAACCCTAATTTAATTGCATCATATCCTATCTTATGAGTACTAATAATGGAAACAATTTAATTATATCAATAATGTTAGAATCACCATTTGTTATTTGATCTATTTTTATGATTCTATGTGATTTTATGAATTTTTGTTACTTTAAGTCTTGCCTTTTGGAAAATTAGTGCCCGGGAATATTAATTAGTCACCCTAAGTAGAAATCACTTAGTCTTAATTGAAACATATAAAATGTGTGCACACACACACATACTTGTAATTTTCGGTTCATGCATGCATGGACATGCACAAGACACCACAACTAACAACATCTACCAACTAATATACTACAAAATACCACCACATAATAATTATTGTGAGATAAAAATTTAAATTAAAACGCACTATAGGACAAATGTTCGGCCAGCCCCTTGCCACCAATGGACACCCTTGTCCACCACTACACACAACCCACTTCATTCATCCGTACAACGCACATGCATTCTACACTTTTGCAAGACTCACTCCTTTCACTCCTCTCCTCTCTCTCTCTCTCAAACTCAGCTGAAACCACCCTCACCCTCACGGTTTCAAGCTCCTTTTCAGCCTCATTCTAGCAGCAAAAATCGTGAGCTACAACAACAACAACATCGGCCAACACCAAAACCGCAAGAAGGTGTCATTTTATGAAGTTTTGAAGCTTGAATCTTGCAAAACCGAGAGTTCCAGCTTTTGTTAGAGATTCTCCAGCCTTGTCCAAGGAGATTCTAGCCATCCACGATCATCCACACCTTCCAAACCATGGGTTACATCAAGTGTAAGCTCCATATGTTCGGTTTTGGTCATTTCTCAAGTTTGTCTTCATTTTTCACCTAAAAACCCTACTTCTTCTTGTTGTACCAGAAACTTCTCACTACTACCTTGTTCTTGGAGAGCTTTCCACTTTCTTGAAGGTATCCTACAAGTATAACATGTCAATCTATAGGTGTAACAAGAGTTACACCTAGAAAACCCTCTTTTTGGGTGATTCTCACCATCCAACTTGTGCATCTTCTAACCTTTGAGAAGTAACCTTGTAACCTGATTTCTAATGGCTCATTAAACTCCTAATAATCTGTTTTGAATTTCAAAAATGGTTTTACACCATTAATGGAAGGTATTAGCACAAGAACACCATGAAAAACCCCTCTTTCTACAAGTTACAACACACCTTAAACACTTTCTTGTAAACCCTCTCAAACAAGGGTCATAACCTGCTCAAAAATAAGTTTTAGACACCCCAACAATCTGATTTTTAAGTTAGATGAAGTTATGGTAATGGATAAACTCAAGTTACAAAGATTTACACAAGTGTAATGGTCGGTTATGATATTTTATATGTATTTGAAGTCTATAGATGTGTAGAACAACTAGGACACGATTTGGGACTGTTATTTCAGTAGGTTTTGATGAATATTAAGAGTGTTAATGATGATCAATCTCTGGAATAAAGGACATGTTGTGTTTAGACTCATTCTAGTCACTTTCGGGACCAGAAAACATGTTAAAATTACTTAAAAACAAGAAAACTTGGGCAATAAAATTTTTAAAGATAATTAAAGGTTCATTCAGGATTAATAAAGTATTCGGGAGTCAATGGGAATTTTTAGTGGTCAAAAGGTAATTTAAATAGATTTTTAAGTGAAAACGGGTGCTAACCGAGAGACGTTTTTGAGGAAAATCTAAGAAAAATGGGTATAAGGTTAGAAATTATAAAAATCATGTTATTCCAGTAGTATAAAGGCTAAAATAACTTATAAAGTAGAAATGTTGGTCAAACAAGCTTTTAAAAGGGTCAAACCCGGTTAAAAACGTGTTTTAACGGTTTAAACGTAAAAACGAGTCTTTCCACTACTAAAAGAAAATTTTGTGATTTAAAAGGTTGGAAACTTATAAAAATGACTTTAAAAATTTATCTACTGGTCCTAGACTCAAAAACGTGAAAACTCATAGGTAACCATCTTAAACCCTTCGGTTTTACCGTAACCTGCAACGTTAAACGCGTAATTTATAAACCGTGTCCATAAACTGAAATTTTGGGTATATGTTCTTAAAATTAAGTTATATTAAGGACTTGAACCTGATTTTTGGTTATAAAGGTCATTTAATACAAGAGACCAAACTTAAGGGTAGAAACTGTCAATTTGAAACTTCAGGGGCTAAACTGTAAAATTTTGTTATTTAGTCACTTGAATAGCATATTTACCATATATTCTTGACATTGTAGTGTAGAAACCCTTAATCGTATGAGAAACCTTGACTTTCCATAAAAGGAAACTTTTTATGCAAACCCTAATCGAATCAAAGTCGAACCCGACAAACTAAGACTTAGGCACTCTTGTTGCACCTTAAATAGGTTTAGAGCAATAGCTAATCACTTAATATATATTCATGATAGTGTGCTAGACTTGATATATTCCCGGTACACGAAGGATTTCTTTGCTTAATATCTAAGGTGAGTTCTAGTGATCCCTTTTTACTTACTATTTTTGGGATGAAACATGCTCTTTTGTTTTATGAACTATGATTGGGCTTTACTTGATGCTTGTATGTGGAACTTTTGGATACCTGCTGACACTTATATCATGATCATTAATTCTTTTATGAACCGCTTGCTTTATATGGATAGATCTATTTGGGGAATCCCCCACACACAGTGGCTCCCGCTACAGGGAGGTACCCCACTGAGATCCTGAGTGATCGTATGTGGCATGTAACAAGTTTTGATTAAGAAACTATGGTGAACCATCCTAGCAGGTATGGTTCACTGATTTGAGGCTTGGTTCCTTCCTTCGGGAATATCCGGTTAAACACAAGTTTAGAAGAGGCCAACCGGGGACCAAGTGCAGGGTTGATTGTGATACCCCACGATGACTGATACTAAAAATGATGCTTTCAAAATCAAATGATATTTTTCATAAGCTTTCACACTTGATTCTAAAACCTTTACTGTGGACTTTTGTGACATCCGTCACTTCAAGGTTTGTCATCTAACGTGAAATCTCGTTAACTGTTCTTAGAGCGTTCATTTTTCATCTTCACAGACTATTTGTGAGGTCACCATAGTTGTTTAGTTTCTCTGACGTTCGTGATACCTTTATTCGCGACCTTACCATCCAAAACGCTCACGAATATCGCAACCGACACCACTAATTATATTATGTCAAGTAATATAAACCTCGTCATAAACACCATTAAACACATCCTTATAATTAATATAACGCGCGTGTTTACGTCGTTTTTCAACGGAAGCAAGTTCGGGGACTCGGGAGGAAAGTACAGGGACTACACCTGACAAATTGACAAACTTGACTGGGTATAAATACCCTTTTCCCAGCCATTTCCCCACCATTTGTTCTTCTTCCTCTTCACCTCCATCTCCATTTCTCTCTCAATCTTGCACCAAAATCGTCCATTTTTGTCACGTTTTCACTGTCAAGACTTCGACTACAGCTGAGTCTACCCGCTTCTTACAGGTAGACGACCTCGGTCGTCCCATTTCTTGCGTTTACTTCTGCGTTTCTAGGGTTTTCGGGTGCTCGGGTTCATCCGAGCACATGAGGTCGTGTGGGCTTGTGTGTTGTGTTCCAGTGGGTGAATCATGCCTAGATAAGTTAGGAAATGAGTCCTGGAAGTTCTGGTTGTGTAAAAATCGTGTTCGGGCGGCCGAAGGCCGCCTTGCAACTTCCTGCGGTCGCGACCCCCGTCGACGCGAATGGGATTGTCGCGCGAATGGGGCATGCGACTGGGTGTGTGTGCGACTTGTGTCTGTGCGATTGGGTAAGTCCCGCGGTTGTGTCGCGCGGCTGTGGGTGGGTGCGAAGGAATGTGTGTCACGTGACCGAGTGGTGCGACTGGAGTTGTCGCGCGACAGAGTCATGCGAATGTGATTGTGTGCGACCGGGTGTGAATCGCGCGATCAGAGGCCTGTCGCCCGAAAGACAGTCCAATCGTGCGAATGAACCTGATTCGCGCGAGGGGACATTGAGTCGCGTAACTGGCTGTTGGGTCGTGCGACTGGTGATGCATGGTACGATTGAAAGCTTAGTCGCACGAATGAAGGTTCAATCGTACGAAAGTAGCTAATTCGTACGACTGAAGGTCCACTCATGCGAATAGAGTGTCAGTCGTGCGTCGGGTCTTGTTGTGTGAATAGAGTCATTGTGTGGAGTTTTCCTGTGTATTGTGTGTGACACGCGTATGTGTGGTTTTCCCCTTTTGTAGTGCCTTGGGTGATGAGATAACATCAAAAATAATGTCACTGCTCGAATGTCATAGCCATGGCGGCTATCTTTAAATGCTTGGACCTACATAAGGCCTGAGGTGTGTGTGACTGCTTGTGTGTACTACCCACGACCGAACCGAAACTGCCCGCTCCTATCGAACATCACATTATGCGTTATGATCATTACTAATGCTTATCAGTAACTGTCAATAGGTGTTTGACGGTTCCTAGCATCTTATTCCAGGAAACCATACATCAATCGTGCTTATCATCTGTTCAGTGAGTTTCGTGGCCCCTTTTTACGCTTATATAACTTTTAAACATTTTCGAACTTGGGGGAAGAGAACGCTCGCTTACTTAACATATTTTCAAGCATCTTTCTTAGTGGAAATCTACTGTAACTCTATGGTTAACTCATCTTGCTTTCTTGTTGGATGTTGACACATTGATGTTAAGGTCAATCAGATGTCAAGTAGCTGGTTTAGGCATCGTTCTAGGTATATTGTGGATGTGGTGGGAACGCTGCGGGGAAACCTATCTATAAGCATCACCGGTATACTAAGAATGCGCTTAAACTGGGTTACAGGATGATCTGATTGACTAAGGCATGAAATGTTGAATGTGATTCTATGCTAAGTTGCTACTACGTGCTATTACTTGATGCTAAGTGTTATGTGATGTCACCTGTAAATGTTACTTGTTTGGTGATACTATTTGGCTGTGTGGGACTTCTGTGTGGGACTTCTGTGTGGATCTCTCAGTACAACCATTAATCCTGGTATTGGGACCTAAGGACTGGTTTGGTTGTAACCTATACGTATGCGCTTTGTGGATCCTGCTACGTCATGTGAAACTCATGGAATGCTTATTACTTGTTGGATGCCTTTAACCATGGATGCTCTCGGCTGTGTGGTTCTTCTATGTGGTTCCTCTGTGTGTTTCCTCTAAGCTGATCATCCATTACAACCATTAATCCCGGTAATTGGGACCTAAGGACTAGTTTGGTTGTGACCTAAACGTATGCGCTGTGTGGACCCTGCTACGTCACCTTGAACTTATTATGCTATGGAAAACCTTTTGTATAACCCTTAATCCCGGCATTGGGACCTAAGGATTGGTTTGGTTATAAACTATACGTATGCGCTGTGTGGATCTTGCTACGTCTTTATAAACTATTTTCTTTTTCGAGGAAAACCTTTCTTACAGCCATCAATTCCCGCGTGGAACCGATGACTAGGTTTGGCTGTAGCTATTTATAACTGGTAAAATCGCCTACGCATAGTGTAGTTGCGGTAGCTTTTATTAAACCTACTTACTGTTTTCTTCTTAACATCTTTTATTACTTAAAACCAGCGAAGCTCACCAACAATTATGTTGACCTTTTTGAGCGTTTCTTTTCAGGTGATCAAGGTAAATGAAGTTCTAGGAGCACTGCCTTTTAGAGGAGACCCTAGGACATATTTTGGAGAACTAAGCATTTGTAAACATTAATCTTTGGAGCATCTTGGTTGCTCGAACTTGTACATGGTACACCTGTTCCCGAGTTATGGGAATTTACAATGCAAGTCATTATCAATGAATATGTGATCATTTTATGTTATGTTTATGGCTATGCTGTCGTGAACATTGATTATACACGACACAAGTCTCCAATTGTGTTCGGGTATCGTCATGACACGCTTGTCATCATATTATTATTGCTACTCTATCCATACCATGTGTTATGACGATCCCGTCTGGCTCGCATTCCCCGTGTTTCCGCTATCAGCGGGGGTGTGACAACTTTAAGAGTTCCTTTCATTGTTTTGAAACTTTAAGCACTTGAATTCACCAACTTTTTAGTTGACACTATTTTCTTTTGAGCATGTTTCAGGTAACCCGTGAAGACTTTTAGCTATTATAGAAGACTTAGATTCAACCCCGAGACCATGGCATTTGGTAGTGTGACCAAAATCATGACTTGAACAATTTGATTCAATGACTATTTTTATTTTGTTGAACTATGTAAACATTTGGGGCTGGATCTGTTTCCAGCCCGGTGTCTTTTAAAACTTTAAATGCCATGTGATGTTCTCTCCCTTTGAGCTCCTATATTGGTTTGTTTCCGCTGCCATGTATGTTGTTGCTAATCTGGGACGTCCCACCGTACCTGGGCCCGGGGGTGTGACAATTATATTCATTCAATTGTGGTGTAAAGTTTTGTGCTTATAATTTATCTATTTATTCATTGGGATGTAATAATAGATTAGGAGTATTTTTCTTTTACTAGAAAATATGTATTAGGATATATATTTTGTAAAAGAAGATGCTCGGGAAGGAAGCACAAAAGGTAGACACAAAGTGGACTTGAAGCATACAGATGTGACATCAAGTGGGAGATCCGTTGTAGTCTCAATTTTGTGTTTTTTTTGGTAACCCTTAGGAAAGACCAAATGACCACACTTGCGATGGCAAACAAGTGTGGTCACAATAGTAGCTATGGTTATGCACAGGTGGTTGTTTATATTATGCTTGTTTGATTGTGATTTTGTGAATGATTGTGTGATATTCGGATATGATAAACAATCTTAATAAACATGATCTTAACAAGCTAATATAAAATGGTTCTTAATCATTAAGTGTTAATAAATGGTTATTAAAGGGATTAATGATTTCATAATAAAATGGGTTTTATTAAAAGAACCGTAGGGTACCAAGTATTTGTAAGCATGCAAATACAAGTCTATAGAGTTTTCTAAACTAGAATTAAGAAATCTCTAAATATTTTAAAACAAGTCTAACACCATCTTTTTGCACAACACTTGAGTCACTTGGAAACTCTCAATGGGATAAAGGTCACCTAACCATTTTGAGGGAACTTGTGATTTGAGGTGGGGATACAACATTTGTGGGATAAAGATCACCTAACCACCTATGTTGGAAAACTCACATGTGTGTGCAAGTAGGGTAACTTGATTTGCAAACCATGTTAAATGGATCACCTACAATATGGTTTCCAAATGGTGTTGATGGGATTAACATGCCGACTTTACATTTGATGTTTCAAGTCGATCCCATACCTCTAGAAGTTGCAAATGGTTGCAACCGTCAATCGTTGACCACCTTATTAATTTAAATCATGGGATAAAGGTCACCTAACCACAATTTAAATGTAATGTTGCGTTCTAGATTATTAATATGAAAATGACCTTAAAAGGTATTAATTATTAAAAATAGCAATATCGAAAATACTAAAATAGATCTTTGTTAAATTTTGTAGATGGCCACCAATAATGATAATCATGATAACTCATCCACGTCCACCCAATCTTTACAAGCGATTCTCCAAAAGAAACGTCTAAATCATAACAATTTCATTGATTGGTATCGAAACTTGAGAATCGTTCTCAAGCAAGAGAGACGATCATATGTTTTAGATGACCCTATCCTCGATCAACCTACTGAGGATGATGAGGAGGCCTATAACGATTGGCTGAAGTACACTGAGGACTCCGTCCAAGTGTCTTGTCTGATGCTAGCGAGCATGACTCCGGATCTCCAAAAGGAGTATGAACATCACGGAGCTTATGACATGATATCCCAGCTGAAGGAAACGTTCCAACAGCAAGCAAGGGTTGAGCGCTTCAAAACGGTTCGAGCACTCCATGCATGTCATATGAACGACAACCAATCGGTTTCATCTTATGTACTTAAGATGAAAAGCCACATTGACCGCCTCGAAAGGCTTAATTGTCATGTCTCGAAGGAATTGGCCACGGATTTAGTCCTCAATGGCCTTACCAAGAAGTTCGAGACGTTCGTGTTGAACTACAACATGAATGCTTGGGACAAAAGCATTGGTGAGCTTCACTCAATGCTCAAAACGGCCGAGACGGCCATGGGTAAAAGGGTTTTACCCGTGGGGATATTGGACATTAGGCAAGGAATTGTCCTGTCCATCTCCAAGAGTTGAAAGCAAAAAGGAATGCCGGGCAGACCTCAGGTACAATATACGTGATTGATATTGATCTTAATGCTACATCTTCTAACACATGGGTATTGGATACCGGATGTGAAACTCATGTTTGCAATTTGTTGCAGGGGTTCAAAAGAAGTAGGGACTTCAATCAAGGGGATGTTAGCCTCTTCATGGGCAATGGAACTAAAGTAAAAGTTGAAGCTCGTGGGGACTACATCCTAAAACTTCCAAGTGGCTTGGATGTTATTTTGAAGAATGTTTTGTATGCTCCTAGTTTGACTAAGAACATTATTTCTGTACCCCAATTAAGACATTATGATTATGTATTATCTTTTGTTGAAAATGATATTCATGTTTCTTTAAATGATATGTTCTATTTTAAAGCTATTCCCATTAATGGTATTTATCAATTGGTTCATGAAAATACTTTAAATAGTTCATTGTACCAAACTAACACCAAGAAACTCAAGTTGGATTTGAGTGATACCTATCTTTGCATTGTCGTCTTGGTCATATAAGCAAGAAACGTATACAAACACTTCAAAAGAGTGGTCTTTTAAAAATAAATGAATGTGATTCATTTGATGTATGTGAATCTTGTTTACAAGGAAAAATGACTAAGGCATCCTTTAGTGGAACTAACGAAAGGGCAAAAGATTTATTTGGAATCATACATTCGGATGTATGTGGTCCTTTTAAACCAATGACTAGTGTTGGATTCTTTATACCCAAGACACATAGAATATTGATGTGGTTAGTACGTCATGATCCAAGTCGGGTCATACCCAATAACAAGCTTAGCAAACACCAATTAATATTTAATTGATGATATGATCATGCAATTAAATAATTACACCAATTTAGAAAAGTGAGTTTTCTAAATAAATTGTATATGAGATGGAACAACTTATAAGGATATTTTGTTCATGGGAATTATTTGTAATGTTATTTAAATTGGTTAAATAACATCAAGTAATAAAAGTATGTATAAGTTGTATAATTAAAATGTTAATTATACAACTTATTCAATAACTAGTTAATATAAAGTGGAGGATTAAAAATGGGGGGAAAAACCCCATTTTGATTAAATTCAGCCGCCCCTAAAGGGGCAATTTGGTCCTTGTTGTTTTCTTGGAACATTACAACACATTAACTAGTCACACATGCTTTTCCCCTCTCTCTCACACATGCAAAATACACCAAGAACACTCCTTTTCTTTGGAAGAAAATCACGGCTGGAAGAAGAGTTCCAGCAGGTTTCTTGGACGATTTTGGGTGTACAAAATCCTAGCAAAATGGTGTTGCTTAGAGGCTTGTGGGTATGAGCACTTGAGGACATCTATTCTTGATGTTTTGGTCATCCAATAGCAGCTCTATCTTCATCTTTGTCCACGTTTTCAGCAGCCTTTATGGATGATGTCTCATCCACGTTTTTCAGCAGCCTTTGGAAGGTAGTTTGTTGATGTTGTTTTGGTTGTTTCCTTCTTTTGATAGCTAGTTCATAGACATATGAATGATCCTTATGATTTGGGTTTGTTGAAACAAAGTTATGAACTTTTAATTTTTCAGATTACAACATGATATTAATCTATGATTCCGCTGTGTTTTCTTAGTTTAAATGGTTAGACTAGTTTGATAAAGGTCAAACAAATCCATCAACTAGGAATGGTGAAAGATACTTCATTACCTTTACCGATGATTATAGTCGCTATGGGTATGTGTACTTATTAAGTCACAAAGATGAAGCTTTTGAAACGTTCAAAATCTTCAAGAATGAAGTAGAAAATCAACTCAACAAGTCGATTAAAGTTCTCCGCACTGATAGAGGAGATGAATACCTAAGTGATGCTTTTCAAGATCATCTTAGGAGTTGTGGGATTGTCTCACAACTCACTCCACCTGGAACACCACAACATAATGGTGTGTCTGAGAGGAGGAATCAAACCTTATTGGATATGGTCCGATCTATGATGGCTAAAAGCACATTCCCTCTGATATGCATGGAAACTTGGATACTTATAAGGCTAGACTTATAGCAAAGGGTTTCAATCAAACTCAAGGGGTTGTTGATCCAAAACATCCTAATAAAGTATGCAAGTTAAAGAAGTCAATCTATGGATTGAAACAAGCATCAAGAAGTTGGAATCACCATTTTGATGAAAAAGTAATTAAATTCGGATTCATCAAGAACGCTGATGAAGTTTGTGTTTATAAGAAAGCTAGTGGGAGCATCATCACTTTCCTAGTATTGTATGTTGATGACATACTAATATTTTGAAATAACATTCCAACCTTGGAAGGTGTAAAAACCTGGCTTGGAAGTTGTTTTTCCATCAAGGATCTTGGTGAAGCCGTCTATATTCTGGGAATAAAGATCTATAGGGATAGATCAAGGCAGTTGATTGGTTTAAATCAAAGTGCATACATTGATAAAATCTTGAAAAGGTTCAAGATGGAGAACTCTAAGAAAGGTACGGTACCTATTCAAAGAGGAACGATATTGAGTACAACTCAATATCCTAGCTCAAAGGATGAGCAAGATAAAATGAAGGCAATCCCATACGCATCTGCTATTGGATCCATCATGTATGCAATGATGTGCACTCGGCCGGACGTGTCATGCGCCTTAAGCATGACAAGCCGATACCTGCAAAATCCTGGAAACAGTCATTGGATGGTTGTTAAGAACATACTTAAGTACCTGAGGAGGACAAAAGATATGTTCCTAATCTATGGATCTGGTGATGAGGAACTCGTTGTAAAAGGTTACACGGATGAGAGTTTCCAAACCGATCGTGATAATTCACGGTCACAATCGGGATATATTTTCATTCTGAATGGAGGAGCAGTCTCTTGGAAGAACTCCAAACAGGATGTGGTGGCTCTATCAACTACAGAATCAGAATACGTCGCCGCCTCATTAGCAGCTCAAGAAGTTGCATGGTTGAATAAATTCATTGCCGATCTAGGGGTTGTCCCTTCCATTCAGGACCCCCTAGAGATCTTTTGTGATAACGAGGGTGCGATTGCTCAAATCAAGGAACCTCGTGCTCATCAAAAGACTAGGCACATTGAGCAGAGATTCAACTACATACGAGATAAAGTTGAAAAGGGAAAGATATGTATTCGCAAAGTTCACACGGATCAAACATTGCGGATCCTCTCACGAAGCTCCTTGAAAAGGCAAAGCATGAAGGTCATACTTATGCCATGGGACTTCGATATTCTAGTGATTGGATTTAATCTGTAAATTTTGTATTTGGATACGTGGAATTCTTTATTATTTGAATAAAATTATTTGGTTATGATGTTTCATTTAATGTTCCAATTTAGCATGTTAATCCATGAGTAAATTGTTTACTCTAAATGTCCGTAGTCATTTAGACTTGTGGGAACAAGTGTAAGGGTAAGATTATTATGAACTTGGATTGGTTGATATTCATAAGGATGAATATAGAGCAATGGGTTGCTACCAAGGTTCATAGATATTTGTGGGATACAAATATTGGACTAACCCGCATCTCAAATTTTACTACATGGAATCTTCTAGATTGATCATAAGTGAATTTGAGTAAAAGGCGAATATCATTTGGTATCCTCAGACCTGAGATACATATTGGGTTTTGATATTCACCAGGTGTTATACCTTGAGCTAGTTCTTTACTGTCCTGAAATATTGGACAGTACGTAAGGCTATGTTTAGGTGTGAGACGAGGTGTTTGTGAGAAACGTATGTAGTCAAGATGGAATTTGTTCCTCTTATTCGTTGAGAGCAAGATGTCTAAGGCCTGATTAAGTAAATCAACAAGGAATGATCATTCTGTGTCCTTGGATTTAACATGACATCTGTAACAAAAGGATAAATGATTGATTCACCTAAATCACTTCAAGTAGGGTACTTGAATGGGATGATGTTATTGAATGGCCATAAGTCATGTGTATTAAGGGTAGTAAACCGTTGTTAGGCGGTATTTACTTCTTGCATCAATCTTCTATAAATCTTGGGCAAGTGGGAGATTGTAGGATTCTTTATGCCCAAGACACATAGAATATTGATGCGGTTAGTACGTTATGATCCAAGTCGGGTTATACCCAATAACAAGCTTAGCAAACACAAATTGACATTTAGTTGATGATATGATCATGCAATTAAATATGAACACCAATTTAGAAAATGGCTTTTCTAAATTAGTTGCATATGAGATAGAACAACTTATTAGGATACTTTGTTCAAATATTATTATTTGAAGTGTTATTTAGCTTTTTTAGATAACATCAAATAATAAAAGGGTGTATGAGTTATATAATTAAGTGTTAATTGTACAACTTATTTAAAGACTAGTTAAATAATTGGAGTTGTATATAAAATTTGAGAGGGAAAAACCCTCCTAACTTAAAAAATCGGCCGCCCCCCCCCCCCTCATGTAATTGGTCCTTTGTTTTCTTGAGAAGCTCCATTATTTACTAGTTGAACACACCACCCAAAATCCTCTCTCATACATGCAAAAACAAAGCAAAAGAAACTCTCTTCTTCTAACAAAAACCTCACGGCAGTAGCAGCTAAAGAAGAGGGTTTTAGGTGCTTTTGGTGGTGATTCTTCCTAACAAGAAGTTGTTTTGCAAGTTAGCTTGGGGTATACAAGCTCCAGGGGTCCTTCTCTTGGAGCCTTGGCCGAATTTTGAACATTTATCCTCTTCTTTCATTCGACCTTTTGAGGCTGCTGGAAGGTAGTTTGGCAGCCCTTTGTGGCTGTCATATTATGTTGTTTTATGCTTACATAGCTTGCTTATTCACATATATAAGATCCCCTTTGTTCTTGGGTTTGTTTACATCTTAAAACATCAAATAGAACTTGAAAATTTCAGCTTATAAACAAGGTTATAAAGCTATTATTCCGCTGCATTTTTACAAAGTTTAAATGGTTAAACTATGTTTTGTGTTCTACCAAACCCAACACATGATAATATGATTAATGTGTGACATGCATATGTATATGAATTGTTATCTTTTATTACTTTCAAAACGTATTTCTATAGTGGTATAATATACGTTAAGTATTGTGTTATTACTTTACGTAGTAGAACGAACGAGTGAATGAATGTAAAGTATAATACAATGAAGAAGGATAACAGAGATGAAAAATGAAACGTAATGATAGAAAGAAAAGGCTTGCAAGTAGAAAGAAAGAATGATTACAACTCTTGAGAGTTGATAGCTCAACTGTGTGTTGTATAACGTGTGATTTTAACCCATTATGGTTCACACACAAGGGAGTCAGTCTAGGTGACTGAACCCATAGTATGAAACGATATCCTTGTCATTCTACCCTGGGCTTTGTGCCAGATAGAAATGAGGCTTCGTTCCCGAAATGGTTGTTTCGGACCATGGGCTTTATGCCAACAGTAACGGGGCTTTGTGCCTAGAATTGTGGCTTCAGGCCACGGGCTTCGTGCCAATTAGTAAAGGAGCTTTGTGCTCGAAATGGCGGTTTCGGACCGCGATGGGGGAAAAGCCTGACAGGATCTAGAATTAGTACGAAATGAGCGAGACGATAAAATATGAAACGAACGAAGCGATAAAGTATGAAAAGAACGTTAGCGAAAGATAATAATAAGGTACAAAATGGGATTCTCGTCATTCGACCTCAGAAATCGTGGCTGCGTGCCATGAGGAGGGTAAAGCTTGACAGGATCTGGATAGAAGTGAAAGATAATAAATAATGCACGAAAAGTACGGTAAGTACGAAATATGCGATATGTATGAAACGAACGATGAAGGAAGATAATAAATATTACCTTGTTATACGTATGATGTGTGATCATGTGCGATAGTAAAGAAAATATTTTAACGAGCGAAAGGTAATCTATATTTTATAAAACTAGAACTAACTCAGCAACGCGGACTTTTATGTACTTTCCAGTTGGCAAGTGATTGTTGTTGAGGATGGCACGGGGCAGCTACTTGGCATTTTTTAGATGGCATCCATTTGTATAACAATGACGTTTTTGTGATGTAATGCAATTAAGATATTTTGTAACAATTACTAAATTGTATTATTTTGCAAAAGCTGTCACCAATATATGAAATGGTTTTAAGATATTCCGCTACAATGTTTTAAATAAATGTATATCGTATGACTTATGTGTGATGAATGACCAACTGTGAGGTGCCCGGGAACGGGGCCTTACAATTTGCGAATTCAGCTTCTTTCTCTCTCTAAAACCGAAGCTTTGCTGCTTTCTCTCTCTAACACATTGAGGAGTGGGTGTAGCAGGTGGTGTGGGCGGCCATACCACCTTTTAAACAAAAAAATAATAGATTTTACCCTTTTACACTTTGCACCCCTCCACTTTGGCTTGTTTTTCTTTCTTACAAAATATATTTCTTTTATTTCTCATTTCTTTTCTTTCTTTATTTTAACAAAATTTTATGGGTGTTACATGTTTCTAAAATAAGAATTAGACACATTTGGGCTTAATATGATCGAGTTATGTCCTGTAAAAAATGTCCCCCTTTTCTGACGCGAATCTATCCAGGTTCTTAATGTTGTACATTTGCATCCCAAACCTTAATAGTTGACCATTATTGACCTGAGACTCTAAAGAACGTTTATTACATGAATTAATTGACACAACCTTGTATTGGACACTTAGATTATCACAAATTTTCAGTCCCAAAATAGTTAGTTTAAATTTTAATCTTCCGGTTCACATTGTTAGTTAATCGGCACATAGTTCTGATTTCCCAATGTGTCTGTCGATTCAAGAAGCATGATTAATGTTTTCAACAGCATTCTATAAGTCCAGTATGTACATTATGGTTAGGTCAAACAAGTTTACAACCCAATTTTGATAGATCCAACAATATACAAAAATTGAGAGTTAAGGTTTTACAAGTTAGAAGGTTCAACACCCGGAAACACCTAGATCTTTACGATCCAACATACAAAACAAATAATAAAAGAATATAAGAGGATGATTTTATGTTTAGATGATGAATATCATCAATAACACGATCCAATGGAAATTAAATCATTAACAAAATGGCTTTTCTTACCAATAATGCGTAGAAGACCAATGTTTCAACAGATGAGTGCTTGAACAACAAAATTGATCAAGAATAAGGAAGTGATGATGATTCACGATGAAGATGATGAAGAACAAGAGAAAAACATGACGGCGGCTAGCGTTTTCTCTAAAGAGAAAACTTTGAGCAAAATGATAAATAAATGAAAGAATGAGAAAACAAGGGGAACTCCCCCCCCCTCTTATATAAGGATTCGGCCAAGGGGAGCCATGGGTGGGCCTTCTGGGCCCGTTGCTTGTCTCGTCCAATTCCGTCTTGTCCCGGTTCAGGCGTCGTCCAATTTTGCGTTTTTAAATTCTGTTTGTTAATACAATTCTAATGGATTATTATATACTATATAAATTATTTAATTTATATATTTTTAAATTAAATTATGTCTATTTATGTTGGATCAAGTAAGGCTGGTGCAACCAAAACAACACTTATAACAAGTTTGGTGCAACTGACAAAGACTTCCGAAGGCAAAGCTGCACTTCTGAAGATTAATAAAGAAGAATTTTCAAGGAAGGAACTCTATCTTCCGAGAACAAAGTGAAGCCATCTTCCGAAGACAAACACTTAGAAGACTTCAAGGCAAAAGACTTCCGAAGCATAAAGCCTTGAAGACCAGCACAAGTCTCGAAAGAAGTAGACTCTTCCGAAGTATAAATGGCTTGGGAAGAACTTGTTCTTCCAAAGCCAGTTTACCTTTGGAAGAACCTACTATGAACCAGTGGATATAAGTATGGCCCTTCTGACAAGCCGTTGCAATCTCTGATATACTGCATGGTGCTTTCCCACGCCCATGTAGTTGGCCATACTTTATTTCACTGTTCATTCTTTATCAGTTAGTACAGTTACCATGTTTAGTTGGTAGAAAAAAGGTAAGTCATGGACATGTCATGACTACCTAATCTCGGGTAATATTTTATCTTAGATCCTAAGGTCTAACAATGTAGTATTTGTTTAGATGTAAGTTCCAGCTAGTTTTCAAAGTATAACCAGTTGTAGATAGTTGTATATATAGTTTTTCATTGTAACTCATTTACATAGGCTTGTAAGAGTCTTGTATACCTGGCTTGTAAGAGTCTTGTACACCTTGAGTTTAGAAGTAATATATACAAGTATCTTGAAAACTATTTCTCGTGTGTTGTTTACTTAGTATATTATTATCAACTTAGTTTGAGATTCTTCATTCATCAAGAGTGAAACTTAGCGAGTTTGAGAGATAATATTGTGTTGATAGGAACAATATCAATCCTGTAGTTAGTATCAGAGCATCCAAGTTCTTGATTGTGAGATCTAACCATCCCAAATCACCCTTACTTCTTCAAACTCACTCACTCTACCCAAATGGCCCTCAATCAAAGTTATTCTGAGACTAAGATCGGAACCATGACTAAGGCTCCTATTATCACCCCTGATAATTTCAGACGTTGTTGTCAATGTATTGAAGGATTCATTAAGTATCAAGATGCCTGGATATGGAAATCTATCACTCATGGTCCTTACAAACCAAAAGTGGCTTCCTCAACTAGTGATGGTACTATGATAGAGAAGAAAATTGAAGACTACTCAGATGAAGACTTCACGAAGATGGATATCGATAGCAAAGCAATGACTGTATTGCTCATTGCCATACCAAACTCCATAATGGTAGGCTTTGAGCATTGTACTACAGGAAAAGAACTCTTTGATACTTTGACATTGATATACTCTGGTTCCTCATAATCCAAAGAGTCCAAGAAGGATGTACTGAAGAAGAAGTTTGAAAACTTCACTTATATTACTGGTGAGACCTTAAGCCAACAATACTTCAGATACATGGACCTAATTGCATCTCTTTAGTCTATGGGTGTGACTCTTTTGAAGAGGGACATACTCAGAAAATTCATGAGTGCACTTCCTAATGAGTGGACTTTCTATTGTGTCTCTATCAAGAGAACTGAAAACTTGAACACACTCACCATGACAGAACTATATGGGATCCTTGATGGATAACGTATGGAGATGGAGACTCAGAAATTCCATCAGATGAATAGAAGCTCAAATATTTTTGTCAGCAATGCCCTACATGTTACTGAAGGATCAAGAACTCCCTAACCCCAGATGTACCTGAACAGTAATCAATAGCCATCTTGCTCCTCTGGGCCCTACATCATATTTCATAAGACACCCAGGTTTCAACAAGTTCAACAAAGTCCTTTTCAGGATAGTTGTGCTTTCATCTCAGGAAATGATCACTCTAGTGATTTTCAATTCTGTTTTGATGATCTAGAGTGTTTGAGTTCAGACGAGGTTGAATACATGGACATTGTCCAACAAACGACTCTTTTAACCTACAGAGCAAAGAAGTTCTCTGAAAGAACTGGAAGGCAGTTTCCGCAGAACCTAATTAACTGTTTCCCCTTTAAAGCATGAACACTCAAACTACAGGACTCAATAAAAGATTTGATTTCTAAGTTGATTAAGGCTCAAGCCCAGCTAGTAATAGCTGAGGCTAAAGCAGAGAAGTACGCTATTCAAGAGCATAACTTCAACACTATCATTGCATCATCCACCCACTCAAAGGTGTGCTATCATAATAAGAGTGGATTGGGAACCAACAAAATTGCTACACTACACTCTTATATGTCTATCAGACAACCAAGGTGTGGAACTAATAAGCAGGAGGTTCCAACTGCTGATCCACTCTCCTTTGAGAAGAAGAATGATGTAATAATGACAACCACCACAGTGAAGGATAAAATAGAAAACCTAATCCACACAGCTAAAGATGAACCTCTGACCACCAAAGATAAAAGGAACAAGATCAAAGTAGCTAAGAAAACTGCTAAGAATGTGGTTGAGTCCAAGATGAAGATAGACCCTAGACAAAAGGGTGTGTTCATTTCAGCTGGATTCTAAGTGGCTGGAAACTCTGATTCAGGAAAGGAGTGTAGTACCAATACTCCTATCCAGCTGAAGAATTAGAAGTTGAAGGGAAAGGTTGTTGAAGAAGATAAGAACTGCAAGAAACAACAGCCTTCATGCCCAACCAAAGTTAACATTGAATGCATATTGTGTGGACTGCATAATCACATGGCAAAAGATTGCTACTATAATCCTGCAAGCACACATTATGCAAATAATGTTAAGAAATAAGGAATCAAGGAAGGTTTCACATTTGGACCCCATCATATGGTTCAAATGTTAAAGAAAGGAAAGCTTATTTCCGAAGCCATTTTGCTTTTAGAAGAAATTCATTCTTCCGAAAGGAAAATAGCTTCGGAAGATAAGCCTAAGACCAAGCAAAGAAATAAAAGGAATCCTTTTAAATCTTCCAAGAAGAAGATTGATTTGGAAGAAAAAGTGGTGATAACTTCTTCCTAGAAAAAAGAAGCATTGGAAGACAGTAATGCTACTCAAGCCTCTTCAGGCTGATCTACACTGATCAACCATAGAATGTAATAGAAAATGAAGCAAGATGTTGCAGCCCAAATCTCTTCTTCCCAACCATAGTTGAACCCCCATGCTTACATTTTGGTTTAATTATGTCATTAACATTGGAAGAGCCCAAGACCAATAAGGCATGGGCTTCTAATAGTAACTAATCATTTCACCTTATTTGTAGGGACATCCACAAGACAAAATGGAAATATTTGGATTGTAGATAGTGGATGCTCCAGGCACATGACAAGGAACAAATCTCTTCTTCAACAATTTCAATATTTTGATGGAGGTCCTGTTCAATTTGGAGGTGAAGCCAGAGGATATATTTCTGGTAGAGGTAATGTATCCTATGGTAAGTTAAAAGTTGACAAAGTTCACTTTGTCAAATAGCTTGAACTCTCTTGAGTGTTTCTCAATTCTGTGATCAAAAGCACCAGATGCTTTTCACAGAATATGAGTGCATTATCCTCAAAACTGGGATATCAATTCCTCAGGAGTTGGTGCTTCTCAGATCTCCCAGGAAAAGGGATATGTACAAGCTGGATATGAACAGTGCTTCCCCTTTGAGAGAAGTATCATGCTTTCTTTCCAAAGCAAATGCTGATGAATCAACTCTTTAGCATAAAAGAATATGTCATGTTAATTTTAAAACCATGAATAAACTGGTGAAAAATAACTTGGTACATGGAGTGCCTAAAAAGGAGTTTTTCTATAAAGATAACTATATTGCTTGTATTAAAGGAAAACAACATAAGACAACCCACAAATCCAAAGAAGTTAATTCTATCACTACTCTATTACACTTGCTGCATATGGATCTTTTTGGTCCTATAAGTATAATGAGCATTTGAAGGAAAACATATTGCCTTGTGATAGTTGATGTTACAAGATTCACATGGGTATTATTTTTAAGAACTAAAGATGAAACTGCTGAAACACTAAAATATTTTATTCTTAAAATAGAAAATCGAATTGATCTCAAGGTAAAAACCATAAGAAGTGATCAAGGGACTGAGTTCAAGAATCATATTCTTGACTCATTTTGTTACTCAAAAGGGATTACCAGACAATATAGTGCACCTAGAACTCCTTAACAGAATGGTGTTGCTGAGAGGAGGAATAGGATACTTATTGAGGCTGCAAGAACTATGTTAGCTGATTCAAATCTACCTCTAACTTTCTGAGCAGAGGCAAACAGCACTGCATGCTACATGCAGAACAGAGTTCTTGTTGTTAAGCCCTATGAAAAAACCCCTTATGAGCTATGGAACAAGAGGTCATCATTCATTGGCTTTCTAAGGTCCTTTGGCAGTAGGTGTACCATACTTAACCAAAAAGACAATTTAGTAAAATTTGCTGAAAAGTCAGTTGATGCTATCTTTGTTGGATACTCTTCAAGCTCTAAAGCTTATAGAGTATACAACATTAAAAGTCAACAATTTGAGGAATCATCCAACATTGTTATAAATGAGCACACTCCTTGTGTTAAGGGGAATGGCCCTGACCATTTTTTTGACTTAGAATTGTTTCCCAACTATTCTAAACCATCTTGTGAGAATGTTTCAGCTGGAACAGGAACTTAAAATAACTTCTCTGATGATCAACTATTTGAGTAACCCAGATCCATTCCAATTTCTCTAAGAATACATGAAGAACAGGCTCCAAACACTGCAAGTCCTGAAAGCTTGAATATCACAGGAAATGATGGAGCTTTAACAAGTTGTTACTTAGTAGAGCCTCAAATTCATCAGCTGAAAACTTAAACACTCAACATCAAGTTGATGAAGATAGTTATATGGAGGAATAGGCAATTTTTAATACTGCTTCACAGCAAAACAAAAATTAATGGTGTCACTCATTTATTCAATCAGTCCTCATTGAATGAGTGTGAGACATCAGCTGGAACTAATGTTCACAATCCTAAGTAGAATCTTTCAAACTTGGATCTATCTATACAATTAGATGTGATTCCAAGACTCAAGATTTACAACAATCATCTAGCAGAAAACATCATTGGTTGGAGATGTCTCAGAAGGTGTGAAAACTTAAAAACAAACTCATAATAGGAATGTCTGTCTGTACTCATGCTTTCTCTCCCAGATGGAACCCAAGAAGGTGGATGAAGCTCTCAAGGACAACAGTTGGGTTAAAGCAATACAAGAGGAGTTGCTTCAGTTCAAGAGATAAAAAGGTGTGGAACTATGTCCACTGCCACCTTGTCAAGTCCCTATTGGCACAAAGTAGGTATTCAGAAACAAAAAGGATGATAGAGGCTTGATTATTGAGAACAAGGCAAGACTAGTAGTTCAAGGATACACACTAGAAGAATGAATTGATTACACTGATGTCTTTGCACCTGTTGCAAGACATGAGGTAGTAAGAATCTTTCTTGCGTATGCTGCATCCAAACACTTTACGGTTTACCAGCTTGATGTCAACTGTGCTTTCTATATGGGGATATAGACAGAGAAGTCTATGTGTGCCAACCTCTAGGTTTGAAGACCCACAGCATCCTAACTACGTGTGCAAATTTGATAAAGCTCTCTATAGGCTACATCAGCACCTAGGTTATGGTATGAGACCTTGTCCCAGTTTCTTCCGAAGAATGGTTACACCAGAGGTACTATTAATAAGACTTTATTCATAAGGAAGACTAAAAAAGACATTTTGCTAGTACAAGTCTATGTTGATAACATCATATTTGGTTCTTCAAATGACCAATTATGTAAGGACTTTGAAAGCATTATGAAGAAGAAGTTTGAGATGAGTTCCATGGGAAAATGGGCTTTTTCCTTGGAATTCAGGTGAAGCAGATGAAATATGGGTTCTTTATCAATCAATCTAAATATGTCAATGACATTTTAGAAAGATTTAAAATGAAGGATTATAAGCTAGCAAAGACACCTATGCCCAGAAATCACAATCTTTGTCTTGACTTCGAGGGGGAAACTGATCAACATCAGTATAGGGCAATTATTGGATCTCTGATGCATCTCACAGCAAGTAGACCTGATATTATGTTTGAAACCTATATTTATGCAAGATATCAGGCTGCACCAGAAGTGTCTCACCTATTTGCTGCCAAGAGAATCATTTGATACCTCAAAGGAGCTCCCAAGCTAGGTCTCTGGTATCCTAGGAATCAAGATTTTAATCTCTATGGCTACACTGATAGTGACTATGGTGGCTGCAACATCAATAAGAAATCAACATCAGGAGGATGTCAATTTCTTGGCGGAAGGATAATTTTCTGGCAATACAAGAAGCAATCTTGTGTTTTAACATCAACTGTTGAAGCTGAATATATTGCTGCTGCTAGTTGCTGTGCTCAGCTGCCGTGAATTCAAAATCAGATGTTAGATTATGGCTTCAATTTCATGAAGACTCCTATTCATATTGACAACAAGAGTGCCATTTCCATTATAGAAAATCCGGTCAATCACTAAAAGACAAAGAACATTGACATCAGGTACCATTTTATTAGATATATTCATGAGAAAAATCTAATCAAACTAATCAAAGTTGACTCAAATGAACAATATGTTGATTTGTTTATAAAAGCATTTAATGAACAAATATTTAAATATCTTATTACAGCTATTGGGATGATAAACATTGACTAACTTATCTCCTATGAAAAACCTTTTAATATGTGTTTTGTCTATGTTATACAATCTAATCCCGGTTGCAAAAGGTATTTCTTCCAAAATTTGCTAAGTATGAGTTCTTCCGAAGAGAAACTTTCCCTCAGAAGATATCTTTGTTTATCTTCCGAAGGAAACTTTTCAAAACTTGTATTATCTTCGGAAAAGTTTTAAGCCTTGGAAGAACATTCAAAAGTGTTATCAAATCTATTTCTGAAATAATAAAACTTTTCATTCAGAAACCTTCTTACTCTTGGAATACCTTCGGAATTAAGTTTAGCTTAGGAAGATATTACACTCAGAATACTCATACTCTCGGAAGAAAAGGCATTACTGTGTAACGTAAATCTTTAGGCCCCACTCTCTAAAAAGGTAAAGATTTTCTTAATGATGTCGGAATATTTAAATGACTTATCCTTACCGCCCCTGTCGAAGCATAACCCAAGCTGTCCTTTCACCTTATCCATCCGTCATTTTACCCCGTTTAAATACTTCCAACTTGTTTCCTTAATCTTTTTACCCATTTACTGTTGGATCTTATATGCCCAAGACACGTACAAGATTGATGTGGTTAGTATGTTATGATCCAAGTCGGGTCATACCCAATAACAAGCTAAACAAACACCAATATATATATTTATTTGTTGATGAGATCATACAAATAAATACCGACACCAATTTAGAAAATGGGTTTTCTAAAACGTTGTTTTTGTAAAAGAACAACATTATGTGGATAATTTGTTTATGAGAAATTAAAATAACAACAAATTAAGTTGGTTAAATAACAACAAATAAAAGTGTGTTATTTTTATAAAATTAAAAGATGTTTTAATTTTATAAAATAAAAGGCTAAGAGTGTGACAATTTTATAAAAGTAAAATGGGGGGAAACCCATTTTGAAAGGGGGTTTCGGCCGCCCTTGGGTGCATTGGGACCATTCCTTTTAGTCTTGGTCTTTGCAAGACATTCTCCTCCCTTGCACTCTTCCATCACTTCACACTTTCTTCTACACACACAAAGAAAAAGACTCTCTCTAAGGACATTTGATTTTCGGATTCAAAGAAGAAAAGAAGCTGAAAAATTCGGATTTCTTAGCTGCTCTTCAAGAACTTCTTGGTTGATTCGGATTGTTCAAGAGGGAGTTGGTCTTGGTGCTCTACTACCTAACAAGTAGGTGTTTGGAAATGCTTGTGGGTATCACAACTTAAGGCCTTCTTCTTGGAGGCTGGATATTCAAGAACAACAACATCTTCATCCTCTACATCTATAACATCTTGTGCAAGAAAGGTTGCTTTCTTTGAAACGCCCTATGGTTGTTTTGTCTTGTTTGATAGCATACTATTTCACATATATTTTGATCCTTATTCTTGGGTTTTGTTTATGCTTTAAATGGTGAAAATTTTCAGATTATAAACCACATGTTAAAACCATATATCCGCTGTGTTTTTCTAAGTTTAAATGGTTAAACTTACTTGTTTTACATGTGACAAAACCCATCAATGGCATCTAGAGCCGGTTATGTGGAATATGTGCTTCAAAAGGTCTTGAAAAGTTAGTTTTCATGGACTTTTTCAACCATTAGGGGCTGTTTTGTTGTGGATATATGAATCCCTTATGTTTCAAGGTTTATTCTTACATGCTCTAGTGTAAACCTTGAAAGATTTACATCAAATGGTTGATTGTATTGTTTGGACAAGCCTTAAAAATTTGAGTTCATGTTGGCTGAAATTTTGGGGCTGAAATAAGGGATTCATTGTTGATTTCAGATGTTGAATATATTTAATATATTGGTGCATAACATAGCCTTGGCCTTGTGTGTTTGTTATGGTTGATTGTGATTTGTCATTTTGGTTTTGATTCAAGAAAAGGGTTGTAATTTTGTGTTTTGTATTTTGGGTTGTAATTTGTTTATTCATTTGGTTATGTAATAAATAGATTAGGTGCATTTCTTTTATTAGAAAAATTGTATTAGGATATGATTTTGTAAAAGAAGATGCACAAGATGAAGACCGAAGAAGGACACAAAAGACATGGACCTTGAAGCATTTGGATGCGGATTCAAGTGGGAGTTCATAGACACATATGATGTGTCATTATTAACCCTTAGGAGAGACCTTATGACAACACTTGTGATGGCAAACAAGTATGGTCAAGTTAGTGGCTATGGTTATGCACCCATGTTTGTATGTTTATGCTTGTTTGGATGATTGTTGTTTGATTATTGGTTGATATTTGGATATGCATTACAATCTAATTAACAACTTAACAAGCTGAAAATTTGATGGTTCTTTATCATTAAGTGGTTAATAAAAGGTTATTAAAAGGATAATGGTTTTAATAAAAGAGGTTTTATTAAAAGTGAACCATAGGGTACCTTGTATTTGAAAGCATGCAAATATAAGGTACATAGAGTTTTCTAAACTAGTATTATGAAAACTTTAATTTTCTTTTGATAACAAGTCTAACACCGTCCTTTTGCACAACACTTGAGTCATTTGGAAACTCTTAATGGGATAAAGGTCACCTAACCATTTTAAGGGAACTTGTGACTTAAGGTGGGGATACCATATTTGTGGGATAAAGATCACCTAACCACTTATGTTGGAAAACTCACATGTGTGTGCAAGTAGGGTAACTTGATTTGCAAACCATGTTAAATGGATCACCTACAATATGGTTTACAAAGGTGTTGATGGGATAAACGTGCCAACCACACATATGATGTGTAAGTCGATCCCATACCCTAGAAGTTGCAAAGGGTTGCAATTGTCAAAACGTTGACTACCTTGTTAATTTAAATAATGGGATAAAGGTCACCTAAAATGTAACGTTGGATTCTAGAATTTTAAAATTGTGTAAGACACATAAAAGGGCTTTAATTATTAAAATATGGACAATATCGTAAATAATAAAATTGAACTTTGTTAAAAAGTTTGTAGATGGCCACCAACAATAATGAAAATGAAATCCCGTCCGCTCACTCACTATCACTAAGGACCATTCTCTAAAAGGAGCGTCTAAACCATAATAACTTTATTGATTGGTTTCGAAACTTGAGAATTGTTCTCAAGCAAGAGAAAAGATCATATGTTTTAGACGATCCGATTCCCGATCAACCTAATGAGGAAGATGAGGAGGCTTTTATGAATTGGGTAAAATACACTGAGGACTCGATCCAAGTGTCTTGCCTCATGTTGGCAAGTATGTCTCCAGATCTCCAAAAGGAGTATGAACATCATGGAGCATACGACATGATAACCCAGTTGAAGAAACGTTCCAACAACAAGCACGGGTTGAGCGCTTCGAAACGGTTCGAGCACTCCATGCGTGTCGTATGGACGACACCCAATCTGTCTCATCTTATGTACTTAAGATGAAAAGCCACATCGACCTTCTCGAAAGGCTAAATTGTCCCGTCTCGAAAGAGTTGGCTATGGATTTGATCCTCAACTCTTTGTCAAAAAGGTTTGACAATTTTGTCATGAATTATAACATGACGGGTGGGACAAGAACATAAGTGAGCTTCACTCTATGCTCAAAACTGCCGAGGCGGCCATGGGTAAAAAGGTTTTACCCGTTCTCACCATCAATGAAGGTGGGAACAAGAAGAGGCCTCACCCCGCACCCAAGGCAAATGTTGCCAAGGGGAAAGGGTACGTTAGGGGAAAGGGGAAGGGAGTGGTAAGAGCGCCACCACCAAAACCAGCAGAGAAGAAGCAAAAGGTTGCTTCGAATGACCCATGCTTTAAGTGTGGGGAGATTGGACATTGGGCAAGGAATTGTCCAGTCCATCTCAAAGAGTTGCAAGCTAAGAGGGATGCTAGGCAAACCTCAGGTACAATTTACATGATTCATATTGATCTAAATTTAATATCCTCTAACACATGGGTATTGGATACCGGATGTGGAACTCACATTTGTAACTTATTGCAGGGGTTCAAAAGAAGTAAGGACTTCAAGAAAGGGGATGTAAGCCTCTACATGGGGAATGGGGCAAAAGTTCAAGTTGAAGGCCGAGGGGACTACATCTTAAAGCTTCCAAATGGTTTGGAAGCAATTTTGAACAATGTTTTGTATGCTCCTAGTTTGACTAGGAACATTATTTCTGTTGCCCAATTAAGACAATATGGTTATGTTTTGACATTTATTGAAATGAAATACATGTTTCTTTAAATGGCACATTTTATTTTAAAGCTATTTCCGTTAATGGTATTTATGAATTGGTTCGTGAAAACGCATTATATGATAGCTCATTGTACCAAACCACCACTAAGAAACTCAAATTGGATTTGAGTGATACCTATCTTTGGCATTGCCGTCTTGGTCACATAAACAAGAAACGCATACAAACACTTCAAAAGAACGGTCTTTTAAAAGCAAATGAATATGATTCATTCGATGTATGTGAATCTTGTTTACAAGGTAAAATGACTAAGGCACCTTTTAGTGGAAAATCCGAAAGGGCAAAAGATTTATTAGGCATCATACATTCGGATGTATGTGGTCCTTTTAAGCCAATGACTAGGTACCATGAAAGATACTTCATTACCTTTAACGACGACTATAGTCGATATGGTTATATGTACTTATTAAGACACAAAGATGAAGCTTTTTAAATGTTCAAAATCTTCCAAAATGAAGTAGAAAATCAACTCAACAAGAAAATTAAAATTCTCCGCAACGATAGAGGAGGTGAATACCTAAGTGATACTTTTAGAGATCATCTTAGAAGTTGTGGTATTGTCTCACAACTATCTCCACCTGGAACGCCACAACATAATGGTGTGTCCAAGAGGAGAAATCAAACTCTATTAGATATGGTTCGATCTATGATGGCCAGAAGCTCACTACCTCTATCATTTTGGGGTTACGCTTTGCTCTCAGCGGCCCGTATTTTGAATATGGCCCCAACCAAGAAAGTGGAAACGACACCTTTTGAAATATGGCATGGAAGGGTTCCATCGCTTTCATATTTAAAAGTATGGGGTTGTGAGGCTTATGTTAAGACTCCCACCTCAAACAAGCTAGAAAGCCGTTCCACTAAGTGTATCTTCATTGGATATCCTAGAGATTCTATGGGATACTATTTCTATGATCCATTAGAACAAAAGGAGTTTGTTGCCAAGAAAGCTGAGTTCTTAGAAGCTAAGTTCCTTACGGAAGGAACTAGCAGTAGAACTGTGGATCTTGAGGAGGATCAAGAACCGCAAACCGATACACATTTGGTTGACACTAGCACTCAACATGAGGATGTTGAGAATGATCAAGTGGTTGATCAATATACACAAAACGTTTACAGATCTGGTAGAATTAGTAATCTACCTGAGATATATGGATTTTTTGTAGATGGATGCTATGTGGTAGATTCCGATGAACCAACCACCTATCGTGATGCAATGTCCAATTTGGATTGTGACAAATCGCTTAAAGCCATGAACGTTGAGATGCAATCCATGTATGACAACCAAGTGTGGGACTTGGTTGAACCTCCTCTTAACTCCAAGATAGTTGGAAGTAAGTGGGTTTTCAAGAAGAAAACCGATATGCATGGGAACTTGGATACTTATAAAGCTAGACTTGTAGCAAAAGGTTTCACTCAAACTCAAGGGTTGATTATGATGAGACCTTCTCACCAGTAGCAATGCTAAAGTCTATTAGGATATTATTTGCCATAGCTGCTCATTTTGATTATGAGATTTGGCAAATGGATGTCAAAACCGCTTTTCTAAATGGATATCTTGAGGAAGATGTCTATATGGTTTAGCCTAAAGGTTTTGTCGATCAAAAACATCCTAAAAAAGTATGCAAGTTAAAGAAATCAATCTATGGATTGAAGCAAGCATCAAGAAGTTGGAATCACCGTTTTGATGAAGAAATAGTCAAATTTGGGTTCATCAAAAACGCTGATGAAGCATTTGTATATAAGAAAGCTAGTGGGAGCATCATCACTTTCCTAGTATTATATGTCGATGACATTCTACTATTTGGAAATGACATTCCAACCATGGAAGGTGTAAAAGCCTGGCTTGGAAACTGTTTCTCCATTAAGGATCTTGGTGAAGTCGCCTATATTTTAGGAATAAAGATCTATAGGGATATATCAAGGCGGTTGATAGGTTTAAATCAAAGTGCATACATTGACAAGATCTTGAAAAGGTTCAAGATGGAAAACTCTAAGAAAGGTACCGTACCTATTCAAAGAGGAACAATATTGAGTAAGACTCAATGTCCAAGCTCAAAGGATGAGCAAGACAAAATGAAGGGAATCCCATATGCGTCTGCTATAGGATCCATCATGTATGCAATGATATGCACTAGACCGGACGTGTCATGCGCTTTGAGCATGACAAGCCGATACCAACAAAATCCTGGAAGCAGTCATTGGATGGCTGTTAAGAACATACTTAAGTACCTGAGGAGGACCAAAGATATGTTCCTAATCTATGGATCTGGTGAAGAGGAACTCGTTGTAAAGGGTTACATGGATGCGAGTTTCCAAACTGATCGGGATGATTCACGATCACAATGGGGTACATTTTCATCTTGAATGGAGGAGCAATCTCTAGGAAGAGCTCCAAGCAAGATGTGGTGGCATTATCAACTACAGAGTCAGAATACATAGCCGCTTCATTAGCAGCTCAGGAAGCTGCATGGTTAAAGAAGTTCATTGCTGATCTAGGAGTGGTCCCTTCCATTCAGGACCCCCTAGAAATCTTTTATGATAATGAGGGTGCGATTGCTCAAATCAAGGAACCCCGTGCACATCAAAAGACTAGGCACATTGAACGAAGATTCAACTACATAAGGGATGAAGTTGAAAAGGGAAAGATATGTATTTGCAAAGTTCACACAGATCGAAACATTACGGATCCACTCACGAAGCTTCTAGAAAAGGCGAAGCATGAAAGTCATGCTTGTGCCATGGGACTTTAATATTCTAGTGACTGGATATGATCTTTAATTTCTGTATTGAGATATTGTAACCCTTTATTACTTGAATGAATTACTTAGACATAATGATTCAACTAATATTCCTATTTTGCATGTTTAAAATCCATGAGTAAATTATTTACTCAGAACGTCCGTAGTTGTTCATACTTGTGGGAACAAGTATGAGGGTAAAACTATTATGAACTTGGATTGGTAGATATTCATATGGATGAATATAGAGCAAATGGTTGCTGCCAAAGTTCATAGATATTTGTGGGATACAAATATTGGACTGACCTGCATCTCAAACATTACTACATGGAATCTTCTTGATTGATCATAAGTAATTTTGAGTAAAGGCGAACATCATTTGGTATCCTCTGACCTGAGATACATATTGGGTCTTGATATTTACCAAATATTATACTTTGGCTCAGTTCTTCGCTGTTCTGAAATATGGCAGTACATAAGTCTGAGTTCAGGTATGATATAAGGTAATTGTGAGAGACGTATGTAGTCAAGATGGGATTTGTCCCTCTTATTCGTTGAGAGTAAGATGTCTAAGGCCTGATAAAGTTAAATCAATGGAGAATGATCACTCTATGTCTTTGGGATTTAACATGACATCTGTGACAAAAGGATAGATGATTGATTCACCTAAAACATTTCAAGTATGGTACTTGAAGGAGATGATGTTATTGAATGGCACTTAGTCATAGGTATTAAGGGTAGTAAACCATTGGTAGGCGGTATTTACTGCTTGCATCAATCTTCTATGAATCTTGTGTAAGTGGGAGATTGTTGGATCTTATATGCCCAAGACGCATACAAGATTGATGTGGTTAGTACGTTATGATCCAAGTCGGGTCATACCCAATAACAAGCTAAACAAACACCAATATATATATTTATTTGTTGATGAGATCACACAAATAAATACCGACACCAATTTAGAAAATGGGTTTTCTAAAACATTGCTTTTGTAAAAGAACAACATTATGTGGATAATTTGTTCATGAGAAATTATTTGTTTATTATTTAAGTTAGTTAAATAAAAACAAATAAAAGTGTGTTATTGTTATAAAATTAAAAGAGGTTTTAATTTTATAAATAAAAGGCTAAGAGTGTGACAATTTTATAAAAGTAAAATGGGGGGAAACCCATTTTGAAAGGGGGTTTTGGCCGCCCTTGGGTGCATTGGGACCATTCCTTTTAGTCTTGGTCTTTACAAGACATTCTCCTCCCTTGCACTCTTCCATCACTTCACACTTTCTCCTACACACACAAAGCAAAAGACTCTCTCTAAGGACATTTGATTTTCGGTTTAAAGAAGAAAAGAAGTTGAAAATTTTGGATTTCTTGGCTGCCCTTCAAGAACTTCTTGGTTGATTTGGATTGTTCAAGAGGGAGTTGGTCTTGGTGCTCTACTACCTAACAAGTAGGTGTTTGGAAAGGCTTGTGGGTATCACAACTTGAGGCCTTCTCTCTTGGAGGCTGGATATTCAAGAACAACAACATCTTCATCCTTTACATCTACAACGTCTTGTGCAAGAAAGGTTGCTTTCTTTGAAACGCCCTATGGTTGTTTTGTCTTGTTCGATAGCATACTATTTCACATATATTTTGATCCTTATTCTTGGGTTTTGTTTATGCTTTAAATGGTGAAAATTTTCAGATTATAAACCACATGTGAAAACCATATATCCGCTGTGTTTTTCTAAGTTTAAATGGTTAAACTTACTTGTTTTACATGTGACAAAACCCATCATTTACAACCCCTAAGTGTTCTTCATCTTCACTCTCACTCTCACTCTCTCAATTTACCTTACCCTTCCCGAACTTTTCCACAATGGCTCTAAACCCTCAACACAACCAAATCGTACTCCTTAACTCTTCAAAGGATGTCAACTTCTCTGAAATCATCCAGTTTTTGATCCAATCCACCTATTACACAGCCCTCACTGTTTACTCCAACCATATGGCCAAATTTTGGACAAATGGTCAGATTGACACCCCGAATGGAGTTAGGGTTATCAGGTCAAGGATCTGTGGCCAAGAGTTGGTCATATCTGAACATATCATCCGAGAGCACTTAGATCTTCATGATGAGGGATCTCCTACGGAATTACCCAAAACTGATTTGGAAGACACATATGCTCAAATGGGATATGGTGGAGATGTAAGCAGGTCCACAGTCTACAAGTTCAACTTCTCCTACAACTGGAAGTTCCTGCTTCACATTATTCTCCATTGTCTATCTATCACACCCCAACCTTAATGGCGAAAACGTTGAGATGTGAGGATTAAGATTGTTCAATGTCGCACGATGCTATTTTATAGTGTAAATAAGATTAAATTACAAGGTTCAAAATGTAAGGATTCAGACAAAAACAAACAAAGCATTACATAAGATTCTAAAAGTAAAATAATTCTCTTTATTAAATCTAGGTCTAACCCTAGATGATTTTAATACTTCACGATCAGTCAAACAAGCGGGGGCATTTCCTGAAACATGTTAGAAAATAAGGTCAACATATGAAATGTTGGTGAGTTCCCATAAGTTTATACATACATAAATAAAACTTTAAGATTAGCAATTCAAATCATAAGTTATGAGACATGCAGAATATATTGATAGAGCTAGATATAATCAAACCTTGATAAAGATATATGCACAATAAGATATACAATTAGCTAAGTGTACTTGGTTCCCGTGATGAACAAGAATACGTCATCAGGAGCCGGAAATAACCTCGGCTTTAGCACCAAGTATGCTTGTTAGGCCCATAGATCTATGACGTCGCTAGGCTAGAAATAGTTAATGATTGTCATATAAGAGAGCCTATCACATAATATTCACATAAGTCTCAAGTAACCATGATAAAAGCATGAAAATTGAATTGCATGTGCATTACAAGTCTTTAAACGATTTTACAAGTGCACATTTATAAGTTTAACATGTTTCATACCAAAATGTGTGAAATAAGATAAAAAGGGAATATGAGAAACTAACATGATAATAAGATGTGCTCTAATACAGAAATAGGCACCACCGGTTTTGCCTTACGGTTAACCTAAAAATGGCGTCTTAACTTAGAATAACAATGATTTTAAAGACTAAAAAATAGTCATCAACTAGGGTTCTTACAAGAATTTGGAATACAACAAACTAGATTTTATAATATTATGATTGATTTATAACTTGAAAATAAATGAATTCAAGAATAATAAAAGAATATTAAATTGATGAAAAATTATATAAAGTTAAAATATTCAAGATGTGAAAGTAAATAAATTCCCTTTTACTTCTAATTATCTTGATCAAAATAATTAATTGAATAATTAATCATTTATTTAAATAATTTGTAAAAATGATAATTTAAAATGATAATTAAATGGGGGTGGGGGTGTTTCACATATTTATAGTTTTGGTCCCTGGGTTTTATGTTTGATTATTTTATGTCAAACTTTTAAGTTTTATTACATTTTACAAATTATAAAGTTTACAAATTTATAAGTTTGTTATCTAATTATTTGTTTAAATCCTGTAATTAAGAATTATTACTTAACCTTACAAGATTTTGTTTATTAATAACCAAACTAATTAAAAAAATTTAAACAAATAACACTAAGATTACACACTATAAAAGATATCAAAAACGCGAAACAAACCCCCATAGATTCATTATTGACATAAAATAATACTTCCATGAGTAACGAGAATTAACAATTAATTAATAGACACACGAAATGTCACACTATCAAACAAATGTGGGGGATGGGATCAGATTCCCTATGATTTAGGATGCCTAGTTCATGGATTGGTAAATGGCCTCCAGTTTAACTATTCAAGATTTATGCTGAACAACCTCAGAGGAAACCTTTAAAGGGAGACATTCTACATGTATCCCAAGTTTATTCAGCATATAATCAACTGTGAGCTAGATCAGGATAAGCTTGTCTGTGCAGCTATTCTTCTTATCCCTCATATGAGGTCGGGCATCTTCAAGACTTTGAAGAGGGTGTCCACCAACTTCACCAGAAGACATACTGCACTTCTTCCAGGTATGATTGAGCCAATGGTCCTGGTGACATCCATGTACACCCCACAGGTGATGAACCCATACTAGCAATAACCACTTCAATGCCAACTCTTCCTTCTCATTCTATCAAATATACATATCATAAACGCTCCAAGCGAACTCTTGTTCAATCTTCTCTGATTGAACAAGCCCCACTGTTCAATCCAAAAAGACTAGAGTGGAAGAATGGGCTCCCACTCAGTCTGAGGTCCAATCATCCTTCTCGCTTGACCTCAATATGGATATTGAGTCTCCTCAGTCTCAATCCCATGAGCCCCAAACCCAAACTGAAAGCCCTCAGGTTGAGTCACTATACTCCCCTAAGCAACCAAAAAAGGACAGACATCATAGGTTCTATGCCTCTAGATATTAATCAAGGTCCCGGGTCATTAGGCATAACATCCATATCCTTTACTGACCTACGTACCGGTACTGATGAAGATATCATGTTCCTCCAAGGCCATGATGTTGATCTACAACACCCATCTAAAGATCAACTAAGCCTAGAGAAACCTCTGACTTCTAGCCCCCATCAAAAAAGCCAAACTAAGGTGAGTTCCATTGATGTGGAGGGGACTCATGTAGATTCAGCTAGCATTACTGAGAGTGTCTCATTGGACTCTCATGATAGTGGTAACATCTCTAAGACTGAATCTGCGGCAACTTTGCCTGTTGATGACTCTGAAAGAGACATCACCTCGCAGAGGAAACCAAGGTGCCAAGAAACCACATCTGGTAGTGAAGATGAACATACATGGTATGTTATCTCATCTCCCTGTGATTTTTCTAAAGAATATGAGGGAAGTATGCAACTCATCATAAGAGACCTACTTTCTAAAGTCTCAAACCTTAAATCAAAGGTTAACACTTTAGACGATAGGTCTGCTACTCAGCAACTTGAGATTGAATATCTTAAGGCTCAACTAGCTAAGACACAGATTGAGAGATTTGTTAGGCATGTACCAGTTCAAGTCTCTCTGACTTCTTCCTCTAGCTCATCAAGCTCTTAAGATGATGCTACAAAAAAGGGAGAATGTTTAGAGTGAAACACATGTTGAGCAAAGCTTGGCTCTTTCAACACTCTCTTCAGAATATCCTGCTCAACAAGCAACTGTTTTCCCCTAGCCACCTTCTATCATTCTTCAAGTGGACCAAAGATGCTCATGGATCTTAACAGATTCTTAACTAAGTTTCTAATGAGCTCTTCACATGAAAAACCAAGTCCAGATGTTGTTATGGCATACTTTGGAATTGAAGAACTTCAAAGGTTGAATGCACCACCTACCACTGAGGAAGGAGTTGGTCAACCTAAGGTCCACATTGAACCTAAGATTAATTTCAAAGGGGATATAGGAACTGATGGCCCAGTAACTGAATCAGTTGGGACAGGTAGTGCAATCCCACTAACTTCCAAAGCTGGAGTCCAAGCTGCGGAAGGGCTATCTTCTTTGTCTGATGATCTAATTATCACAGAGGCAATTCTTGAACTAGCATCTGAGGTAAATAGTGAAGAATTTCTCAAAACTCCTCTTACTCAAACACCTTCATCACCAAAGCTCAAATCACCACTCACCAACCTGAATACTCTGCACCAAAATATCCAAAGGCTCAAGCTTTTAAAGACATCAAAGGTAAAAGGAAGATGACTGCGGAAGAACTGTTAAAGGAGGAAAGGATGGAGAAACTCAAATAAAAAGGTAGACTCACCACTGGAAAGCTATTAGCTGCAAGTAGCAAAGCAGCTGAGGCAGCCAAGGAGGCTATCAACAAGAAAAGGGTGGAGATTATTGACAAACTTGTCAATCTTGGAGTAGAAAATGAAGATGTGCTTCTCTTACCACTTGAGGAGTTGGTGGAGTTAGAAAAGGCAACCCTATTGCAAAACGGACAAGAGGAAGTAGCAAGGTTGGCCTTAGAGGAGAAAAAGAAACGAAAGAAAGAGGAAGCTGAGCAACAACTGAGAAATGGAAGAACAACTTTCTTATGTTCTAGGGGATACTCTGTTAAAGAACTAACTCCTCATGACAATGACATGATCTTGTGGCTTTTTAACAAAGAACAAGATCAAATGGATAAGGAAAGGAAAAAGGCGGCCAGGGAAAAGCTTAGGGAAAAGAAGAAAAAGGAAGAAAAGCACAACTTGTATCGGCCAAGAAGATGGGAGATAAAGCATGGATAAAAGCATATCTCAGAGCCCATGGCTTCTCTGGCAGACAAGTTGGCCCCATGTCTGAGAAGATCCTGCAGCGACATGTCAGTAACATCAAGGCTGACATTTGCTCAGGAAGAAGGAAGGAGGTTTACCCAAGTTCTCATAGGAAACACCCAAACCTGCACCTCAACCTCATCCCCAACCTAAACCTGAAACAACACCCTTTCCCTTCCTAATAAAACTGAACCAACCACTGAACCCTACACCCTTGAACCTACACCACCAGCCATACCCTCATCCTCACCTATTGCTTCATAACAGCCACCTCCTACCTATTCTAAGACCCAAAACACTTTCCAGAACTCAACACTCTTCTACCCAACAATCAACCACCCACTCATCACCCACGCTACCCTCTAAGTCAAGTAAACCTCTAGCCTTGATGAAATACAAGGAAATCAAGAAAAGACTCATTAATTTACTACTCTGAGCAAGATCTCCCGTGAAGAAGAGTCTATCAAATTAACATTCATTAATGGATCTTAAAGTTCCCTCACAAGAGAGGAATTTCTTGATTTGCCTAGGGGAACTCTGGACCACGCACTTCAGCTCTTGGCAACTAACTCTGATTTACTCAATGAAGAATAGAAGAAGCTGAGAAGAAGACTGGTGACTCTTCTAGACACCAGGAAGGGGAACAAGCTTCCAAATCAACCCACATTCCTAGGAAGAGAATTGTCCAATAGAGGTTCGAAGACTCTTCTCACAACTTTGTTGTGGAAAAAGAGAATGGTGCAGTCAACAAACTAAACACTTCATCTCTGCTACACTCAAGCAAATTTGATATTGCTGAGTTAGCAAAGAAGCCATTCTCCAATCCATCTAACTCTTAAATAGCTGCTCATATTCGGAATCATCTAAGCAGCCTTCACCTTGCTGAGTTGATCACAAGAACTAGGATTGAAAAAGAGCTGAAACAAAGAGAGCAGGTAGAATTGGAAGGGTCAATCAATGGAAAGACTTTCTTACAAATGGTTAAAGGCCCTAACTTGGAACCTATAGTTAGATGGGAGTAAGACTATAACTCCCATCAACTAACTCACTTCTGAGGGCCATAACAAAGGGTACATGTTATCCAAAGTAACAGACTAGATCTTATCTACAAAGGATTTGCACCAACTTCTCAGCACCACCTATGGAAAGAACAAAGAGACAGATAAATACTTACTTTCTCTAGTGCTGAAAGTTTTGAGAATTAGAAGACAGTGATTTTTGGTAGCATCAGCCTAGGGGGAGTTTGTTGGGTCAAGTAAGGCTGGTGCAACCAAAACAACACTTAGATTTGGTACAACTGACAAAGACTTCCGAAGGCAAAGTTGCACTTCCGAAGATTAATAAAGAAGAACTTCCGAAGAAGGAACTCTGTCTTCCGAAGACAAAGTGAAGCCATCTTCTGAAGACAAACACCTGGAAGACTTCAATGTAAAAGACTTCCCAGCCTTGAAGACCAGCACAAGTCTCGGAAAAAGTAGACTCTTCCGATGTATAAGTGGCTTCGAAAGAACTTGTTCTTCCGAAGCTAGTTTACCTTCGGAAGAACCTACTATGAACCAGTGGATATAAGTATGGCCCTTCTGACAAGCCGCTACAATCTCTGATATACTGCATGGTGTTGGGTTTGTTGGACACATTATCAAAGTAGTTTAACCATTTAAACTTAAAAATACAGCGGAATAAAACCTTAATATCACGTTTTATAATCTGAAAATTAAGGCACATAACTTAATATCAACAAACCCAAGAACATAGGATCATATATATGTGTATGAACTAGCTAACAAGGAGAAACAACAACCAAAATGACACCCATGATGCTACCTTTCAGGGACAGCTCAAAAACGTGAGAAATGAGGAAGATGATGATCTTCTTGAACGTCCAAAACACCAAAGAGAGGTGTCCTCAAGCTTGCATACCCACAAGCATCAAGCAAACTGATAGGATCAATTAGAGCAATCTGTAACAATTATATGAACAATTCAAAGCAAAATACAATCAATTGTAATCAAATCAAGCAAAATCAACAAAATTCATATTTCATTGATAGCAAAAGACGATTACAAAAGATAGAGAGCAGTTCTCATAAAAACATACAAAAACCTACAATCTATACTACGTCTATGCTATTTATACTAGAACCTAAGGAACTAAATTTACACAAAAAGTTCCTATACTAGTATAAACTACAAAACTAGACACTAAAGACTAAATGTTAATCTTTTTAGGGACCTAACAATACTCCCCCTAAGATTTACATAGTCTTCAGTCTTCAGTTCGGCTCCATCCTTGCTTTTCTTCATGATCTTGTCTTTGTCTTCATCTTATCTTCTCTGCATCCTTTGACCTCTTCTTTTATCTTCAATCTTCAAATAATTCTTCAGGTTCTTCTTTAACAGTGGACATCGGTTTCTTCTTGTAAATCTCTGTTTCTTTCAATGCATTCTCTATTGCTGACTTGAATTTCTTTGCTAGAACAGCTTGCTCTGGTTTTGACTCATTAGTTTTTATTTCTAACTGCTTCATTCTTTCCAATGTGTTCTTTGACAAACATGCTATATCAACATTAGCATATAGCTCAATTGGAATTCAGCAGTCTTTAGTATACAATTCAAGCACACCTTTCCTTAATATTCTCATAAACTCAATATCTGGAATATCTTTCTTCACTATGTTTGCATATGCCAAAGCTTTTCTTAATGCAATTCTCTCCATGGCAGCACTCATTACATTGATAATTGACACAAAGTACTTCTTATCTTGTTCAGCTGTCTCGTTTGATAACTTGTCAAACTTCTGTACAGATAGAAATGAAATGTAACTTGGGTGTAGTAACCTTAGTTTAAAAGCTCCAAACAAAGTTATCATATCTTCATTCCAATCTTCTAAGTTTCTCACAAGTTTAAGCTCAAAAGTTTCTGAATTGTAAAACCATCTTTGAATTGGTTTGACTTTTGATTTCCGTCAATCATCTTTAAACCAGGAGTTGTCACTTTTTCTACATACTTGTCATAAAATTCAATCATAAAGTGATCTTCATTTGATTGATTAAATTTCTTACTTCTTTTCTTCTTTATTGACATAAAGTATTCTTTATCTTCCTGTTCACATCTTGTTTTCAAAAAATTGCTTGATCTGGTCAACCCTGTTCTCAACAAATCCACCATCATTTGTCCTCTTTTTGCATTTGAATGATTAATCAACATCAATTTATTCAACTCTTTAAGATCTTGCACTGGAAGTTTTATGATGCTAGCATAAAAATGATAAACATCACATATTGCATTCACTCTTTTAATTAGAAATGCATCAAACACTTCGTCATACTTCCATGCTATGATCTTTACTTGATTTGTGAAGTCAGGTGCAATCATTGCATTCAACAATTCAGCAACTGATTGACCTTTTTGTAACACATTCTTACCAAATCACCTGTTGATCTTGATTTATCAAATATTTGAATTTGTTCCTCAGAAGCCTTATATGCTTGCTTTTCAGATTCTGGAAACATTTTCATTAGCTCTTTTCTCCTTTCATGAGCAGATGATTTCATTGCCATTTGTTTGATCTCCTGAGGCTTCAACACTTTTGTTCTTTTTGTAATTTCCAAGTATTGTGGATTGTCAGTATCCAATATGATCATCTTTTTCGTTTGTTTTTCCTTCTTGGAAACTTTTAACCAAATTTCTCAAAGATGCAGATTGAAGTCTTTTCAATTTCCTCCAAGATAATTTCTGGCTTGCAACCATGATCGTAAAGCAAACACACTCATGTATTCAGGATCTGGATGGTGCAGCTCGGAACTTGAAAGTTCATCAACATTAATACTTTCTTTTTCTCTGTTCCATTCTCCATGTTCAATCACTATTTCGTTTGGATCTATTGGAGCAATAGATTCTGCAGCTATACATTTCTCATATTCATCGTTTATCTGAGAAGCTGTTAGCCCATCTAAAAAGATTCTGTTATATTTCATCTTTACAAGATAGTTATACCTTTCTTCAAAATCTGCTGGAATATCATCAACTCCTTGATCATGCTCAAAAGGAGGATTTTCAAATTCTTCATCCATATCTTCATCATCGAGAACCTCATTATACCAATCATCATTAAATTCATCTTCCAAGTCTTCCAAAGCACCAATTTTAACTTGAATACCTGGTTCTTGGCTTTCTTGAATTTCTTCTTCAATTGACTCTTCAGTTCTCTGAGCCTTTGATGATGATTCAGGTACAGATTCAGCATCTATTTCATCTAACTTTCTTTTCCCTTTCTCCATTTCAGAAACTTTCTCAACATCAATTGGAATATTTTCTGAAACAATCACTACTTCAGGAGAATTGGGTTTTTCAGATTCTTTTAACTTCAAGTTTTTTTTCAAACTTTCATTTTCTTCAGTCAATTTCTTGAATTTCTCTTCAAGAAGGTCATAATCTTTTATCATCACCTCAAAATTTTTAATCACATCTTCTTTGTCTTTAGCATAAGCCACAATCTTTTCATCTTTGCTAAGACTTTCTTCTTTCAATTTATCATTTTCTTCTTTCAACATTTCATTGTTTTTCTTTAACAAATCCAGCTCAGCTTTAAGATCAGTTATCTCCTTTTCTTTTGCTTCATTTTCATCTTTTAGCCTTTCAAGTTCATCAACATCTACAATCTCATCAGTTTGAACTGCCACATGAGTTGTAGAAACTGGTATATTTTGATCAATTTGAAATGAATCAATGAACTCATAATCAAAAATTTGATTATCTACATCCATCTCTTGTTCAGTCTCAATGTGAGTCTGTTCCTCTTCATGTACATCTTCATTATCAGCTTCATCAATAACTAAATCATCTGAAACATCAGCTGCTTCATGCTCACTTTCATCATGGCCTTCATCACCAACAGTTTCTTCTTCTTCATGTTGAGCTTCAGAAGCTTGTTCTGACATTGGTGATTCATGACTTATAACTTGGTGTGTCTCAGCTACACCACCATCATCATCATTAGCATCATCATCATCATCTGAACTTGATGAGCTATCATCATCATCTTCTTCATTTTCATCATCCTCATCTATAGGAAATCCATCTATCAGATCAGCTGGATCAATCGGTTCACCATCTAACAAATGATAATGCTCTACAGTAATGTCAACTTCATCATTTGCTACATTCAACATGTAGTCAAACATTGGAATATTCTGTGCACCAGTTATCATTGTTAACTTTTTGTATGTCATTTCAGACATGTTTTCTAATTCCAGCCTATCTCCACCTACTCCATAAACATGAATATCAGGATATTCCTCATTGATGATCATTTGGAGAAACCTTGGATACATCAAGTATTTATGTCTTGTTCCTTTTTCTAAGTTGAAAGCAAAACCATTGAGTATCCACCTTGCCATATTAAACCTTCTGTTAGTAGCTAAGGCAACAATAGGAGAAGCTATGTCTACTGGAAATGAGTTCCATCCAGCACTTCTCTTGGAAAAACAATGTTGGAAGTGTAACAAAGAAGCTTCCAGTGATTGTATACCCTTGCTCTAAAAAATTGTTTCTTAGGAAACTGATCTGGATGACCCATAGCCATGAAAGTTTCTCTGCATTCATTAAAAGAAAACTCACAGAGATCTTCAGGATCATTTTCTCCTAATCTCAGAGCATTTCTGATGGAATCTTCAGAAACTTCTATCATTCTGTCTCTGGTCACAAATCCTCTGACAACTTTTCTTCCATCATCTACTTCAACCCTTGCAGTATTCCAAAACTGTCTAATGAGTCTGTCATAGATCACAGTTTGGTAACACATTGCATACACATATTTTGTTCTTAGAAGAAATCTGATCATTTCTTCATAAGACAAAGCATCTTGTGCTTCCTCATCCAGCAATGCAGCAATGTTGTGCTTAGGCACAAACTTTAACTCTGCCATCTGCAAAATTTAAAATCAATGATATTAGATACTATGCGTATTTGAAGCAAATGATTTTAATGTGAGTATAGAACTATAATGATTTAAGATATTATAAACTAAAGTGTTAAAATAAATTTGAATTTTAAAATCAACTTGAAATTTTAATTTTAAGTGTAAACACTTTTTTAACAAAAGATGAATTTTCAATATTGATTTTAATTAAAAGCTTAACACTTTTGTTTATTTTATCTTATATCATTTATTTAAACTCTTCAATTCCAGAAATGATGATTTTTATCAATTTAAATTATTTTTCATTATTTTTATTTAAAAATTCATGAATCTGTTCATCTTCTTCATCGAGTTCATCCTTTACCGATACTGTTCACCGATGCATATGAACAGTGTGTTCAATCAAATATCAGATTAACACGAGTTTAACCTAACATCATGATCGAAATCACCATACAACATAATTCAATCATCAATTTGCACATTTGTTCGATGTGAAAGTTTAATCTGAGATTTTTTGAAGTGTTTAGGGTTAAACGACCGTACAGGAGTCGAACGCCTATCACAAAATTTCCATTTAAACATGAAATCAGATGAATATGATTCATTCACTTACATTCACAATCACGAATAAACTATCAACAATCTGGTATTTGTGTTCGCAATGGATTCAATCGAAGAATGAGGGTTTTTGGTCGAAGAAAGTTCGAGAGTTCGAGTGGTCAGAGGGTTTTATGAGGGTTTTTGAAATGAGAATGAAATGAAATATCACAAGTGTCCTTTTTATACTAAGTAAAAAATTTTAGACTTATGAGCACTGTTGGTCGTTTAAGAACTGTGCAGACTCATTAGGTCACAAATTTTACTAAGTGTTGGGACATATGAGCACTATACAGGCTTATATGAGCACTATACAGGCTTATGAGTCCAGTCGTATTAGCACTGTCTATACACATGAGGTTAGCCGTATGAGAACTATTCAGACTTATGAGAACTGTTCAGACTTATAAGCATTGTTAGTAGCATAAGCACTGTTTCAGTAGCATAAGCACTGTTTCAGTAGCATAAGCACTGTTTCAGTAGCATAAGCATTGTTTCAGTAGCATAAGCACTGTTTCAGTAGCATAAGCACTGTTTCAGTAGCATAAGCACTGTTAGTAGCATAATGAATCTGAAATGTCCGCACACAACTAATCAGACATATAAAAACTGTTTAGACATACGACAACTGTTTGGACACATAACAACTGTTCATGCATTTTTGCACTTGGATTTTTCAAATCTTCCACCTGCACACTGTTTAAACACATTAGTAATATTTCATACTAATATTCAAACAATATTGCATATTTTTTACTTTTCCCTCAAATTTACACTTTTGACCCTCAAAATTGAACTTTTTACAATTTTGACCCTCAAAATTTAACTTTTTACATTTTGACCCTCAAAATTTCAAATTTAATTTTTAACCCTCAAAGTTTAACTTTTTACATTTTGACCCTTCATCTTAGTTTCAAAATGAACAAACCAAATATTTCAAAATATTTGTCTTGATTTCAACTTTTCAAAGAAGCTTTTCCTTACTAAAAATTATGAGATCATTTTATCATTTGATAAACACACATACTTTGAAATTAAAGCATCATCCGTTCAATTCAACATGATCATTTTCATTTTGATTTTCTGAGACTATATCCGTTCAATTCAACATGATCATTTTCATTTTGATTTCTGAGACTATTCTTATTAGACTTATTACTCCCCCTAAACTTTAAAGTTTTATAAAACTTAGAAGTTTACTAATAGATCAAAAGAATATCTCACTTAACATTTGTTATATTGCCTGCACACAAGAAAACATGCACAAAATCAAAAGTAAAATAGAATAAAATCTAATATTTACACTAGAATCTTTGATTGCAGTGAGATCATATTAGATAAGATCAGAACATTAAAATAAAAAATTATGTGTATAGTCATATACAATGATTAAATCCTGATCAAGTGTGTTCCAGGTCAGTGATATCACAGCAAAGGAGACACAAGATCTAAGGACAGAAAATGAGTGTTTTTGACACAAGCTATCAGCTCACTTACTTTTTCAATTCTTGGATGAGTATGGTAGAAGTATATGACAAGATGTGACTCATACCAAGACTTAGAGGATCAACCATCATCAAGACATGCAAGAAAGCACATATTCTCAACTTATTACCTAACAAATATGCATAATCAGAGTTCATGTTACTGAATTGAATAGAGAATGATCATGGATAACCATTTGATCAACTCTAACCATCCATTTGAATGGATTGTGCACATTGGCATCTTTTGCATCAAAGGAGAATATCCAGGTCTGTAATGACTTACAACAGAGGATATCTCAGCACTTCAGGTCTATGATGACTCATAACAGAGAAGTAAATGATGCTTGTAACAGATCTCATGATTAGTCACATTATCATCAGGTGTGAGTGGGAGTAGCTTAACAAGCAGTCAATCTGATAAGCTAATACACTCAAAAGTACTTAGATGAATACACAAACAAGCATAGGAATATGGGTAGTCACAAGAATTTACTTGTTCAGTATACTAGCATGATAGTGTCTACACATCAAATCCTATCATGTCAGACTTTATTAGCGAGTGAAGTATGCAACTGATCTTACTAATGTACTATCATTTCTCACATAAGGCAAACACAGATTCATTCCTAAAATAATGAATGAAAAATGAAAAGCACTCTATTTTTGGATTTTTGATTTATAATTTTCTATTTGATTTTTGAGTTTTCTAATTTTGTATTTGTTTTTCTATAAAAGAAAGCACACACACACAAACAATCAGGCAAATAACTATGAAAAGTTACCCTTATGAATATCAGATTTAGGAAAGTATTTGATCATAAAAAGATTCAAATTATTAACCAGGTTTACACATGGTTAATAAGGCCAATTGACTCCACTAAATACTCAAACCTTCCTGGTAGAAAAGCTTTAGTAAATAGGTCTGCCAACTGTTTTTCAGTTGCTATTTGAATCAAAATGATTAAACCTTTTTCAGAATTATCTCTTAGAAAATGATATCGAATTTCGATATGTTTTGTTTTTGAGTGTTGAACTGGATTAGCTGTAATGAACATAGCAGCAGTGTTATCAATGTAAATGGGTGTTTTAAAAATTGAACCCATAATCTAGCAGTTGGTTTTGTAACCAAAGGATTTGAGAACATCCTGCTGATGCAGCTATGTACTCAGCTTCTGCAGTTGAGACAGAAACATTTGTTTGTTTCTTACATTGCCATGAAACTAATCTGGGTCCAAGAAACTGACAACCACCCGTAGTAGATTTTCTATCTTGACAACATCCACCATAATCACTATCTGTATATATGTAACTCAAAATTACCTTCGTAAGGATACCAAAGCCCTAAGGCTGGTTTACCTTTGAGATACCTGAATATTCTTTTGACAGCAATTAAGTGAGACTCTTTCGGGTCTGATTGATACCTTGCACAGACACAACATACATTATGTCTGGTCGTGATGCAGTAAGATACATCAAAGAACCAATCATAGATCTGTATAAAGTTTGGTCTACTGATTTTCCTTTAGGATCAGGTTCAATCTTGGTGTTTACGTCAGCTGGAGTTCTTATGGATTGACAATCATGCAGTTTGAATTTCTTCAAGAGTTTATCAACGAACTTCTCTTGATTGATAAAAATACCATCTGCAGATTGTTGAACTTGCAATCCAAGAAAGAAATTAATTTCTCCCATAGAACTCATTTGAAACCGAGATTTCATAATCTCTTCAAATTCTTTGCACAATGATGGACTAGTAGAACCAAATATGATATCATCTACATACACTTGCACACATAAGAGATCATCATTATCCTTCTTTATAATAAAGTTGGATCAATTTTCCCTCTTGTATATCCATGTTGGATCAAGTGTTGAGATAATGTCTCATACCAAATTCTAGGAGCTTGATGTAGGCCATATAAAGCTTTGCTAAGCTTATACACTCGATGTGGAAATTCTGCATCCTCAAAGCCCGGAGGTTGCTTCACATACACATCATCAGTGATTGGACCATACAAGAATGCACCTTTGACGTCCATTTGATACACCTTGAATTTCATGAATGATGCATAAGCCAGAAAACACGAATAGATTCGAGTCTTGCAACTGGAGCAAATACTTCATCATAGTCAATTCCTTCTTCCTGTGTGTATCCTTGTGCAACAAGTCTTGCTTTGTTTCTTATTACAATGCCACGATCATCAGTTTTATTTCTGAACAACCATTTTGTTCCTATGGCATTTTCTCCTTCAGGTAATTCCACTAACTTCCACACTTCCTGTTTCCGAAATTGTAGAAGTTCCTCCTGCATAGCTTCAATCCAACCATTGTCCTGTAATGCCTCGGTGACATTTTTAGGAACAGTCTGAGAAAGGAAACAAGAGTATAAACAAACATTTGCATGTTCAGATTTACTCCTAGTAGTTCTTTCATTCAGAGGACCAATAATCTGTGATGTTGGATGGTTCCTGTGGATACGAGATATCGGAATCTCATTTCCTTGAACATTAACATCAAGATTGGTTTGGTTCAAGTTGGAGAGCTGTTGCAATAAGGTAGAAGAATGTGGAGTGAAATTTGGAACTTGAGTCGGTGAATTGAGGAAGTAATCAAAGTTACTATGATCAATTGCATCTCCAGAGATGGAAGATTCCAGACTCAGGATGTCCAATTTCTGTACCATCATTAGGAATAGGTTGTGATTCTTCTTGATCTGCTGAAACTGAATGATCTGAAGCTGAAGCATCATGAACATTGTCATTGAAATGGATTGTTGAATCCTTGACAAATGAAAAAAATGGATAATCTGGGCGAGCATCATCTGAATCATTAGAATCTGAATCATCACTGAAAGATCCAAGATCTCCTCTTGAGTTCTTCTTACCTGAAAAATCATCAGATTGATTAAACAAGTGAGATTGAAATGAGTTTGACAAAGAATCTATATCAAATAACCATGCAGGACCATTTGAAACTGATGGAAAAGAATTTTCCAGAAATTTAACGTTGAATGTTTCATTAATAGTATTTGTCCTAGAGTTATAAACTCGATAGGCTTTGGAAACTGATGAATATCCAACGAAAAATCCATGATCAGTTTTTTCTTCAAATTTTCCTAAATGATCACTTGAGTTTAAAATCATAACTGGACAGCCAAATGATTTTAAAAAGTTTATGTTTGGTTTCCTGTCAAACATTAACTCATATGGAGTTTTCTTTTTATCTTTAACAAGTAAGATTCTATTCTGAACAAAACAGGCTGTTGATATCGCTTCGTCCCAGAAAGTGATTGGAATTTTAGCATCAGCTAACATAGACCGGGCAGCTTCAATCAGAGTTCGGTTCTTCCTTTCAGCAACTCCTATTTTGTTGTGGAGTTCTGGGAGCACTGAACTGATGAACTATCCCTTTTTCTGCACAAAACAAATCAATGTTAGCATTTTTAAATTCAGTTCCATTATCACTTCTTATTATCTTCACTTTTTGTTCAAGCTGATTTTCAACTTTATTAATGAATTCTTTTAGAAGATCTGCAGTTTCAGATTTAGCTTGAAGAAAGAAAACCCATGAAAATCTTGTATAATCATCTATGATGACTAAACAATATGATTTTCGACCAATACTCCTAACATTAGTTGGTCCAAAAAGGTCCATATGTAACATCTGGAGTGGTTTGGTGTTTGAGTTTATCAGCTTGGACTTATAAGACGCTCTATGTTGTTTTCCCTTCAGACAGGCTGAGCAATGATCAGTTGTTGAAAACTTCTTGGAAGGAAGTCCAATAACATGATTTCCTGCTACAAGCTTGTTCATGTTTTTGAAGTTGAATGACCAAGACGTCTATGCCAAAGCTGGCTTTCATCATTTGAAGCTTTAGCAATCAGGCAAGTAGTTTCAGTTGCAGGATCCACTTGAGACATATCTAGTTTGTATACATCTCTGTCTCGAGCAGCTTTAACTATCACCCCAGTCATTGCTAATCTGAAAACCTGGTTTCAAGACATAACAGTGAGATTCATCAAAAAGAACAGAATAAGATTTGTCACAAATTTGGGATACACTTAGAAGATTAAAGTTCAACTGTGAACAGAAGTTAACTTTATCAAAACTGATAATCCCATTGGACACTGTTCCCTCTCCTGTTATCTTTCCACCTGCATCACCTCCAAAAGCAACATGCGTTCCATCCTTTAACTTAAAGTCTTGCAACAAGGCTTGATTGCCTGTCATATGCCGGCTACACCCACTGTCAACATACCATGAGTTGATTGGTCTCCGCGGGCGTACCTGCATTCACAAACATTTAAGGTGAGTTAGTAACCCAAGCCGAAATGGTCTTGGGCTTGCCAAACTTGTCAACAATTGTAAATTGTTTGAAATGAAGTTTGTTGACATCTGGTTTCTTTTGAATTTTAACATGTTCAAATCCTTTTTGTGAAATCAACTGATTTTCTCTTTGTGAATTATCAAGAAATCTTGGATTTTTGTATGAATCATTTGAGAATGTTCCTTTGTTTATTCTCACAGATCGAGGAATGAACTTTTCTTATTGTATTGCTGAGATTTGACAAAGTGATGATTATCATAATCAGAATTGTTTCTTCTGAAAGATCTCAAACCCAAGGAAGTTGTGGTTGTGAAAATTTAAATCCAATATTTTGATTTCTTATAAATTGTGAATTTACAAAACCTTGATTATTTAATTCCTTCCTTGTAGAGTTCTTCCTGAAGTAACAATCACTGGTATTGTGATTTCTTTCATCACACAAAGCACAATATTTGTTAAAATAACACTCAGCTGTTGTGTGATTTGTCATATCACATATGTAGCAATACTTGTTAAAGTAACATTCTGAAATGTCATGATTGTACATGTCACAGATATCACAATACTTTTCAGAATGTTTAAACAACATTTTATTAACCCTTGATGTTGAAGCAACATTTGATTCTTGTTTAAATTTTGGGTTAGGCAAGTTAATTTGTTGTTTAATTGGTGTGAATTTGGTCTTTTGATCTTTAGGATTTTTCTTTTGAACTTGAACAAAATTCTTTGACTCCTTTGATTCAAATCTTTTATACACAGCGGAAGTCTTATGATCTGAACTTGTTCTCAGATCAGAGTTAGATTTGATCTTAGGTGTAGATGTCATTTTTTGTTTGTGTTCAAGTCAAAAGTTCCTGCAGACACAAACTTCACAGGTTTAATTTGAGTATTGTTCTGTGACTGATTAATTGATTCAGTTTTCTTTGCTTTTGTAGCTTTTCTTCGTCTTTGATTTCTCAATCTTGATGAAGATTTCTTGCTTTGAAGTTTAGTTGAATCTTGAGAAGATTCCTTTTGACACTCTTTATTTTCAGTTAGTTCATTAGAACTAGAATCATCAGAAATATTGTTATCAGATTTAACCTCTTCAGATTTTTCTTTCAGTTTGTTATTGATATCAGATTTTTCACTCTTTAGTTTAGTTTGTTCAATAACATTTTCACTTTTTGGTACAAACAGCTTCTTTTGTTTTTGTTGAGGTTCATAAGATTTAACTTTGATTGGATGACCATTTTTGATCTTGTTTAAGTCAGTTTCTTCATAAACTTCAACATTTTTCTTTTTAAAGTTCTTTTGATCTTGAAATTCTTTCAGTTTAGCTTTGTTTTCTGGTGAATGATCATGAGTATTGAAATTATCGGTAATGTTTTTGAGATTGATTCAGGCATAGGTTCATGTGTGAATCCTAATCCTGTTTTATCTTTGTCATTCCTTCCATTCACCAGTTGCTCGACAATTTTCTTTGAGCTTTTAACTTTGGCTAAGTCTATTTGAGTTGCTGCATGTGCCAATTTTTCTTTTTCAAGTGTTTTGTTCATCTCTTCAAGTTGTTGCTTGACAAGTTCAAGTTCTTTAATAGTTTTGTTCCATGAAGCTTGAAGAGACATGATCTTTTCATCAGCAATTTTGTGATCTGATTTTAGCTTATTATGTTTTGATTCTTCTTGTTTGAGCTTGTCACATATTTTGAATGAATATGTTCTGTAGTGTTCAACTAGTTCAAAACATGCTTTTGTGCACATTTTCTCTCTCACTTCTACTGGTATTTCAGGATATGAGTTTGAAGATTCAGTATCAGAAGAGTTAACAACCTTTGGTTGTTCTGATTGAGCCATAAGAGCAACTTCTTCAGTGGTATCTTTAGGGTCTGATTTGTCGCTCCAATCATACTCTTCTTCTTGATCTGATTCATCATATTTAGGATCTTTATCTTTTGACCAGTCTTCATCATCAACTTCAGCAACTAGTGCCAGATTGGCAGTGAGATCAGCAGTAAATTGCTCTGCATATGCACTCCAGTCATAACCATCTTTGATGTTTACAACCAGTGCCTTCTTAGTTTCCTCACTATTCTTCTCTTCTTTGGGTTCTGGCATTGGTAGACTTTGATATGGCTTCTGAAAAGTCTTGTTTGCCTGTTGCTGATATTTTTGACCATTTGAGCTGCCTTGAGTATTTCCTCCTTGGTTTCTTGGAGCTTTACATTCTCTTGAAAAATGACCATAGCTGTTACAGTTAAAGCATCTTGATTTTGATTTATCAAACCCAACAGTTTTGTTTGCACTGGGTTTGTAATTTCTATTAGTGTAAGAATGCTTTTGAGTTCTGTAAGCTATCATGACCATCTGCCAGTTAAGATCCATTTCTTCTACATCATCTGGATCCATTTCAAACAAATCTTGTAGAACTAGCTCCACTTGAGTCAGATGACTGCCTTGATAAGCTTGAAAGCTTGCCATGAAAGCAGTGAAAGCAGTTTTTGACTCTTCATCTTGTAAAAGAATGTTGATCACATCTTTCACTTTACTTGGATTGGGAGAGTTTGAGGAGGATGACATCACAGTTGAAGGTTTAGGCATTTGAGCTTTAGGTGAAGACTGTGGTTGTGATTGAGTGGAGTAAGCAGGTGTACTGGTGAAGAATCCTGTTCCCATAAACAGATCACCTTCATCTTCAGGATTTGATTGGTCTTTAGCCAGAAATGCATTCTCTACAGTATTTGCTGGAGAAGCAACATACTTATACTGAGTTGTTGATGCATGTCTATCATTATTTCTTGAACTCTCATCAATCTCTACAGATTCAATTTTAGCAATGAGAAGGTCAAGATCCATTGGAAACTTTTCAGTATGTTTCAACAAAGTAACAGTTTGTTTCCAAGAAGATGGTAGTGCATTCAGAAGTCTGTTGTTTAGGTCCTCAAGATCATTCTTGATTCCCAAGGTAGACATTTCTGTAGTTAATTGCACAAACCTGTTCATCATTTGATTTATTGTTTCTCCTGAGATGTGCTCAAATAGTTCCAATTGCCTTTTCAGTTTTTGCTTTTTCAGATCTTGAATTTCTTTCCCTCCTTCACATATGATCTTCAAGGCTTTATACATTGTATATCCAGTTTGGTAGTTTTCAAGTCTGGATAAAACTTCCAAAGGTAGCCCTTTGCACATGAGAGAATAGGCTTTAACATCATTTTTCACCTTCTTTAAGTCTTCTCCATGTAGGTTATCTTCTGGATATGGTTCTTGTGTATCTTTTGTATACACAAATCCTCTGTCTGGACCATCAGTAGTCACAGGAATGTAAGGACCTTTTTCAATTGATTTCCACAGATCAGTGTCTATGGAATTCAAATGATGTTTCAGCCTAAGAGACCAATTTTTAAAATCAGCTCTGATTTTAAGTTTTGGAACTCTATTCTCAGAATCTTCTGATTTCACCATTTTTATATTTTTGTTGTTTTTCTAAACTTTTTATTAAGAAAATATAAAAAAATATTTTTGGATTTTTGAAATTTTATGAAAAATTTCTAAGTGTCAAGGCTGAAAAGTCCAAACAGTGGTTAAACGCCCAACAGTGGTGATAAGTCCAACAGTGTGAAACGCCCAACAGTGGTGATAAGTCCAACAGTGTGAAACGCCCAACAGTTGATGAGTCTAAGGGATTGCCTTACAAAAATTTCCAACACAATGCTGAAAAGTCCAACAGTAGTTATACGACCACAAAGTGAAACTACCACACAGTGGTTATAAGTCCACACAGTTGTTATACGGCCACTCAGTAATGATGTGTCCAACCAAGTAGAACTACCACAGTGGTTATAAGTCCACACAGTGGTTATACGGCTAGGGGTAAAACAACTGAAACAGTTGAGAAAAGTCTAACAGTTCTCAAACGATCAAACACTTAGGCAAATTTCAGTGTTTTTTTTCGCCCTAATACGACACATTCATCAGATTCATATGAATGTAACGAACTCAGACATCTCAAAATCCTTCAATTGTTGATGAATTGAGCTGAAATTTCACAATTAGTTCATGATTATACCGATAATCAATCCTATAACCTCAATTTCAGTAATTATCAACAAATTTCGATGAATTTTGGAGATTTAAAGTCGAACACTCAAGAACACTTAGTCGAACTGTTTTTCACTAATTCACTTGATTTTTATGAGATAAACTGCAATTTGTGATTCAAAACATGTTTCTGATAATGAAACACAGCTTCAATTCACAATATTTCACTTGAATTGTCAATTGATTACAGATTTCAGTGGATTTTTGAAGTTTCTATCTTCGACAGAACCTCAAAAACACTCAACCGAAAGCTCTGATACCAATTGATAGGATCAATTAGAGGAATCTGTAACAATTATATGAACAATTCAAAGCAAAATACAATCAATTGTAATCAATTCAAGCAAAATCAACAAAATTCATATTTCATTGATAGCAAAAGACGATTACAAAAGATAGAGAGCAGTTCTCATAAAAACATACAAAAACCTACAATCTATACTACGTCTATGCTATTTATACTAGAACCTAAGGAACTAAATTTACACAAAAAGTTCCTATACTAGTATAAACTACAAAACTAGACACTAAAGACTAAATGTTAATCTTTTAAGGGACCTAACACAAACATCTTCTTGCTAGGATTTGAACACCAAAAACGAACCAAAAGGAGCTGCAAAAAACATTTTTTTAGCTTGTTCTTCTTCAAGAATACAGAGAAAATGGTCCTTGTGGTTCTTGCATGTATGAGAGAGAGTGAGAGGTTGAGTGTGTGACTATCAAGAGTGCCTTGTTCCAAGACAAACTTGAACCAAACCCCTATAAAGGGGCAGCCGAAAATGCCTTTCAAATTAAAATGTTTCCCCCCCAATTTTATCAACATTTTATTTAAATAATCACTAGTATAAGTTATGTAATTAACTTTTTAATTATATAACTTATACACTCTTATTACTTGATGTTATTTAACCAATTTAAATAACATTACAAATAATACCCATGAACAAAATATCCCTATACGTTGTTCCATCTCATATGCAACTTATTTAGAAAACACATTTTCTAAATTGGTGTAATTACTTAATTGCATGATCTTATCATCAATTAAATATTAATTGGTGTTTGCTAAGCTTGTTATTGGGTATGACCCAACTTGGATCATAACGTACTAACCACATCAATGTTCTATGTGTCTTGGGCATAAAGAATCCAACAATCTCCCACTTGCACACGATTCATAAAAGATTGATGCAAGCAATAAATACCGCCTAACAACGGTTTACTACCCTTAATACGCATGACTTAAAGCCATTCAATAAAATCATCCCCTTCAAGTATCCAACTTGAAATGATTTAGGTGAATCAATCATTTATCCTTTTGTTACAGATGCCATGTTAAATCCAAGGACACAGAATGATCATTCCTTGTTGATTTAACTTAATCAGGCCTTAGACATCTTGCTCTTAACGAATAAGAGGAACAAATTTCATCTTGACTACATACGTTTCTCACAATCACCTTATGTCAGACCTGAACATAGCCTTATGTATTGTCCATTATTTCAGAGCAGTGAAGAACTAGTTCAAGGTATAACACTTGGTGAATATCAAAACCCAATATGTATCTCAAGTCGGAGGATACCAAATGATATTCATCTTTACTCAAATTTACTTATGATCAATCAAGAAGATTCCATGTAGTAAAATTTGAGACGCGGGCCAGTCCAATATTCGTATCCCATAAATATCTATGAACTTTGGCAGCAACCAATTGCTCTATATTCATGCCTAATGAATATACACCAATCCATGTTCATAATAGTCTTACGTTCATATTTGCTCCCACAAACATGACCGACTATGGACATTTAGAATAATAAAATATTCATGGACGTATACATGCTAAATTGAACATAACTCAGAATATCACAGATATATGAAAGAGTTAAAATATTACATTGTTCCAACTTTAAATGCTAAACAGATCAATTCCAATCATTAGAATATTGAAGCCCTAAGGCACAAGTATGATTTTCATGCTTTGTGCTTTCAAGGAGCTTCGTGAGTGGATCCGTAATGTTTTGATCGGTGTGAACTTTACGAATACATATTTTTCCCTTTTCAACTTCATCCCTTATGTAGTTTAATCTCCGCTCAATGTGTCTAGTCTTTTGATGTGCACGGGGTTCCTTGATTTGTGCAATCGCACCCTTGTTATCACAAAAGATTTCTAGGGGGTATTGAATGGTAAAGACCACCCCTAGATTGGTGATAAATTTCTTTATCCATGCAGCTTCCTGAGCTGCTAATGAGGCGGCTATGTATTCGGATTCTGAAGTGGACAATGCTACCACGTCTTGTTTTGAACTCTTCAAGGACACTGCTCCTCCATTCATAATGAAGACATACCCCGACTGTGATCGAGAATCATCTCGATCAGTTTGGAAACTCGCATCCATGTAACCCTTTACAACGAGCTCCTCTTCATCAGATCCGTATATTAGAAACATATCCTTAGTCCTCCTAGGGTATTTCAATATACTTTTAACAGCCATCCAATGGCTATTACCTGGATTCTACTGATATATGCTTGTCATGCTTAACGCGCATGACACGTCCGGTCTAGTGCATATCATCGCATACATGATGGATCCTATAGCAGACGCATATGGGATGTCCTTCATTCGATCTTGCTCATCCTTTGACCTCGGACATTGAGATGCACTTAATATTGTCCCTCTTTGAATAGGTACCATACCTTTCTTAGAGTTTTCCATCTTGAACCTTTTCAAGATTTTATCAATATATGCATTTTGGTTTAAACCTATCAACCGCCTCGATCTATCCCTATAGATCTTTATTCCTAAAATATAGGCGGCTTCACCGAGATCTTTTATGGAAAAACAACTTCCAAGCCAGGTTTTAACACCTTCCATGATTGGAATATCATTTCCAAATAGTAGTATGTCATCAACAAACAATACTAAAAATGTAATTATGCTCCCACTAGCCTTCTTGTATACACAAGCCTTGTCAGCGTTCTTGATGAAACCAAATTTCTTGATCTCTTCATCAAAACGTTGATTCCAACTTCTTGATGCTTGTTTCAATCCATAGATTGATCTCTTTAACTTGCATACTTTTATTAGGATATTGTGGATCGACAAAACCTTCAGGCTGAACCATATGGACAGTCTCTTCGAGATGTCCATTAAGAAAAGTGGTTTTGACATCCATTTGCCAAATCTCATAGTCATAATGAGTAGCTATGGTAAACAATATCCTAATCGACTTTAGCATTGCCACAGGTGAGAAGGTTTCATCATAATCAACCCCTTGAGTTTGAGTGAAACCTTTTGCTACAAGTCTTGCCTTGTAAGTATCCAAGTTTCCATGCATATCCGTTTTCTTCTTGAAAACCCACTTACATCCAACCGGTTTGGAGTTAAGTGGAGGGTCAACCAATTCCCAAACTTGGTTGTCATACATGGATTGCATCTCTATGTTCATGGCATCCAGCCATTTGTCACAATCCGAATTGGACATTGCATCATGGTATGTAGTTGGCTCATCGGAGTCAACCACATAGCATCCATTCATGAAAAATCCATATCTTTCAGGTGGAATGCTAACTCTACCAGATCTGCGAACATTTTGTGTGTAGTGATCAACCTCTTGATCATCATCAACAACCTCCTGTTGATTGCTAGTGTCAACCAACGTGTATCGGCTTGTGGATCTTGATCCTCATCAAATTCCACTGTTCTATATGTCATCCCTTCCATAAGGAACTTAGCTTCCAAGAACTTTGCTTTTCGAGCAATAAATACTTTTTGCTCTATTGGATAAAAGAAGTAGTATCCTATACAGTCTTTGGGGTATCCAACAAATATACACTTAGTAGATCGACTTTCCAACTTGTTTTGGGTGTTTTGCTTAACATACGCTTCACATCCCAATACTTTTAAATATGATAGCGATGGAACTTTTCCATGCCATATTTCAAAAGGTGTCGAATCCACTTTCTTGGTCGGGGCCATATTCAAAATACGAGCCGCAGAGAGAAATGCGAAACCCCAAAATGATAGAGGTAGTGAGCTTATAGCCATCATAGATCGAACCATATCCAATAAGGTTCGGTTTCTCCTTTCAGACACACCATTATGTTGTGGTGTTCCGGGTGGAGTAAGTTGTGAGACGATCCCACAACTTCTTAGATGATCCTGAAAAGCGTCACTGAGGTATTCACCTCCTCTATCTGAATGAAGAACTTTGATAGATTTATTGAGTTGATTTTCTACTTCATTCTTGAAGATTTTGAACATTTCAAAAGCTTCATATTTATGTGTCATCAAGTACACATACCCATAGCTACTATAATCATCGGTAAAGGTAATGAAGTATCTTTCACCATTTATTGTCATTGTCTTAAAAGGACCACATACATCCGAATGTATGATTCCCAATAAGCCTTTTGCCCTCTCGTTAGTACCACTAAAGGGCGACTTGGTCATCTTACCTTGTAAACAAGATTCACACTTATCAAATGAACCATTTTCATTTGTTTTCAAAAGACCATTCTTTTGAAGTGTTTGAATCCAATTCTTGTTTATGTGACCAAGACGACAATGCCAAAGATATGAATCACTTAAACCCATTTTAAGTTTTTTGGTGTTTGTTTGGTATAATGAGTTATTAAAGGATGAATCATCATGAACCAATTCATAGATACCATTAAAAGGCATAGCCTTAAAATAAAATACATTATCCATAGAAACATAAATACCATTATTTACAAACTTTAAATCATAACCATATTGTTTTAAAAGGGAAACAGAAATTATGTTCCTAGTCAAACTAGGAGCATACAAAATGTTCTTAAGAACAACTTCCAAACCATTTGAAAGTTTCAAAATATAGTCTCCCTGGGCTTCGACATTAACTTTTGCTCCATTACCCATGTAGAGACTTGTGGCTTTTCATCTTGAGTACATAAGATGATACCGGTTGGGTTTCTTCCATATGACACGCATGAAGGGCTCGAACCGTTTTGAAGCGCTCTACCCTAGCTTGTTGAAGGAACATTTCCTTCAACTGGGTAATCATGTCATATGCCCCATGATGCTCCAAGTCCTTTTGGAGTTCGGGAATCATAGTTCCCAATATGAGGCAAGAAACCTGCATGGAATCCTTAGTGTACTGAAGCCAATCGTTATAGGCCTCAACATCCTCAGGGTCGGGTTGGTCAGGAATGGGATCGTCAAGGACATAGGCCTTTTTCTCTTGCTTGAGAACGATTCTCAAGTTTCGAAACCAGTCCATAAAATTATTGTGGTTAAGACGATCCCTTTCTAAGATGGTTCTCAGCGATAGGGTATGGACGATCGGGGTGGTAGCGTTATTGTTTGCGGCCATTTCTATAAAATTTACATAGTTCATATTAGTATTTCTGAAAAATTACATTTTAATCATTAATACCCTTTAATGTCTTATAGACAATTAATAATTAAAACCTAGAATCCAACGTTACATTTAAATGATGGTTAGGTGACCTTTATCCCATTATTTAAATTAACAAGGTAGTTAACACTTGACAATTTGCAACCTTTTGCAATTTCTAGCCTTATGGGATCGGTTAAACATCTTATGTTTAGTTGGCATGTAAAATCCCATCAACACCATTGTACGCCATACTTCGGTGACCCTATGCACATGGTTTCCAATTTAAGTCGTCCTACTTACACGCACGTGTGAGTTTATACATACAAGTGGTTAGGTGACCTTTATCCCACAAATACGTTAAGCCCACCTCAAACACATGAGTTCCCTAAAAGTGGTTAGGTTACATTTATCCCACAAATAGTTCTCAAGTGATTCGAGTGTCGTGTAAAAGGATGGTGTTAAACTTGTTTCTAAAGGATTTAAGTTTTCATTAATTCTAGTTTTGAGAACTCTATGTACCTTGTATTTGCATGCTTTCAAAAACATGGTACCTTATGGTTCTATTTTTAGTAAAACCCTTTTATTAAAATCATTAATCCTTTTAATAACCTTTTATTAATCACTTAATGATTAGAAACCATAAATTTTCAGCTTGTTTTATTTGTTAATTAGTTTGTTATGCATATCCAAATATCAAACAATCAACCAAAATTAAACAAATCAAACAAGCACAACCATTCAGTCACAAGTGCATAACTATAGCCACTAAGTTAACCACACTTGTTTGTCATCACAAGTGATGTCATAAGGTCATCCCTAAGGGTTTAAAATTGACACTTCAAAGTGTCCATGAACTCCCACTTGAATCCGCATCCGAATGCTTCAAGTGTCCATGTCTTTTGTGCCCTTGCTTTGCACCTTCCTTTGGTTCACCATCCTGTGTATCTTCTTTTACAAAATATATCCTAATACATTTTCTAGTAAAATAAATACATCTAATCTATTTATTACACAACAAATGAATAATAAATTACATACCAAAAGGATACAAACACAAAAGAAATTATTACAACCCTTTGAATGAATAAAACCAAACATGACCAAATCATCCCAACACAACCAAATCCAAAACTAAAACAGGTCTAGGCCATGTTATGCACCAAAATATGTATCCAAATATACATTTCAAGAACAAAATAAAACCCCATTTAACCCTAAAATTTCAGCCAAAATAAACCAAGAATTTAGGGTTTTTTTATCCAAACAACACAATCAACCATTTGATACATATCTTTCAAGGTTTAATCATAAGCACGGATGATATAACTTTGAAAGATGGGGATTCATAATATCATCATAAAACAGCCCCTAAAAGGTTGTTAAAGTCCCATAAAACCAATTTCATAAGGACAAAAGAAGCTAGTCATCCACATATCCGGCTCTAGATGCCAATGTTGGGTTTGTTGGACACATTATCAAAGTAATTTAACCATTTAAACTTAAAAATAGTGGAATAAAACCTTAATATCATGTTTTATAATCTGAAAATTAAGGTACATAACTTAATATCAACAAACCCAAAAACATAGGATCATATATATGTGTATGAACTAGCTAACAAGGAGAAACAACAACCAAAATAACACCCATGATGCTACCTTACAGGGACAGCTCAAAAACGTGAGAAATGAGGAAGATGATGATGCTCTTGAACGTCCACAACACCAAAGAGAGGTGCCCTCAAGCTTGCATACCCATAAGCATCAAGCAAACATCTTCTTGCTAGGATTTGAACACCAAAAACGAACCAAAAGGAGCTGCAGAAAATGTTTTTTTTTCAGCTTGTTCTTCTTCAAGAATAGAGAGAAAATAGTCCTTGTGGTTCTTGCATGTATGAGAGAGAGTAAGAGGTTGAGTGTGTGACTATCAAGAGTGTCTTGTTCCAAGACAAACTTGAACCAAACCCCCATAAAGGGGTAGCCGAAAATGCCTTTCAAATTAAAAGGTTTTCCCCCCAATTTTATCAACATTTTATTTAACTAATCACTAGTATAAGTTATCTAATTAACTTTTTAATTATATAACTTATACACACTCTTATTATTTGATGTTATTTAACCAATTTAAATAACATTACAAATAATACCTATGAACAAAATATCCCTATACGTTGTTCCATCTCATATGCAACTTATTTAGAAAACTCATTTTCTAAATTGGTGTAATTATTTAATTGCATGATCATATCATCAATTACATATTAATTGGTGTTTGCTAAGCTTGTTATTGGGTGTGACCCGACTTGGATTATAACGTACTAACCACATCAATGTTCTATGTGTCTTGGGCATAAAGAATCCAACGCATGGTTCTTTCCCACGTCTATGTAGTTGGATATACCTTATTCCACTGTTCATTTTTTATCAGTTAGTACAGTTACCATGTTTAGTTGGTAGCAAAAAGGTAAGTCATGGACATATCATGACTATCTAATCTAGGATAATATTTTATCTTAGATATCTTATGTCTAGCAATGTTGTATTTGTTTAGATGTAAGTTTCAGCTGGTTTTCAAAGTATAATCGGTTGTAGATAGTAGTATATATAGTTTCTCATTGTAACTCATTTACATATGCTTGTAAGAGTTTTGTACACCTTAAGTTGCGAAGTAATATATACAAGTATCTTGAAAACTATTTCTTGTGTGTTGTTTACTTAGTATATTATTATCAACTCAGTTTGAGATTCTTTATTCATCAAGAGTGAAACGTAGTGAGTTTGAGAGATAATATTTTGTTGATAGAAACAATATCGATCCTGCAATTTAGTAGGCTTTAGTGAAAGCCTACATGTTTGATTTTTGTTTCGTTCTTAATTAGATTTTAATACTTTAAGTTTTGACAATTCTTGATCAAGCCCAATCCAAACCGGTGAACATCTCACTTCACCAACCATAAGCACATTAGCACATGTTAGGCCCATAATGCACAGTTCTAGAACTAAGCGTGTCTACACGCGTCTAATGTACTATTCTCAAACCAAGTCAACATCAGGCCAACATTCAAGTCAAAGTAAAAGAGTCAAAGCTAATGGTCAATGCACTTGTTTTGGTAAAAGATGTCACATCATCTCCTGGAACTAAAGTATACAATTTAAAATATATTTTATTTAAAAGGGTATATTATTTAAAGAATCAGTGGGTCTAAGGGCATATTTGTAATTTTACATCTTAAAGAAAAAGTTAACTGTCCATCCATGTTAGGGACCAAACATGTTACATTAATGTATACTTTGGAACCGATCTTGTAGTTTTTCAAACTTGGAACCAAAATCGCAATATAGACATAACACAAGGACTATCCGTGTAATTTACTCTATCAGTTAATGGGTGAAAGAGATGAAAACAAATACAAAAACAACTAATAGGAGAAAGGATCAAGGACAAAAAGTTAAGAATGCAAAGGAGAGTGACACATGTCAAAAGAAATAGGCGGAAAAATGATTGAGAGCGTGATAAATAGAATTACAAGTTTCACCATATTTAATCATTTATTAGTATTAGTATTATTATCATTATTATCATTATTTATAATCATCATCATCTAACACATCTTCATACCACCAGCCCCCATACCACCATCCCACGAATGCCAACACCCTGTAGTTAACTCTACAATCTAACACCATGCCGCCCACTATCAATATGCCACCTTATCCATCGCCTGACTAGCTCACCATAACAAACCACCACACACCCAATCTTATCATCAACATCATCGTAGCACCACCTGTAAACCCTAATTTTACGCTGATATAGATTTGCATCACATCCATTGTTGTATCATATTTGCACTAGATCTGTTCACAAAGACCACAAATCCTCTTCATAAATCAAACCTGAAACCCCAATCACAGACGGTGCCCAACAGCAACCTCGATTGACAAGTCTGAATTTAGATCTAGAGAGAGATGGCGATGGTGGTGGCAGTAGCGATGGGAAGAATGGTGGCAATGGTGACGAAGAACGATGGTGGTAAAAACCAAGGATTCAGGCGTGGGTGGATGGGGTGGTGGAAACCACATATTCAATGGTCGAGAGAGGTGGCGTGCAGGCAGTGGTGGTTGGGTGGACAGGAGAGATGGTGATGAAGTAAAATGGTGGTTTGGTTGGGTTTTAAATAGAAGAAGGGTAGAGAGGGACCCACTTCTATATATACTTATATGTTTAATAATTAAAACTTATAATTCTTTAAATATCATGAGGTATTTGATCATTTTACAAAGACTTAGCTCCAAAAATTAACGAACACTCGTTTGAAGGACTACCCGTGATACGGTTTGACAAATAGTTGGAACCAATGATCTAATTTTTCAAAAGTTGGAACTAATCTATAGTATCTAATAAAAGAATGTTTACTTTGACACTTGTCACTCTCTTGACCCATCTTTTTGCCATATGTTATTATTTTAGACATTCTTGAATTATTTTCCTTCAAAAGGGTATTATAATAATTTAAACATTAAAACAATTTTCTCTCTCTTATTATAGATCAATTCTATTAATTGCAATATTTCTCTCACTCTCTCTCATCTACGTTTTTTAAAATCAAGGTATATTTTTAAAATTAGATTTTATTAAAAAAATCACATCCTTTTATTAAAATAGAACTGATAATAACTTTTTTATATAATATGAAATTTTCAAAAACACCGAACCTTTTTGAAACAAAATATTTTAAATCGTTCCTTTTTTTAAATTATAAAAAAGATGAACTTTTCTAAAAATAATTTTACTAAAACATCCAGAATAAATACAGACCAGAGTTTTTAATAAACAATATTTATAAAAAAATAATTTTTTATAAAAGAATCTTAAAACAAATGTTTACAAATGAAACTATTTATATAAGAGAGTTAAAAATATATATATATTTTTATTTTCTTGAACTATTACGTATATATAATTCATATCTTATATTATAATATCATACTGTAAATTTTTATTTTTATTACTAACTATAATCCGTTAATGAATGAGTTTCTAGCGTATCTATATATATATGTATCTGTCTATCTATTTATCTATCTATCTATCGATAACAAAGAATAAATAAGATAAGACGTGACGTAGTCGTAAGTCTAATCATACTAACTTTCTCATTTATCTCTATTATTAAAACTAATATTGAATACTAATAATATTACTCATACCATTTTCAAATTGAAAAATATAATATTTAATAAATTAAAAATCTATTTTTTAAACAAAAAAAGCAACGAACTTAAAAAAAATCATTTTACTTAAAACAAAATATTTAATAACCGCAGTATTTTTTATAAACAAAATTTTAAGAAACATACATTATTGTTTATTTATTTAAAATTGCAATTTATACATAATTATAATCATATTTTATCTTCAAGCATGGTTTTATAATTCATAATCTTTTTTACTAATTATTTTAAAATTTATTTATTCAACCCGTGTAATACACGGGGTCCTAATATAACATATGGGTCAACCATGTAATTTACTTTTTTATTATATATGAGTCAACTTGAACCGCTAAAATGATTGGTTGGCCTTTTAGTCCGGATTTAAAAACATTAACTAAAAACCAAATATAACCGGTTATCGGGTTCTAATTCGGTGGTTCCCATTTCTGGTTTGTATTTGGATTCGTAGAGAGGAAGTTTGTAAATTACACCCGCCAAATAAAACCCACCCTTGTTTTGGTTCATTGTTAAATCTTCAACTTTCAGAACCTCCAAACCCTAATTATGCTGCTTCATTTCAATCGAATAGTACAACGGCGATCAAATTATAAACAGTTAGTGTAGTTTTCTGTATATTCAGAGGATTTAATGGGGGAATCTCAGTCTGATTCGAAGATGTTCAGCGTTCGAATAGTATCAATTGATTACTACATGTCTCCACCAATTCCAGGCCTTGATTTATGTTACAGTAGCTTTCAAGGTATCTATTCTCATGATTTGTTTTCTTTTATCTTGAAAATGAACAGTTATATAAGGTCACACAAGTGTCTTCTTGTCCATGGTTTTAGGGGACTAAGTATTATTTTTTTCGGGGGCATTTGATCTTAATGAGGACACTGGTTAATTCCTCAGCATTAAGTTCTGAATCCTTTTCATTTTTTTTTTGAGAAAGATGCATGCATTTTGCATTCGTCATTTGTGCAGCTAATTTGCTTCTGGCACAACATAATCTTAACTATCCCCAATGAATGTTCGGCAAGTAAAATGGGTTATTTACAGCATAAATTACCAACTGTAGTCGTTTTGGTAGCAGGCGCCTTCCCAAATTGATCTTTTCTTAAGATTTTATTATTCATATGACACATATTGATGCTGCTTTATATCTGTACTGTTCTAAGCTCACATAGCGATTAACAAAAATGATTCTTAGGAAATAAAATAATGAGCTGGGTGTATGGTGTTTGTAATTATGCTTGTGCCAAACTACAAACGCACGTCATACATAGAAAACAGTTGTTACACGTTGGAAGATTTGTAGTACTATATAACAGTAAGGGTCTATGTTCTGCAAAAAAGGTTCTCCGCAAAAAAGTTCTCTGCAAATGTATATTTGTCTCTGTTAATTGTAATTGTGAATGATAGGTGGAAAGGTGAATGAGGTTCCTGTGATTAGAGTCTATGGTTCAACACCAGCTGGTCAGAAGACTTGTTTGCATATTCATCGAGTAAGATTCTGTGACCTTCTATACCACAGTTTTTGATGGTTTAAGTGTTACTCTATGCTTTCGGTGCCCGATGTTTAGTTATTTCTTTAAATGATTTACTGTCTTGGTTCCTATCCCATAATGGTAAGTACATGTGGTTGGCAATATTGACTCAATTTTATATTTTTCTTACAAAATTTTGCCCTTGTTGTTATCATCTAATTGCTTCTTGTTAATTTGTTACTCAGTATGAACAATATTGACTGTGATGCAGGCTTTACCATATCTATATGTTCCTTGTTCAGATATAGTTCATCATCCAGAGCAGGAAGGTATTGCACGTATTCTTATTTTAGCTCCTTGTTTGTTGGAATATACGGATTCTTGAAACTATTTTGAGGAGATTAACTCTAAAAATGTATAAATGATCTTTGAAGCTTACAATTAAGTTACTGGCACCTTGAATCTGTTTTAGATGATATACTATACTTTGTGGTAAGCAGCAGTTACACATTACCTTTGAGTATTGTGATTCTTATCTTTTGTTATAACTTATAACAGGAAACAGTTTCTTGTTCCCCTTTTGTTGTTAGCTCAGATTCTTGGAATGGGCTTTAGCTGGATGCATAATTATCTCTTCTTGATAGCTAATGAATTTAATTATTTTTTAAATCATCCTTTTGCTTAGGTGATGCTTGCATGCGGATGGTATCTCATGCTTTGGAGAAGGCACTGAAGGTATATTTTTGGGTAGATAAATGTGTATTTGCAGGCGCAGCTTTTTTGTGTTAAATTGTAGGACTAATATTGAATAGTTAATTCTTCTATCTTACAGCTTAAGGGTAGTGCTGGTTCAAAACGTCAGCATGTGCATGGCTGCAGTCTTGTCCATGCAAGAAGGTTATATGGCTATGATGCATCTGAGCAACTATATGCAAAGCTTTACCTGTATCCTTCATTTTTGTTAAAAATATTTTTTTTAGTGTTTGTTTCCTTCTCCTCATAGTTAGTTGTTTCTGTTCATTATTGTTTTCTTTGTACCATATAGAGGATATGTAAATTCATTTTGTTATATCTGTCATCATTTGTTGGATCTTACCTATGTTCTTTTTTAATTTTCCATCTCTAGTGTCATTAAATAAATAAATCTTGTTGTCAAATTATGTAAACCATTGGATGGCATATTGGTATTTCCTTGGTTGCTACCTTATTTCCTCTTATCATCTATACAAAAGATATTTTCTTATATGCTATGGGATTTAGGCCATTTTTCTTGAATGTGAAGACATACGTTCAAAATTTCTTTCATTGTTTATGTTAGTTTTTGGTATATTTTAAACAACTATCATAAGAACCGGAGATGTGATCTCTCTGTCATTAGGATGGTAATAGTTAGCTGTATGAGATTTTATGATCTCTATTCTTTTTTCTAAGCATTCATACTACATTGAGTTATGCTTATAGCTCCTTGATAGAGATCAAAGATACCATCCACAGGATGTGTCACGGGCATCGAAACTTCTTTTGGTAAACATTTGAAGCTTCTATATGTTTGGTTTGTCTAGCGGTTTTTCTTCCCTTGAAGACTATATTGTATGTTGTACAATTTTGTGTTATGCTTTGCTTGTGTCATTTGTTGGTTTATTATGTCACACACATATGTTATGTCACTTTTAATGACCAAACTTATCATGGCTTTATTTATTTGGAGAAAGGGTGACACAGTCACACTTTCCATGGGTTTTTCCCCTTATATCCTAATTGTATTATTGCTTATGTTAAGGCTCTTTATAGTGCCTCACCCTAAATAAAACAAACTTTTCTTTCTACGACTTTCAGTGCTAATAGTCTACTAATGGCATCCCATTTCTTAGGGTGGTGCAGTTCTTGAAAAGTGTTTGCAGCCCCATGAATCACATATTCCATTTCTTCTCCAATTCCTGGTAAACACACTTAAGCTAATAAACTACAGTACAGAAAGTGTGTTAGTTACCTTAGGTGCCTGATTTTATGTTATTGTTAGTGTTCTGTTATAGTTTATAATTTAATCGTGTAATATAAGTTTATAAAATAATATGTATGGTTATTTTCCTTTTTATATTGGCTCTTTTTTTGTCTCTTTTACTCATGTCTGTCTACCCTTTCATTGATTCACATTTTTAGGTCGATTATAACTTGCATGGAATGGGGCACCTACATGTATCAATGATGAAATTCCGACATCCAGTACCACATGTGTTAACTAAGAAGTCGAATTTCGATGGGCAGCATAAGCAACAGATGAATAACTCCTTTATGGCTACCAACTCTAAGGTTTTTATTGTTACGATACATATGTTTATGATTTTAAGTAGGGGTGGGGAGATGGGTGGGTTGGGTAACAGGTCAAGGTGGGCTGGTTTGGTTGGGTTGACCCACAAAGGCACAAACACTTCTTTCTTCAACTTTTATATTCTTTTTGGTAAATAATTGTTTGTATTATGGTTACCAAAAATAGTATAAGAATAATAACTGGATCTGTAAGACCTATTTTTGTTATTAGCATGTTACATGCATCAAAAATAAACTTCAGGTGACTTTCAGCTCGTTTGACATGTTCCCGCTTTAGGGATTTTTTGGTTCATTTGTTTGAGATAGAATACAATTAAAATCAATCCATTTACAAGTAAATCTTTTAAATTCACACTTTTAGTTTTAGATAAACATGAAATTGGTGGTATGAATGGTATTCTCACTTGGCTATGTCATGTGGGAATCTATCAGGCAGATTCAAGTGGTGATGTTTCTCTTGAGTCGCCAGTCTGGCTGTCATCCACCGTTCCTGAAACTTGGATGTGGCATTTCCCGAGTCAAGCTCTAGAGGATAACATTGCTAAACGTCAGAGTGTCTGTGAACTTGAGGGAGATGCTGTTGTTGATGGTTAGTTGTTTTTTAGTCTTTCAGATTTATGTAGTATCCTGGAACATGTTCATGCATGATCATGTTAGTTTGATTTTTGACAGATATTCTAAACCAGCAGTATAAGCTGTACTCATCACTGACACAAACCCTTTCAGATGTTAGAATGGTTCAGTCACTTATACCAATTTGGGAGGTCTTGTTCGATCTTTTACTGACATGAACTTATTTCAGCCCAGCCATAAGTTATTACTTTTCACTTTGTTTTTCATTGTTGCAGGAATTTGAGAGGACTGGAATGCATATGGAAACCATATCATCTGATCCTGAAAAACCTAGCCCGCTGGATGTTTTGAGCGCTTTGTCAAATAAAATTGAGTTTGAAAACAAGCTATTGGAATTGTGTGATGCAGGAAATTCTTTACCTTGTACTCCAGTCAATACTGATCCAATGTTTTCACAATCTGTAAGATCTTCATGTGATGAAAGAGACGTGGTTCAAAGTACCAAACATGTTCACTCATCAAAGAAAATGGAACTTGTGTATTCACCATGCGGCTATACTGCAGAAGATCCTGAAGCTTTGAGGCTTCTAAATTGGCTAGCATCTTCTCAAGCTGCAGAAGATACAAACTCCGATGATGAACTTAGACGGGAAACCTTTTAAGTCCATTAGTGCCTGCAACAACGATTAATGAGGTACTGGAAAAAGCTGATATGGAATTTTTAAGTGCATCCCAACAAGAATGTCAAGACATCCTTGATTCTGTTCAAGATGATATAGAATGTAATACTAAAAGTGAAACCTCTGCTACGGCTCTTGATTGTAATTATTATTCTCCTCAATACTCATCGAAGGAAGGGATTCCTCAGGTGGATAGTAGAAAACCTATCCATCATGCTAGGAAAACATCTAAGATAGAAAAGAACAAAGGAAAGCGTCCATTTTGGGGATCTTTGCCTTTCTGTTCAGCTGAAAATGCAAATGATGGTCAGTCAATGGATGTCAAAGTTGGTAGATGTGATGGTGAAATGAATATTGGTACAGTAACTTGCACTGGAAGTACAATCGTTGGATGCTCTGTTCGGGATCTGATGAGGAGAAAACGTTGTCATCGAGGCGAGTCTCCAAAAGTTGAAATTCATCATGATGTAAAGGTTACACCAGACAAGGAATTTAACAAAAGTATCATATACTCTCCCAAAGAAAGCAGTGATCAGCAGGATGTCAGTCCTATCAATTCTAACTTGACACCTGGACCACCTGTGGTTAGATCATCGCTAACACTTACCCCTTGTCCAGATGGGGATAAGGGTGAAAAAAGAGGTCTGGACCTTGCTTCGTGGATTCTTTCTTGACTAGTCTAAACAGGCGCCTATCAATTGATCATGTCTCATTCAATCCAGTGCGCTATGTGAATCTAAGGGTCAAAATACTTGATCCATTGATCCAATAAGCGATCCGATAGATTGACCCATTTTGGCAGATCATTATTGGGCCCATTCATATTAACAATAAATTAAAATGTTTCCTTTTTGTTTTTTGCCATGCCGAACTGCTCCTTTACGGTTTTATAAGGTTAACTCAAAAAGTATTATAAACCGCACTTGTTTACTAACATAAAATATTGTAAAAAGATGTGTTGTTATTTTGACATTGCGAGGACAGTTATGAAGGGTGGGGATGGGGGTGGGGGGTGGTTAACGAACTCAAAATAAATGGGTTGATTTGGGTTATGATCTTTCTATTTAGGAGCTATTCCATACATTCCCCTAAAAACTTGCAAAATATGACGTGTCGAGTATCAGAGTATGTATAATATTTTGCAAGTTTTGAGGTTAAATGAAATTGACTCTAGTTATTTATAATAGGTGGGTCATTGGTGGTCAAACATCTATCCATTTAGTGGGTTATGTGTTAGATCGGATCACTAGTCGATCCAGATCTGACTCACCGTCTAGTCTTCAATACTATATTTTCATGGGAGGGCTGTGCTAATTTCATACTTCTTACCGAATGAGGGGTTCTTATCTTTGCTCCTGCTACATCAAGCAACAGTAAACACTTTGAGGATATATTTCGTATTGTTGATGCATCTATCTCTACCAGTTATGGTTGTTACCTGATAACTGTCTGATGCAAGTGATGGCTAATTTATTTATCTGTTTCATGCAGTTGAGGATAAAGACACTGATGAGTGCCCCCCTTTTGTTGATGGGGACCATCAAGAAGTTAAAATTGCTGGTTCTAAACTAGACGACTCCATTCCTCATCAAGAACAATCAATGAGTTCTCCTACGCACTACCATAATGATGGCTCCTATCTCTACATGTTGGCTCCTGCATTTTTACCTCCATCAACAACTGAGGTTAATAAATGGCTGCTTCATGATGAGACTGGTACGGGTGCAACCATATTTATATGAAAGTTTATAGTTCAGGAAAAATTCTTATATTGGTTCTTTGATATTAGATGTATTGAGAGAAAATCTAAATGCATTCACAGAAGAATCTTTATCGCCAAAGGGTAAAAATATTTTATTTTATCCAAGTGACAAAATATTACATATACATAGTAATTTTTTAAGTTTTGCAGGTTCCCTCTTCCATGAAACAGATTCACAAAATTTTTCTGCTGACATGTGTAATGAGCCTCTTGTGGGCTCGAGCTCAATGTCTAGCAGTGAAACAAATTTGGATCATGTGAAAGGACTAGGACAGGAAAGCCTTGTGCTGAGACCAAAAACATGCTCTCCTGGTTTTTCCTCAGTTTCACTAGATATCTCTCAGTTATCAGGCCCTGAAGGGAAAAAGCTGACTCCTTTGAGTCAGGCAGGCTTTAGGGATCCTGCAACCATTGGTGCAGGACAGCAGCTGACTATGTTTAGCATAGAGGTTCTGTTGGTTTATCTTTAATATAATCCTTTAAAAGTTAAACAATATGCCCCCTTTTTGCATCAAGGAAATGATTGAGATTTGGACTAATGCAACACTTATTGGCAGGTACAAGCAGAATCTAGAGGAGACTTGAGACCTGACCCCCGATTTGATGCCATCAATGTTATAGCAGTTATTATCGAGGATGATGATGAGTCTGCAATCAGTAGTTACGTGCTCTTGCGCAGTGAGATGACATCCGTGAGAAGGTACACCATCTTTATTGCTTGTAGATTCCTCTTTGCTTAGAAGAAGACAATTGATACTCATTCCAAGTGTATTTTTTAGTCACTGTATTCAAAAGACCTTCCTGAAACAATTCTTTGTCCTTGAATGACCGGGAAATCCCCTATGAATGCATTAAACTTGAAAAAGGAGTTAATTGCATGAATAGGTTGAACCTTCGCTTCATCTGGTCCTTGAACTTGAAAAATCAACGTGAAAGAAATTGAGGTTTTGAGAACCGTTGTTTTGTATAAAGATCTTCAAACTCTTTGGTATAAATTTGCTTAGGTGGAGGTTAGTCAGAAGAGCATTCCTAAAAACAATTCACGAGTCTAAACAAGATTATTCACAGTTTTTGTTACTTAATTTGTTTGTCTTAATAATGATATCTAAAATTGATCAAATCAGTCTTTTTTTTCATTTGTTTAATAAGTAGGCGTTTATAAATTAGGAGTGGTGTTTTCATTTGAAGGACTTTATGCAACAGTTTTCTTTGTTAATGCCTAATATTGGTTTTTTAGTGGCAATAACTTTGTTGACGTATATTTATTTTCTTTTGTTTAGGTGATTCTGTTTATCTTCAAAAAGACTTATCATGCATTATCTAAATCCTGTGCAATTATCTATACGTAGGAAATGGAAAACAAACAAACAAACAAACAAACATACCTAGTATGTCCCACTGAGAGTAGGGTCTGGGAGGGGTAGGTGTTGGCCAGTCTTTCCTCTATCTTGGGAGACAGAGAGACCGCTTCCAAAGAGACCCAAGGCTCGACAATGATAACAGCCAAATTATAGTGCATATATCACATAAGCATACATCACAATAGAGTTTTGTATATGCATATACATGTCCATAAACAAAATAACCAGATTATATTGCTTACATCACATACATTACATAAGCATACTCATAACAATCAGAATAATAATGCATACCTTACATAAGCAATTAAGCATACGCCACAAAAGCAACCACAACATCATTGAAACAAGTTTGATGCCGATACATTTTACTACGATATTAGGCAAGGAATAAGGCAAATAAATTTTACTACGATATTAACAATACTAATAGGGTAGTTAGCACTATGGCTTTACCTGTATTGGACAAATAACGTTACCCTACACACCACATGCGGACTATCGCATCAAGGCCCACTAGTAGTCTCTAATTTAATTCTACGTCTCCACTCACTCCTATCCTCGACCATGTGCTCGGAGAGGTGCAACTCTACCATATCCCGGGTAATCATCTCATCCCAGGTCAACTTAGGTCTTCCTCTACTCCTCTTACCATCTAAGGTGATGCGCTCTACTGCTTCAATTGGCGCTGACGTCTGTCTCCTCTTCACATGCCCAAACCATCTCAATCTTCCCTCTCGTATTTTGTCCGTGATACAAGCCACCTGTAGCGTCTGCCGGAAGACGTCGTGTCTTATCCGATCCAGCCTCGTGTGTCCACACATCCACCTTAGCATTCGCATTTCTGTGACCCGTATTTGTCTCTCGTGCGATTTCTTCATGGCCCAACAGTCTGTTCCGTATAACATAGCCGGACGAACTACCACTCTATATAGTTTTCCTTTTAGTCGTGCTGGGAACCTCTTGTCACACAAGATCCCTGATGCTGCTTTCCACTTGCACCATCCTGCCTGAACACGATGGGCTACATCACTGTGTATCTCTCCGTCTTTCTGGACGTACGAGCCTAGATATTTGAACCTAGACGTTTGTGAGACTGCCAGGCCCTGAATAGTAATTTGGGTGTCCTCTTCATTCACTCCACTGAAGTTACAGTGCATGTATTCCGTCGTAGAGCGGCTTATCCTTAAGCCTTTGCTCTCTAGTGTCGCTCTCCACTGTTCTAACCTCTGGTTCAGTGCCCTTTTAGATTATGATATTAGCACAATATCGTCTGCAAACAGCATGCACCACGGGACCGGCTCCTGTATAGACTTGGCCATCTCATCCAACACAACTTTGAAGAGAAATGGGCTCAATGTTGATCCTTGGTGGAGTCCCACTTCCACCGGAAAGAATTCCGCGTCTCCGACTCGAGCTTGCACACATGTTTTTGCCCCTTCATATATATCCTTGATTATCTTGATATATCTCTCTGGTACCCTTACTTTTCCAAATGAGTTGTCGCAGTACACTGTCATAGGCTTTTTCTAGGTTAATGAAGACCATATGAAGGTCCCTCTTCTTTTCTCTATATTTCTCCATTACCCTCCTTATGACGTGTATGACTTTTATTGTAGAGCGCCCTGGTATGAATCCAAATTGGTTTATCACTATGTGAGTTTCACGTCTGTTTCTTGTGTCTATAACTCTTTCCTATAGTTTCATCGTATGGCTCAAGAGCTTTATTCCCCTGTAATTTGTGCAACACTGGGCATCTTTATAATCATGTAAAATTTGTAAAATGGAAAATGGAAAATAATTATGTAAAATTTGTGTTGAATAAGATTAGTTGATTAAAGCTTGTTTATTGCTTTTTCAATGATATTCAAGTTTGTTATAGAAAATTTCTTTATAGTAAAGATGATTCTCTGTCTAACATGAAAATTTTACCACACAGAAATATGGATGGTATAAGTGGTTGCATGTTTATAGTTTGCAACCAAGAGAAGCAGTTGTTCAATAAGTTTATGAAAATCATTTGTAATCATGATCCTGATATACTAATGGGCTGGGATATTCAAGGTGGTTCACTTGGTTTTTTAGCTGAAAGGGCTGCAATCCTTGGAATTGGATTGCTTAATAAAATATCTCGAACACCAGCACAACCAATTTCGAATGCGGAAGATTTAGATATTCCTGATCAAGTAATGGTGAGTGATGGGCTGCCTCAAGATTTTAATTCTCAAACTGATGTGCTGAACGAGGCAATCATTGAGGATGAGTGGGGCCGAACTCATGCAAGTGGGGTTCATGTTGGTGGTAGAATTGTCCTTAATGTTTGGCGCCTGGTTCGCAGTGAAGTGAAGCTTAATATGTACACAACTGAAGCAGTGGCAGAAACAGTTCTTCAACGAAAAATTCCATTTATTCATAACAGAATATTGACAAAGTGGTTTGCTAGTGGTCCTGGAAAAGCAAGATATCGTTGTATAGAATATATATTAGAGAGAGGAAGATTGAACTTTCAAGTGATGAACCAACTCGATATGGTATGTGGAGGAAATGAGCATTTTCTTATGATCTTGGAATTTTAATTGTCATGTGTTCATTTTGTGTTTGAATAGGACCAAGATTTGTACTGTATTTTCATCTGAAGTACGGAAGTACCACATGTGCCTATGCAGATAAACAGGACATCTGAGCTTGCCCGTGTATTTGGTATTGATTTCTTTTCAGTTCTTTCCAGAGGTTCCCAGTACCGTGTTGAATCTATGTTAGTTAGATTGGCGCACACACAAAATTATCTTGCAATTTCTCCTGGAAGCCAACAGGTTTTTGCTCATTTGATGTCTGTTTAATGTATTGGTATCAAATCGTAGTCTGCATTTACTTTGGTTTTCATTATCTTTTTTTTTAGTTTGGTATACTGACAGTTACTAAGGTAATTGTTTGTCAACTAGGTTGCTTGTCAACCCGCAATGGAATGCTTGCCACTTGTTATGGAGCCAGAATCTGGTTTCTATGCAGATCCAGTCATCGTTTTGGATTTTCAATCTCTGTATCCGTCAATGGTCATTGCCTACAATCTCTGCTTCTGTACATGCCTTGGAAAGGTTTCACCATCAAAGCCAGATACTCTTGGTGTTACTTCATATACACCAGACCCAAATATTCTACGGGGATTGAAGGATGAAGTTCTAGTTACTCCAAATGGTGTAATGTACGTGCCTTCAAAGGTAATGATTCCTTAAATCTTTAGCTAAATGAATTAATGTGTTATAATGCTTTATTGCACCTCCTACTTAAGAATTTTTTATATATTAATGAGTTAATTTCACAAACGGTCCTCGTGGTTTGACCATATTGCATGTTTGGTTCCCAAGAATGAGGAAGTGCAAACTTCAAACTTTTGTGAGAGGGGTGCACATTTAGTCCCTTGCTTGGATGGGTGTTAAGGTTTTCAGTTAAGTCAATGTAACTTACTTATTTACCCTTTTACAAAAAAAATTAAATATTTATAAATTTAAAATATTTTATCAATTAGATAACAATAAATACACAACCACCCCAACCCTCTTCTCCCTACCTTTCTCAAGGGAAATTCTAACAACCACCCCCTCTCTGCTCACCGGAAAAACGCTTACCAAAAAACCAACCACCATCCCTCTTTGTTTGCTGAAATATGAGCATATATATGAGGCTAAATGAGTTCTAGAGACCTTAAAAGACGATGATGGTGGGGGTTAACAAGATCTAACATCTAAATCATTGGCAAAAGCCTAAAATCAAGAGAGAATCAAATCACAATCAAGAGCCGGGATCAGCCCTAGAACGCGTGATCAAGGTAAAGATATCCTGCTACCAAGATTTGATGAGACAGTCACTACCCTATTCAGCAATTTGATTCTAATGATGAAGAAAAATAAAAATACAAATGAGTTTTATGTGTTGACATGTTCTTAGTGGCGGAGCTTGAGCACTCCTATAGGGGCGCGCCGGGGGGGGGGGATTAAATTATTTTAGGGGGTGGGGGGTGAACTCGATATATATATATATATATATATATATATATATATATATATTTATATATATATATATGTATATACTACTAGGCCACAAATTTACACTATTCCTCCCCCCCCACCCCCCCAATATCCTTCGTCCCTGCATGTTCTAATGATGAACACCATTTTTGCATGCTTCAAAGATTAATTGTTATAAGGCTTCAAAAGCTATTTTTAGCATCTAGAAAATTGTACACGTTCTTGTATAGAACTCCCATATTCTCTCCAATTCCTTCTGCTTCTGAGCAAGTTTCCTTTTTGACCTTCATGATCTCCAATTTCAAGCAGACTCTAGTTTGACTTTTCTAGTATCATTGTTGTTCTTTTGCACTCTCCTGAGTTCCACTTAGTGAAACTTGGTAATTAGGAATTGTAATTGTGATTTAAACTTGAGTGATTACATGGTTTATATAGACTAGAATAATACATTCTACACCCTGTACTATCTATTAATGGTTAAATAGAAACTATTTATTTGTCTAACATCCCCCCGCAAGCTAAGGCCGGGGAGCGACTCTTAGCTTGGTTCGTAAAGACGTGAATCGCAGAGAGGGCAGAGGCTTTGTGAAGACATCTGCAATCTGATCGTCTGTAGTGATAAACTGAACCGACAGTTGACCTCGAGCTACCTTCTCACGAACAAAGTGATAGTCTACCTCAACATGTTTTGTACGGGCATGGAAGACAGGATTGGCTGATAAATAAGTAGCACCTAAATTATCACACCATAATGTGGGAGCAGACTGAACTGGAACACGTAACTCATGGAGGAGAGTTTGTAGCCATGTGAGCTCGGCAACAACATCTGCAAGGGCTTTATACTCGGATTCTGTGGATGACCTAGAGACAGTTTTCTGTTTTCGTGCTGACCACGATACAAGATTTGAACCCAGATAGATAGCATAGCCCCCCGTGGATCGACGGTCATCTGGACAGCCGGCCCAGTCTGCATCTGAATAGGCCGACAAGTTGTTGTGAGTGGAGTCGGCATAGGCATGTAAGAGCAAAGATGAATGATGTTGAATGAGGAGCCCATGAGAGATTGTGCCTTTGAGATACCGTAAGATGCGCTTGACGGCAGACCAGTGGTTTTCTGTAGGAGAATGCATGAATTGGCAGACTTTATTAACTGCAAAGGCGATGTCAGGCCTTGATAAGGTGGCATATTGAAGAGCTCCGACCACTTGGCGATACTTAACTGGGTTTGGCAATTGAGGACTGTCTCGCAAAGCTAGGTTGGCCGTGGTGGTCATGGGGGAAGAAACGGGTTTAGCGTCCGATAGGCCAGCTTTTTGTAAGAGCTCCAAGAGATACTTTTGTTGAGACAAAACAATGTCAGAGCCTTTGGAGGCAATGTAGAGGACTAATCAAGGCTCGGCAAAACAATTGAAGTCTGAATGAAGTCGAATTCTGAAGATTGCTTATGCGAAATCCAGATTCACGCGAGAAGAAGCATTCACGCGACAAATGACTCCACGCGAAGGACTGGACCCGCGCGAAAAGCAAGTCGCGCGAGAACTCTTTGTTTAGTATAAATAGCTTAGTTTTCGTTTTGTAATTAAGCTTTTGTTCATTATTCACTTCTGTACTGTGCGATTTCGCACAAGACCTTTAATAGGTTGTGTTTATTCAATAGAAGAAGCATTTGTGATCAATTCAATTCTTATTTCAATCCAATCATGTTTACATTCCGCATTCATATGATTGAGATCGTGGTTTGACTGTTTCTTGGGAGATTTCACGATTTTACAATTGGTATCAGAGCATTAGGCTCTAGAACCACGATTTGAAGAAGATTTGGATTGATTTCTACTCATTTCTGGAGCTATTCATCATTGATTACTTGAGATTCAGCTATGGTGATGTTATGCTGCTCAAATTTTGCAGTTTTGGACTGATTTGGACTGATTTAGTGGACTTTAGTTGAATTTTAATCATAATTAAGCTTAAAATTGAACTAAATTCATTAAAATCGGACTAAAATGAGTTTAATTAGACCTATTCAGTGAATTGGAGGTGACTTTCGCTTGAACAAACAGTTGGAGAATTGATTGTGCACGAAACTAGGAGTTTTCGCGTGCGAAATAATCAGTTTTCGCACAGGCAGTTATTTCACTTTTTACGCGATTTCGCTTGAAAAATAAATTGGAATTTCGCACGAATCACAATTCTCGCACGAAAAATTGTGTCGCGCGAAAAAGGTTTTCGCACGATAGCTTCTCTCACACGAAAAATCTGATTTTTGACTTTCTGATCAACATGTCTTCAACAACACCGAATCTAAAGCATCTTACTGCTTCTCTTCATCTTGATACTGAAATTGGTACTGGAAACAAGCCACCGAAACTTCTCAGTGAAGACGATTATGCAGATTGGGCGTACCGGTTTGAGAATCATGTTATTTACACGGAACCTAAGATGTGGAGGTCTATTCAGTATGGTCCGTATATTCCCATGTATACGAATGACAAAGGGGAGCTGGTCAAGAAACCAGAACATTTATGGGACGAAGATGACATGAAGAGGTTAGAACTGGATGACAAAGCTTATGCTGCCATTACTATGGCATTAACTACTAAGATTTCACATAAGTTCAAAGAGTTCAGAGGTGCAAAGGTGTTATGGGATGCACTTGAAACTCAGATCATGGGCAATAAAGATATGAGGGAAAGCAAAAAGGATATGTTGAATCAAGAATTCAACATGTTTAATCATATTGTTGGTGAAGAGTTGGAAGCTCAGATTGCCAGGTTTGTTAGATTGGTAACTAAAATGAAGAGTGCTGGCATTACTCTGGAACCAATCACAGTGAACAAGAAGCTGCTAAATTCACTTCCATACAGTTGGAATAACAACTGTACACTGATCAAGAGAACCAAAGACTTGTATACTCTTCAGTTGACTGATCTCATTTCAACTATCAAGTCTTATGAAATGGACGATAAGCAGCGAGCTGCTAATCATCTAAGTTCTCTGGGTGCTGAAGGAACTGCTCTTTATGCAAAAATGGCTAGTAATCCTAATTACTATGTCAGTTATACCCAAATGTGTCAGCAACAACAAACTGGAAGTTCAGCATCTTCTTATATGCAACCAGTAATGAACCCTCAAATTCACCCCATCATCCATCAACAAATCCCTCAAACTCAAAATTCTCAAAGTGGTCAACATGCTTATGTTGCTACCACTAATCCATCAAAGCAGACAGTCCAGATTGCTGAGGAGCATCTTGCCTTTTCACCACTTTCATGTCAAGCTATGAAGCTTTCATGGCTGGTAGACTCACTGCCCCTAATGTCTTGGTTGATGATCTTTAACAAGTTAATCCTGATGATTTTGAAGAAAATGACATTAAGTACCAAATGGCCATGGTGGTATACAGAGCAAAGAATTTTGCTAGACGTACTGGGAGAAAAATGTTTGGTGTAAACAACTCTAGCAAAATCGGTTTTGACAAGTCTAACCTGAGATGTTACAATTGTGACAAACCAGGTCATTTTGCTAGAGAATGTACTGAACCCAAGCCTGGTCAAACTGAAGGCCCTAAAAAGATGGTGACTGTGGAGATTGAGTCAACGAAAGACAAAGCTAGTACTTCTGGTGGTAACAAAGCATTGGTTTCACAAACTAATGCTGAATATGACTGGTCAGACCAAATGGAAGCCCTTGATCTAACATTGTCTACTGCATTCATTGCCAAGATTGTTACTGAACCTGAAGAAGAAGAAAATTTGTTTGTTGAGTTTGTTTCTGATGATTTGATGGAAGGTTTATTTGCTGAGAAAGAAGAAGTGAAGATGGAAGTTGAAGAAGAAAAGGAGAAAGTTGAAGAAGAGAAGGTGAAAGTTGAAGAAGTGAAGGTGAAAGTTGAAGAAGTGAAGGTGAAAGTTGAAAAAGAGAAAGAGAAAGTTGTGAAGAAACATCAGGATGAGAAGGTTGCTGAGGAAAGGATAGTGATTGAAGAGTACACTGTCGAGCCTCCAGTCAAATACCACTGTAATGATCCAAAGACTGTTGACGTTGCTCCAGTGAAAGAACAAGCTGCTGCTATGAAGGCTTTTATGGTAAAAAAGGTAGAAGAGACTAAAGGGGAAACTTCTGAACCAAAGGTATATGATGGTTTATGCACAAATTTATGTGTTGAGAAAGTTCAAAGATATAGAGTTCATAACGAAAACTTGATAATAGAAGTTGAAAAACTTCAATATCAAGCTCGAAAACACAAATCAAATGAAAAGATTTTCAAAGAAAAACTTGAAGGTTTAAACAATACAGTATATAATTTACAATTAAATCTTCATGATAAAGAATGCACAAATAATGATTTGACAAATAGAAACAATGAACTCGCCTTAGAAATTAATAGACTCAACAGTGAACTAGCCTCAGCTAAATTGACTGTTGAAAAATTTGAACTTTCATCAACTATGGTTGAAGGAATTATCAAGTCACAAACGACACAGAAGATAAAAGGAGGAAAATGCGGTGTTGGATTTTCAAACATTGCTCCTTCAGTTAATCATGATTATTCATGTTTACCTTCATCTGATGTCATTTCTGATTCTGATATGGTCTATGGGATAGGTTTCTCTCCATCTCTAGACTTAAAACCTTCAGTTAAAGTAAATTTGTCTGTTGATCCTATAATAATAAATACTCCTAAACAATCAACTGAAAATTTTTGTGCAGATAATGTGAAGGTGGATGGGTTGGTTGAAGAATGGGAGAGTGACAATGAAAAGGAAAATGGGAGTGATAGTTTGAAAAATAAGAATGTAAAAGTTTTAAGATCTATTTGTAATCAAACTTTGTTAGGAAATGAAAAGATTGTTGATTTGAATGAGATTAAATCAAATAGTAAATGTAATTTGAATGCAAATCAGAGGGAAAATCAGAAAGAAAAACTTGAAAAGGACTTTAAAAGTATATTTGTTTCTAAAGGTTTAATTGAAAATGAAGAGCATATTTTTAAAGAAATGAATTCTCGATTCTTTAAAAATAAACTTCATTATAATGCTAACCATGTGAATCAAAATATTTGTAGCCCAGATTTGCAAGTGAATGATCTTTCTTCATCCAATCTGAAAATTCAAAAGCCTGGTCCTTCTCCAGCATCCATTCGCATATCAAAGCCTGGTCCTTCTCCAGCACCAATTCGTATATCAAAGCCTGGTCCCACTCCAGCAAATTCTAAGACTGGTCATGTTCCAACATCATCAATTCCAAAAGTCACAGCTGCTAAATCTCAAATCCAAAGTGGTCATAATTCAACAATTTTTTCGAATTTGCAAAAGATGAACAAACAATTATCAAATGAAGCAAAAATTCGAGAGACTGTACAGAATGTTAAACCAAAAAGTGAATCTGACTTTGGTTTTTATGATCCACAGTTTGTTTTTCACACACAACAAAGGAGATGTTATCAGTGTGGAAACATAAATCATTTGGCAAATAATTGTCCTTTTCGACAAAAATCATTAAGCAAACAACGATTTCATAATTCTATTGCTCATAATAGAAAATTGTTTTTCACTCGTGGAAAATTTGCAAAACAAATGAAATCAAAAGTTGTTAATGATTATATTGTCAAAAAGAATAAGAGTTTGACTAATGATTTAAAAGAAAACATCAAGCTGAAAAGTGTAAATGAAAAGGCTGATGTGCAAAACAAATATAATAATCTCAAATCATTTTGTCTTGCTGCAACACATAATGTGCTCAAGTCATACTTGACTTGGGTACCAAAAGCTAAGTAATTTTGTTACTTATGCAGGGACAACCGCAAAAGACTATTGAAAGCCTATGGCATGTAGATAGCGGTTGTTCAAGACATATGACTGGGAACTTATCATTACTACAAGATGTTCAGTCATATAATGGTGGAACAGTGATTTTCGCAGGAGACAAAGGAGGACGTATAACCAAGCGTGGTACAGTTACTAATGGTGTCCTTAGCTTTGAAAATGTAAACTTTGTTGAGGAATTAAAACATAACCTGTTAAGTGTGTCTCAAATATGTGACAAACAATATTCTACACACTTTACTAACAAAGAATGCCTAATCTTAAAACCGGGTTTTGTTGTTCCAGATAAATGGGTTTTGATGAGGACTTCGAGAGACAATGACACATATCTTCTGGATATGCATTGTTCTAATTCTTTGGTAACAGCTTCTTGCTTATTATCCAAAGTCTCGGAGAATGATTCCATGTTATGGCATCGTCGGTTAGGACATGTCAATCTTAAAATATGAACAAACTTGTACGTGGAAATCATGTCATTGGTTTACCTGAAAAAGAATTTCAATTAAATGAACATTGTTTGTCATGTTCAAAGGGTAAACAACATAAACTTCCTCACAAACCAATTGCACACAACTCAATCGAATCAATCTTAGAACTCTTGCACATGGATCTATTTGTTCCAGTGAGTGTTTTAAGTTTGGGTCGAAGATCTTACTGTTTGGTTGTTACTGATGACTTTTCTAGATTTACTTGGGTGTTTTTCTTAGCATCTAAAGATGAAACTCCACATCTTTTAATCAAGTTCATTACTTTGGTGGATTTTTTTTTTTTTTTGAAGCAATTGTAAGTTTCCTGTCATATGTCTTTGAACAACCGCTGTCTACATTCCATAAGCTTTCAATGATCTTTTGCGGTCGTTCCTGCATAAGTAATAAACTTACTTAGCTTTTGGTACCCAAGTTAAACATGACTTGAGCACTCTATGGGTTGCATTAAGACAAAATGATTTGAGATTATTATATTTTTGCACATCAGCCTTTTCATTTACACTTTTCAGCTTGATGTTTTCTTTTAAATCATTAGTCAAACTCTTATTCTTTTTGACAATATAATCATTAACAACTTTTGATTTCATTTGTTTTGCAAATTTTCCACGAGTGAAAAACAATTTTCTATTATGAGCAATAGAATTATGAAATCGTTGTTTGCTTAATGATTTTTGTCGAAAAGGACAATTATTTGCCAAATGATTTATGTTTCCACACTGATAACATCTCCTTTGTTGTGTGTGAAAAACAAACTGTGGATGACAATTATGAAAATTGTCATAAAAACCAAAGTCAGATTGACTTTTTGGTTTAACATTCTGTACAGTCTCTCGAATTTTTGCTTCATTTGATAATTGCTTGTTCAGACCAGGCTTTGATATACGAATTGGTGCTGGAGAAGGACCAGGCTTTGATATGCGGATTGATGCTGGAGAAGGACCAGGCATTTGAATTTTCAGATTGGATGAAGAAGGAGCTTTCACTTGCAAATCTGGGCTACAAATATCTTGGTTCACAAGGTTAGCATTATGATGAAGTTTATTTTTAAAGAAGCGAAAATTCGTTTCTTTAAAAATTTGTTCTTCATTTTCAATTAAACCTTTAGAAACAAATCTACTTTTAAAATCCTTTTCAATTTGTGCCTTTTGATTTGCCCTTTGATTTTTATTCAAATTACATTTATTATTTGATTTAATCTCATTCAAATCAACAGTCTTTTCATTTCCTGACAAAGTTTGATTACAACCAGATCTTAAAACATTTACATTCTTATTTTTCAAACTGTCATTCTCATTTTCTTTCTCACTATCACTTTCCCATTCTTCAACCAACCCATCCACCTTCACATTATCTGCACAAAAATTTTCAGTTGATTGTTTAGGTTTAGTTATTATGATTGGATCAACAGACAGATTTACTTTGACTGAAGGTTTTAAGTCTGAGGATGGAGAAAAACCTATCCCATAACTCATATCAGAATCAGAAATGACATCAGATGAAGGTAAACATGAATAATCATGATTAATTGGAGGAGCGATGTTTGAAAATCCAACACCACACTTTCCTCCTTTTATCTTCTGTGTCATTTGTGACTTGATAATACCTTCAACCATAGTTGATGAAAGTTCAAACTTTTCAACAGTCAATTTAGCCGAAGCTAGTTCACTGTTGAGTCTATTGATTTCTAAGACAAGTTCATTAATTCTATTTGTCAAATCATTATTTGTACATTCTTTATCATGAAGATTTAGTTGTAAATTGTATATTGTTTTATTTAAACCTTCAAGTTTTTCTTTAAAAATCTTTTCATTTGACTTGTGTTTTCGAGCTTGATATTGTAGTTTTTCAACTTCCATTATCAAGTTCTCATTATGAACTCTATACCTTTGAACTTTCTCAACACAAGAATTTTTGCATAGATCATCATATACCTTTGGTTCTGAGCTTTCTACTTCAGGCTCTTCAACCCTTTTCACCATGAATGCTTTCATAGCCTCAGCTGGTTCTTCCTTTTCTTCTTTCTCAGCTTCCTTCTTACATTCAACTTCTTCCTTCTCTTCTTCAACTTCTTCCTTCTCAGCAAACACTCCATCCAAGTGATCATCAGATATAAACTTGGCAAACAGATTCTCATTTTCCTCTGGCATAAGATGCTTCAAATTTGGTGTTGATGAAGACATGTTGATCAGAAAATCGAAAATCAGATTTTTCGTGCGAGAGAAGCTATCGTGCGAAAACCTTTTTCGCGCGACACAATTTTTCGTGCAAGAATTGTGATTCGTGCGAAATTCCAATTTACTTTTCAAGCGAAATCGCGTAAAAAGTGAAATAACTGCCTGTGCGAAAACTGATTATTTCGCACGCGAAAACTCCCAGTTTCGTGCACAATCAATTCTCCAACTGTTTGTTCAAGCGAAAGTCACCTCCAATTCACTGAATAGGTCTGATTAAACTCATTTTAGTCCGATTTTAATGAATTTAGTTCAATTTTAAGCTTAATTATGATTAAAATTCAACTAAAGTCCACTAAATCAGTCCAAATCAGTCCAAAACTGCAAAATTTGAGCAGCATAACATCACCATAGCTGAATCTCAAGTAATCAATGATGAATAGCTCCAGAAATGAGTAGAAATCAATCCAAATCTTCTTCAAATCGTGGTTCTAGAGCCTAATGCTCTGATACCAATTGTAAGATCGTGAAATCTCCCAAGAAACAGTCAAACCACGATCTCAATCATATGAATGCGGAATGTAAACATGATTGGATTGAAATAAGAATTGAATTGATCACAAATGCTTCTTCTATTGAATAAACACAACCTATTAAAGGTCTTGTGCGAAATCGCACAGTACAGAAGTGAATAATGAACAAAAGCTTAATTACAAAATGAAAACTAAGCTATTTATACTAAACAAAGAGTTCTCGCGCGACTTGCTTTTCGCGCGGCTAAGCCTTTCGCGCGGGTCCAGTCCTTCGCGTGGAGTCAGTTGTCGCGTGAATGCTTCTTCTCGCGTGAATCTGGATTTCGCATAAGCAATCTTCAGAATTCGACTTCATTCAGACTTCAATTGTTTTGCCGAGCCTTGATTAGTCCTCTACAGGCAATCTCGATACCCAAGAAATAAGATAGCCGACCCATGTCTTGAACAGGAAAAATGCGACCTAGGTGCTGAATAACTGAATCAATCGCTTGTGAGTTATTACCTGTTAGAATTATATCATCAACATAGACAAGCATGTAAAGTAAGGTGCCCCCAGAAGAATAAATAAATAATGATGAATCGGTTTTGGATCCCTGAAACCTAAGCTTGTAAAGTGTGGCAGATAGCTGATGAAACCAGGCCCTAGGTGCTTGTTTGAGGCCATAAAGGGATTTGTGAAGAAGACAGACATGATCTGGCTTTGTCGGGTCAACAAAGCCTGGTGGTTGTTGCAAGTATACGGTCTCCTTCAAATCCCCATGTAAAAATGCATTTTCGATGTCTAATTGTCGAAGGGGCCACTGCTGTGTAACGGCCAAAGACAAGACAAGGCGTATTGTGGTCGCCTTTACAACCGGACTAAAAGTGTCAGCATAGTCAATGCCGGATTGCTGTCGAAAACCTCGTGCACATAAGCGGGCTTTGTAGCGTTGTATAGTCCCTTGTGGGTCTCGCTTAATCTTGTAGACCCATTTGCAATCAACGACATTTGAACCAGGGACACGAGGAACCAGAGACCATGTCCCATTCCGCAACAGTGCCGAATATTCATCAGCCATGGCCGCGCGCCATTGCGGCAGTTTGTTAGCAATGGTAAAGGAATTTGGGACGGTATCCGGGTTAAGGGTAGTAGTGTGGAATGCGGCTGGATGATAAGGTTTAGTGGGTTTAGGATTGGGCCGTAGGTTGGAGGGCCTTGGACGTGGAGCTGGTGTAGGGGTTGGATTGGGTTGGGTTATCGGTTCGTTACGGGAGGTGGCATCTGTTTGGGTTGGGGCATTGGTATGGGCTGTGGCTTCGATTTAGGCTGTGGCTTCGGTTTGGGCTGTGACAGGGGGCTGGGTGGAAGGTGGTGTGGTGTGATTCAGGGTTTTGTTACGACGGTGATAGGTATATAAAGGAGGAGGTGGTGGTGGGGGAGATGGGATAGTGTCAGATGGAAGAGAGGTGGGTGAAGGGGTTTCACCTTCGGCTGTATAGAAGGGAAGAGGGTCGGGATAGATAGATATGTAGGGGTCAGGGGAGGTGTTTGTTGGTGGGTTAGGTGTGGGTTGTTGGAATGGGAAACATAGTTCATTGAACCGAACATGACGAGCGATGTATAAGCGCTCAGTCTTTGGGTCAAAACAACGGTAGCCGTGATGGTCTGGACTGTAGCCTAAAAAGACACAGGACATGGAACGAAATTCTATTTTGTGTTTGTTATAAGGGCGGAGGTGAGGAAAACATTGGGAGCCGAAGACTCGTAAGAAGGAGTAGTCTGGTGGACGATTGAAAAGGTGTTGAAATGGTGAGAGAGAGGAGTTAGTTCGAGAGGGCATACGATTGATAAGATATACAGCTGTGTCGAACGCATAATTCCAGAAACGATGTGGAACATGAGAATGAGCAAGGAGGGTGAGGCCGGTTTCGACGACATGACGATGTCGTCGTTCCACAATGCCATTTTGTTCACTAGTGTGTGGACACGAGAGACGATGGATGATCCCTAGGGAGCGAAAAAAAGGAGGAAAGGTTCCTGAATTCCCCCCTCCCCCCAATCTGTTTGGACCTGCTTAAGTTTCGTATTAAATTGACGTTCTACCATGACTATGAATTGTTTAAAAAGCTCAAACACATCTGATTTCAATTTAAAAGGGAAAATCCACATGAATTTGGAATAATGATCTACACACAAAAGAAAGTAATTGTGACCCTCAATTGATGTAACAGCAGATGGACCCCAAACATCACAAAACACAAGATCTAACACATTTGAACTTTTAAAAGTTGAATTCAATAAATGTTGTTTGTAAGATTTGCCAATAGAACAAGATTCACAAAATGAAAGAGAACAGTTATTAATCAAAGGTAAACGATAGAAAGATAGCATTGACTTCAAAAGTTGTGGATGAGGATGCCCCAATCTTTGATGCCAGATGTTGGAAGAGGTCCGACTTGCAGAGAAGGCTACTTTAGGAACAGCTTGTGAGCAAGGGAGCGTGAAGGAGTAGAGCCCATCATTGCTTGGACCCGTGAGGAGGGTAGTGTGTGTAGACTTGTCCTTCACAGAAAAGAAAGTTGCATGAAATTCAAAGTACACGTGGTTATCATGACATAATTTTTGGACAGATAGTAAATTTTGTTTAATTTGGGGAACGTGGAGGATATTGTGAAGGTTAAAGGTACAGTTAGGGGAGTTGAAATGTTTTGAACCGATATGTAAGATAGGTAAACCCTTACCATTGCCAACATGGAGATTATCACGGCCATGATATGCTTCAGAATTGTCGAAACTGGAGAGGTCTGGTGCAACATGATGACTGTAGCCTGTGTCTGGAAGCCACGAGGAAGATACTTGTGACCTGAAGTCGGCGTAGTTGGCTGATGGTTGTGGCCTTGGCCGAATGGTAGCAGGGTCACGATTCGGGCACTGAGATGGAATATGGCCAATACCGCACCTGTTACAAGAGCCATACACAGTGTTTTGATTAGATGCCCAACTAAATTGATTTCTGTTACCTCCGTTATTGCGGTTGAAACCTCCTCGTCCACGGTTGTTATTTTGCCTAGTGTTGCGATTGGTGGAGGAACGGTTGGTGTAGAAGGCTAGCATCTGATGGTGGAGGAGGGGAGGTATTGTTGCTGAAACTTGGAGGCTTGATCGTTGCTGTGAATGCTTGTGTAGGAGGGATGGTGGTGGCGTTTTTTTGAAGCATATAATCGTGATCAGCAAAGAGGGCATGAAGTTCATTGAGGGCTAACTGTTTGGTTAGGGCTGCAATTTTGAGTCCATGGTATTCCGAACGGAGACCCGAGATAACGAGCATAACAATGTCTTTTTCTTTCGTCGGTTCCCCTATGTTGGCTAGAGCATTAGCATACTCTTGAGCCCTTGTCAAGTAAGCAAAGGAGGACTCATCTGGCTTCATCTCAATTCTCAGGAGTTGTGTTTTCAATGTGTATTCACGCGAGGAGGTATGGGGAGCATATGCTCGTTCAAGGGACAGCCATAAATCTCTTGATGTGGTAGTACCTTGAGCATGTTGAAAAGCACCTTCTGAGATTGTAGAAAGGATAAGCATCCGTACATGGGCATCGTTAGTCACCCATGCAGAATGTTGGGGATTTGGTTGTGATGTGGGTGCTGTCGGTTGTGGTGTGGCTGATTCAGTGTCGGTTATTATCGGTTGTGAGACTAGGATAGTGGCTTCCGGGCATTGGATTGTGCCATCTACATAACCAAACAGTTTGTTGGTGATCAAAAGGGGTTGTATCGTTAGCTTCCAGTGGCCATAATTGTCAGGGTTAAGGGGAAAGCTGAACTTGTGAGAGTTGTGGATGGCCTTTTCTTTTTGATTGAAGGCTGTAATGGTGGTCATTTTTTTTGGTTTGATCGAATGCAGAGAGCAGAACGACAGAGAGCAGATTGTTGGTTTGGTACGACTTACTTGCTTGCCTTTTAGTACGATGCAGGGAGCAGCTTGTTGATGCAGGGAGCAGCTTGTTGATGCAGGGAGCAGCTTGTTGATGATGCTGTTCGAAGGCAGCAGCTTGTTGGTGATGCTGTTCGAAGGCTGAATGCAGCGAGCAGATCGACAGGTTTGAGCAGATCGACGGCTTGTTGGCGATGGGTCGGCTAGGGTTAGGGTTTAGAAGCGCTCTGATACCAAGTTTCAGGAATTGTAATTGTGATTTAAACTTGAGTGATTACATGGTTTATATAGACTAGAATAATACATTCTACACCCTGTACTATCTATTAATGGTTAAATAGAAACTATTTATTTGTCTAACACACTTGATTCTCTTTTTATAAAGAGGGGTAATAAGTAATTTTACATGGACTTAACTGAAACCTTAAAACCCATCCATGTTGGGGACTAAATGTGCAACCCTCTCATAAAAGTTTGAACTGAGTTTGCTTTCATTTCTAGGGACCAAATATGCAATATGGTCATACTATAGGGACTGTTTTTGCAATTAACTCTATATTAATTTATTCTGCTCTCTATGATTCAGGTACGGAAAGGTGTACTACCTCGATTACTTGATGAGATATTGTCAACACGGATTATGGTTAAGCAGGCAATGAAGAAGTTGTCTCCTTCAGAGAAAGTTCTTCATAGGGTATGATATCACTACTCACTATAGTCAACCTTGACTTTGATATGAAAGCTGAGCCTCAAGTGTTACAAGTTTATTCTAGAAGGGTTAAAAAGAGTTTTTCTAAAAGTGGCTAAAATGTTTGTTTTGGGGGGAGAGTATAAGTAGTAGGGAAATACTGTTGTTAGGTGTGTCAGAGTTTGTTATGATTTAAAGGCTCCTGCATGATGCAAGGAGAGAGGGTGTAACCCTGGTTGTCCCTATCATTCTTTTTGTTATCATCATCATTCTACTACAATATAATCATCTATCTTATCTTTGTTCATTTTAGCATCCATTTACATTACATACTCCATTGTTAATCCTCTTTGATTTTTTATCAGACTTTCTACTCCTACATGTTATATAAAGGTTATGCTCTAGTAAGTTAAACAAATTCTGATAATATTTGGGCTCAGCATGCATACTTTAATCTTTGTTTCAGATTTATAATGCTAGACAGCTTGCACTGAAGCTAATAGCAAACGTGACGTATGGGTATACAGCTGCTGGTTTTTGTGGTCGCATGCCTTGCGCTGAACTTGCAGACAGTATTGTCCAGTGTGGCCGTCGAACACTTGAAAATGCAATTTCACATGTGAACACACATGAAAAGTGGAATGCTAAAGTTATATACGGTGATACTGATAGGTATGTTCTTTATCTCATCCATTTATAACCAACCATGTAGAATGTAATCATGTGAAATGTTTAGTTTTTGTTAGTTATGTATTTAGTGTTAGCCCATTATGTATTTAGTGTTAGCCCGTTGTTAATAACTGTTAGGCCCATGGGCCTTAGATAGGGTTTCCCCCCTCTATACATTCGTTGTGTTTTTCTTGGATACTCTCGCGTTCAGAAAGGGTATCGTTGTTACTGCCCCTCCCTTCGTCGTTACTTCACCAGTGCTGATGTCACTTTTCACGAGTCATGTCCTTACTTCCTTGAGTCTTCGGATTCTCTTGATTATTTGTTTCCTGATTCTAATCCTCACCCGGTTACACCCGAGTCCGTTACTGTTCCTATTATCCCTGTTCCAGTCTCCACTAGTCCATCGGAGCCCCCGGTCTCAGATTCAGTTCCTGCTTCATCTGGCCTACCGACAGAGAATCAACCATTGCAGTTCACATATGCCGGGCGACATAAACACATGACGACAACTCTTGATTCACAACCGGTCCATGACTCTGGTACGTCTTCGGTTCCACATCCTAACAATACCACTGATACAATCTTACCTGATACTACCTCTTCTACACATGATCCACCTACTTATGACCCACCTGGTGCCCCATATCCTGATATCCCCATCGCCTTCCGCAAAGAACCCAGACATACCACCCGCTACCCTATTCAGAATTATGTTTCCTATACACATCTCTCACCTGAGTGTCATGCCTACACCACCACCATTGATTCTTACCCAATTCCCAAGAATGTGATGACAACCCTAGCTCATTCAGGATGGAGAAAGGCTATGGACGAGGAGATTGGAGCCCTTCATGCTAATCATACGTGGGATCTTCAGCCGCTTCCACCTGGGAAGCGTCTTGTTGGTTGTCGGTGGTTATTTACAGTTAAACCAAACCCTGATGGACCGACACCTCGATTGAAGGCCCGTTTAGTTGCTAAGGGTTATTCTCAGGCATATGGCATTGATTATGATGAGACTTTCTCTCCGGTTGCCAAAATGCCATCCGTTCGCATTTCCATTGCTCTTGCTGCCATTAATCATTGGCCGCTCCATCAACTTGATGTCAAGAACGCCTTTCTTCATGGTGTTCTTGAGGAGAAGGTATATATGGAGCAGCCACCTGGGTATACTGTCAAGGAGGAGGCCTCCAAAGTATGCAGATTACGTCGTTCATTGTATGGTCTTAAGCAGTCTCCCAGAGCATGGTTTGGCCGGTTTTCTAATGTTATGGCTGAATTTGGGATGACTCGTAGTGCATATGACCATTCTGTATTTTTTAGACATCATCAGGGTCGGAGGATCATTCTGGTGGTCTATGTGGATGACATAATCATTACAGGAGATGACGAGGTTGGAATCACCAACCTTAAACAGTTTCTTCAGTCTCAGTTTCAGATTAAAGACCTTGGTCGTCTCAGATACTTTCTTGGCATTGAGGTATCGCGTTCACCACAAGGAATCCTTCTATCTCAACGGAAGTATGTTCTTGAAATGTTGTCTGAAAGTGGATTACTGGGGTGTAAACCAACAGACAGTCCGATGCTTCCTACAGGAAAGCTTCTTCCAGAAGATGGAAGTCCGATGAAGGATCCAGAACAATACAGACGGTCAAGGTTTAAAAGTACGGAAACGAGCCTCGAGGCGTTTTGTCTACGCCTCACGAGGCGTAAGCCTCGAGGCGAAACGAGGCGTATACCCGAGGCGGAATAATAAATAAATAGAAAAATTATATATGTTATAAAAATAAAATAATAGAACATCAAACAAAGCATATTCTTAAGCAAATTCATCATCAAATTTAAAAGTCATCACACACAACGTATCACAAAGTCTAAAACATAAAATAGAGAGGAAATTAAGTACCATGTGATCCATGCAGATCAGCATTACACTAAGAAAATCCTAGTGGTCAGCCAACTATACAGAAAAGTCACCTAATGGGACCCCAAAATTTTAATATAGATATGTTAAAATTTGAAGTACTTACCATTTGGATAGTGGAATACGTTGAAATATCATACAAACATCAACAATATCGAAATTCAGATTATAAAAAAAACCTCTGAAGAATCGCGATTGATGCTGCTGTTAGGGTTCACGATTGATGATGCTGCTCGCGATTGATGCTGCTGTTCGCGATTGAAGAATCGCGATTGATGCTGCTAATTAGGGTTCGCGATTGATGATGGGGTTCGCGATTGAAGCTGTTCGCCGACTGCTGCTGTTCGCCGACTGCTGCTGCTCTGCTCTGCTCTAATTAGGGTTCGCGATTGACTGCTGCTTATTGTATTTTACGGTGGGGTAGTTTTTATAAATGTATTTTTCTAATTTTGGGGTTCCCGCTCAATACGTACGCCTCGGCACATCGAACCGCCTCGGCCGCCTTATGTTCCGCCTCACCACATGAGGCGTACGTATCTCGTATACATGTGAGGCGCCGCCTCATATGCGTTTTTTACCCGCTTCGCGTCGAGGCGCGCCTCGAGGCGTACGCCTCGAACGCTTTTTAAAACCATGCAGACGGTTAGTAGGAAAACTTAACTACTTGACAGTTACTCGTCCGGATATCTCCTTTGCTTTTAGTGTATTAAGTCAGTTTATGGCCTCCCCATATACCGGACACTGGGATGCAGCTCTTCGTGTTCTTCGATATCTTAAGAACGCACCAGGATTAGGGATCTTGTATTCTGATCAGGGTCACTGCCGGGTGGGTGCGTTTACTGAAGAAGGAGATGGACGAATATCCGGATTCTCAGATGCTGATTGGGCAGGCTGCCCTATTTCACGACGATCTACAACTGGATATTGTGTATTTGTTGGAGGAAACCTGGTATCATGGAAGAGTAAGAAGCAACTGGAAACCTGGTATCATGGAAGAGTAAGAAGCAACACACTGTATCTAGGTCAAGTGCTGAATCAGAGTATAGAGCAATGGCAGATGTTACATCAAAGATGATTTGGGTTCGTCGTGTTCTCAGAGAACTTGGGGTTGTTTCTAATGACTTGATGAGGTTATATTGTGATAGTCAATCGGCTATACACATTGCCAAGAATCAGGTATTTCATGAGTGGACTAAACACATTGAAGTTGATTGCCACCTTATCAGAGATCGTGTGACGGGCACTCAAGTTGATCCTCCATCCATTCAACCAATTCATGTCAAGACTGAATTTCAACTAGCAGACATCTTTACAAAACCTCTTCGGAAACTCAAATTGACTTTATATGTAACAAGTTGGGCATGATAAACATCTATGCTCCAACTTGAGGAGGAGTGTTAGTTATGTATTTAGTGTTAGCCCATTATGTATTTAGTGTTAGCCCGTTGTTAATAACTGTTAGGCCCATGGGCCTTAGATTAGGGTTTCCCCCTCTATATATAGAGGAGGTTATTGTCATTGTACATACATCTGGTAATACAAGTTACTCTCAGTTTTGTTACAGTTTTCATACAGCATCAGAGGTTATTACTTAATTTTGGGACTCCATAATAAAATTGGAGGCTGAAATCTTCACATTTAGTCTACAGTTTTGAAAATTTTCTTTAAAATTGGAGGGTGAATTAGTTTCCTCTATTTAACTTATTGCATCTCAGTCATATTAATTGCTTCTGCCTTGCGTTGCAGCATGTTTGTACTCCTTCCAGGGCGTTCTGTTCAGGAAGCGTTCCGAATTGGAAACGAAATAGCATCAGCAATAACCAAGATGAACCCTAGTCCAGTTGTACTTAAAATGGAGAAGGTGTACCATCCGTGCTTTCTTCTTACAAAGAAGAGATATGTCGGTTACAGTTACGAGAAGCCTGACCAACTCAAACCTGTCTTTGATGCTAAAGGTATTGAGACCGTACGCAGAGATACATGTGCAGCTGTATCCAAGACAATGGAGCATTCCTTGAGAAATTATTTTGAAAATCAGGATATCAGTAAGGTAAGGTTCGCCATGTATTCTTTTTATTCCAGTATTTATCTAGTATTTGTTATTTATTTGAATGGTTATTATGCTCTCATGTGGCTTGAACCTTTGACCTGAACTCCTGAAGTGAGGTTGCTTTGTTATCAATGAGCCACAATGATACATATCCACAAATCAGGCCACCTCGGGTCAACTCAGTTAGTCGGTTATTAGAAACAGGGTCACCTACATTAGTCACTTACCCGAGATAGAGGAGCTAATCGTGGGTTACCAAAAATAGAGGAGCTAATTGTGGGTTACCAGAATTAGAGGAGCTAATCGTGGGACAGTTTTACCTTCCTTGTTTTTATAGTACTTTAGAGATGTAGGGAGGGGGATATTGATGTATTGTTGATCAACTAAAGTTTTTGGAGATTTAGCCTATCTCGAATCAGGCTTTCTAATTATAAATCTAAGCTTTCGATTTCCGGTATCTATCATTTGGTTCCGTTGCCAGGACAATTTTGATGGCACCATCTTACCATAGCAACCTTGAAGGCAGCGGCACTCACCCTGATCTTGTCGTTGCCCAATTAGCCGAAATTGCATCCCGAATCGAGTCCATAGTGTCGCAATTGAAGAGTGATGTTGCAGGAATCAAGGAGGCTTGGATGGTCAAGAAGCTTGACCAGAAAGCTAAAGCTGACTCAATAAGCAAAAATGAGAATTCATTTGCCACTATAAAACCTGAAGACGCTGATGCGATGGTAGAAAAAGACATGGGAGTTCAAACTTTAAAGGTGGAACCTGCAGCTATTGGTTACGAATCAAGTGATTTCAAGTAGATCAAGGGTTGAATGCCATTCATTCTAATCCGGGCAACAAAATCACGGCAGCTCATATCAGGGTTCCAGATTCCACGGCAGAAGTTTCAACCATAGGGGTGCCCCAAACACATACCGAAGAGGGTGTTTTATCTGTAAAATCAGAATTTTAATATGAAGAAGCTCACATGGAGAGAGCAGAGGATGCAGGGATGGATGGTGACAAAGTACTCTGTTGGAAAGATGAAGTAACATCCTTTCAGGAAGACCAACAAAAGGTGGACCCTACATATCTCTCAAATGTTGAAGTGCAAGAAACAGGAGCATTAGAGCCTTCCTTGGGACTTGAACAGTGGAATAAAACTTCTGTTTCACTGCAACAATCGTGTTATCTCCACCCATTTGAAAATGAAGGAAAGTTCCCTATTTCTGATTTGGTCGGGTCTTTTGAAGCTTTGAAACACAAGAAAATTGTTCGTCAGCCTGCAATCGGATGACTTATTGCTTGGCACAATATTTTCCTTCTTTTCGACTTGAGGACAAGTCGATTTTCCGGGCCGGAAGTATTGATACATATCCACAAATCAGGCCACCTCGGGTCAACTCAATTAGTCGGTTATTAGATATAGGGTCGACTACATTAGTCACTTACCCGAGATGGAGGAGCTAATCCTGGGTTACTAAAAATAGAGGCGCTAATTGTGGGTTACTAGAATTAGAGGAGCTAATCGTGGGACAGTGTTACCTTCCTTGTTTTTATAGTACTTCAGAGATGTAGGGAGGGGGATATCGATGTATTGTTTATCGACTAAAGCTTTTGGAGATTTAGCCTATCTCGAATCAGGCTTTCTAATTATAAATCTAAGCTTTCGATTTCCGGTATCTATCACACAACTAGGTTAATAAGGAGTTAGCTTGTGTTATTTCAAACTTTTATGCTTCACGAAAAGTAAGACAACCCAGAGGTAATACTTGCATGGTTAGAAACACGGCTGTGGGAACAGGTCTTCATTCTAAGGTACAGGTGGCAGACTAGGCAGATCTGATCAGGATAATGGGTCAAAACTGTTAATTTTTTTAAGGGTTGAAACATGTAGGTTATCCTAAATCACTTAAATAGTTACTTTGTCAAGTTTGATATTATTTCAATTATCATCTAATTAGGAGGTTTTATGCATTGAAAATACCCTGCGGGCTCCTTTTCACTTGTTTCCTTTTTGATTAGTTGTTTAGTTTTGCACCGTTGACTTATTGGAGATATAGCATAATCTCAATCAACCAATCATAACTAATAGACAGAAGAGTCACAACAAAAGTCAACTACCTATTAGATAGACTTTTTGAATATCTTATAGATATATATTGTATTCAAATATATTTAAACTCACAATCTGATCTACACAATAGATTAGGTTAAATTGTATTATAAATAGTGAGGTGAATTATGAATGAAATCAAGGAATTCCATAAACCTTTTCATGGTATCAGGGCTCATCTGATTACCACAGTCACAACCCAAATACCCGTCTCCTATCTCCTTCTACTTGTCTTCTATCCATTCTCCATTCCTTCTCCATTCCCCATCACCATGGAGTCCAAACTTCATCCTGCAATAGCAGTCACCAACATCAGAAACTTTATCCCGTTTGTTCTTGAGATGGAAAACGGGTAATGCAGCTCCTGGTCTGAACTCTTCCGCATCCACTGCCGAGCATGTCAAGTCAGCAATCACATCGATCCCAAGTTCACCCCCCTCCTTCCTCCATCACTGTTACTACGACATCTGATGCTGACCCCCCCAAAGACACCACCATAACCAAGCCTAATGTCGAGTTTGAACTCTGGTCTCGGTTAGATGCCATTGTTCTACAATGGATTTACAGCACCATCTCCAATGACTTACTCCACACAATTTTAAAACCCAACACCACCGCTCAAGCCTGGACCGCCCTTGAAAACATCTTCCAAGACAACCAAAACTCACGAGCAGTTTACTGGGAACATAATTTCGTGACTATCAGACTTGACAACCATCCAAACATCTCATCTTACTGTCAAAGCCTCAAGATGCTCTCGGATCAGCTTGCGAATGTCGGGGCACCAGTCACCAATCAACGATTAGTTCTTCAACTCAATGCAGAGCTCAATGAATCATACGACGGAATGGCCATGATGATCCAACAAACCACCCCCCTGCCTGACTTCTATGAGGCTCGGTCCGAACTCATTCTCGAGGAAACTCGGAAGAGCAATTAGAATGCTACCTCGGCCCTCCTCACATCACAGAAAACTCCATCGAACCCCACCCGCCTCCACGACAACACCATCGCCTATCCCCCCTAATCTGCGGTCCCTCCCTTTGACAATCAGCAGCCTCCGCCTTGCGGCCGAGGAAGGGGTCGGGGTGGGCGCGACCGTGTACGACCAGGTGGAGGTCGTGGCCGAGGCTGCTTCTCCCATCAATAGTGGCCTCCAAACTCTTGGGGTGCTGTACCGCCTCATACACAATTTTATGGGCCTTCCCCTTGGACTGCTTCCCCAAATTCATGGACTTATGGGCCATGCCCGTACCATACTGCCCCCTCCACATCTTCAGGTCCATCACGTAATCCAGGCCTATCACGTAATCCAGGCCCATCACGTAATCCAGGCCCATCACGTAATCCAGGCCCAGGTATACTTGGACCCAGGCCTAATCAGTTCTATGCGACTTTTGAGACAGGCTATGCCCCAACTGACATTGACCAAACCCTGCAAACTATGTCTCTCCATCCACCCGACTCCAATTGGTATATGGACACGGGCGCCACTTCCCACATGACCAACAACTCAGGTAACTTCTCGTCTTATGTCAATAATAGTCTTAAACGGAATATAATTGCTGCTAATGGCATCAAATACCAATCCAAGGTTCAGGGACATCAAACTCTTCCTCCTCCTTTTCCTTCTTTACAACTAAATCATACTTTACATGTACCTAATCTAGTTAAAAACCTTATTTCCGTTCGTTGTCTCACTAAAGATAATAATATCTCTATTGAATTTGACAAGTTCGGTTTTCTTGTGAAGGACTTCCGGACACGGAGACCCATCCTCCGATGCAATAGCACGGGAGAGCTTTACCCGCTTGCCTTTCACTCTTCTCCTCAACAATCACCGTCCGCCTTTGCCTCCATCAGTCAAGATTTATGGCACCAAAGACTTGGCCACCCTAGTTCTTCTATTTTAAATAATTTGAAACATTGTTTATCTTTTTCATGTAATAAAATTTCAAAGTCAGTGTGTTCCTCTTGTGTTTTGGCAAACATATTAAGTTACCTTTTTCTCCTTCAACTACATCTACATATTTACCTTTTGACATCATTCACAACAACTTATGGACCTCCCCCGTGGCAAAGCTCTAGCGGTCACTGATATTATATATTATTTCTAGATGACAAAACTAATTATTTGTGGACTTATCCCTTATCCCACAAATCACAAGTATACAACACTTTTCTACAATTTTATACTCTTATTAAAACACAATTTACCACCTCTATCAAAACCATTCAATGTGATAATGGTCGAGAATACAACAACCAGTCCTTCCACAACTTTTGCTCACAACACGGCCTTCAGTTTCAGTTCTCTTGCCCACACACATCACCTCAAAATGGAAAGGCCGAACGGAAAATCCGCTCCATTAACAACATGATTCGTACCCTCCTTGCTCACTCCTCGGTACCACCCTCCTTTTGGCACCATGCCCTTCAACACGCTACATACCTTTTAAGTATCCTAACTTCTAAACTTCTCCGCAACCTTACCCCCACCCATCTTCTTTACAACCGCTCCCCGCTTACTCTCACATACGCGTCTTCGGATGCCTATGCTTCCCGCTTCTTCCCTCTACCACCATTAACAAACTTGACAAATGCTCCACACCCTTGTTTTCCTTGGCTACCCGTCCAATCATCGGGGGTACAAATGTTTAAACCTCTCCACCCGCCAAATTATTACCTCCCGCCACATCATCTTTGACGAAACTCAATTCCCGTTCTCCACCCCGCACAATCAACACCCTCCTATCAATTTCTATCCTCCGATCTCCACCCCTTTTACCTCCAACCGACTAGCAACCCACCTCCCCCTCCTCGGCCCAACCCCACCCACCACCCGCTCCTTCCTCTCGTTTCCTACAAACTTACTCGCGCAGGCGCAAACAACCCTAGCCCACGCAGCCCACGCAGCCCACTGCTTCCGCTCCTCCATCACACTTACCAGAAACCACTGTCGGATCCCCGCCCAACTCATTCCCCTCGCCATCCCCTCCGCCTCCACCGTCCCCACCCTCCCAGCCACCGCAGCCATCGCGAACCATACACACTAGAAGCATGCCGGGCATCTCAAAACCCCGCCAACCATTCACTCTCAATACCCTTGCCTCCCCATCCCCCTCCCTCGCAATCCCTTTGATGCCCTTTCTAATCCGGATTGGTCACGAGCCATGCACGATGAGTTCCGGGCTCTTATCAATAATGAGACGTGGGAGTTAGTCCCGAGGTACCCTAATATGAATATAGTGCGCAGTATGTGGCTTTTTAGGCATAAATTTAAATCTGATGGTTCTCTTGAGCGATACAAAGCTCGTTTGGTTTGTGATGGCAGGTCTCAACAGGTTGGCATTGACTGTGGCGAAACATTTAGCCCTGTGGTTTAACCAGCAACAATACACACGGTCTTAACTCTAGCTCTGTCACATGATTGGCCCGTGCATCAACTGGACGTCAAAAACGCATTTTTACACGACACGCTTCACGAGACAGTTTACATGCATCAACCACCTGACTTTCGAGACCAATCCCACCCTAACCATGTGTGCCTCTTGAAGAAGTCCCTATATGGTCTCAAACAAGCCCCTCGTGCCTGGTATCAACGATTCGCCGATTATGTCTAAACGCTGGGGTTCAGTCATAGCAAGAGTGATCACTCTCTTTTCATCTAAAACCCAGGCGCTGATATTGCATATCTTTTACTATATGTGGATGACATCTTATTTATCACCTCCTCACATGAGCTAAGGCAAACTTCTATGCAGCTTTTATCAACCGAATTTGCAATGAAAGATTTGGGCCCCTTGAGTTACTTTCTCGGCATCTCGGTTACCCGCCAGACACACTCTATGTTTCTGTCTCAACAACAATATGCTGTTGACATCCTACAACGAGCGGGCATGTCTATTTGTAACCCCGCTCACAACCCGGTTGATATAAAATCAAAGTTAAGCTCCACCGATGGCACCTTACTTGAAGATGGCACCTTACTTGAAGATGGCACCTCTTATTGGCAACTGGCCGGGGCGTTGCAATACCTTACCTTCACTCGCCCCGACATCTCCTATGCCGTTCAACAAGTGTGCATGCACATGCACGCTCCCCGAACTTCCCACATGCACGCCTTGAAGCGCATCCTACACTACATACGTGGCACTCTTTCTCATGGGCTCCATCTCACCAAATCACCCATCACTTCTCTTGCATCCTACACCGATGCGGATTGGGGTGGATGCCTGGATACGCGGCGTTCTACATCCGGGCATTGCGTCTACTTGGGTGATAGTCTCATCTCATGGTTCTTAAAAAGACAAGCTGTTCTTTCTTGTTCGAGTGCTGAAGCCGAATACAGCGGCGTAGCAAATGTTGTGTCTGAAACATGTTGGCTTAGAAATCTTCTCCTTGAGCTGCATCACCCTCTCAACCACGCTACTCTAGTTTATTGCGACAATGTGAGTGCGATTTATCTAGCAGGCAACCCGGTTCAACATCAACGTACAAAACATATTGAAATGGATATCCACTTTGTCGGGAAAAGGTCGCAACAGGCCAAGTTCGGGTTCTTCATATCCCGTCTCGTTACCAAATTGCCGATATCTTCACCAAAGGGCTACCACGGATCCTTTTTGACGACTTTCGCAACAGTCTCAACATACGTGAACCTCCTGCTTCGACTGCGGGGGTATAATAGACGGATGATTCATAACAAAAGTCAACTACCTATTAGATAGACTTTTTGAATATCTTATAGATATATATTGTATTCAAATATATTCACACTCACAATCTGATCTACACAATAGATTAGGTTAAATTGTATTATAAATAGTGAGGTGAATTATGAATGAAATCAAGGAATTCCATAAACCTTTTCAATAACTACTACTAGATAGGTTGAAATTGCCCTCTTTATTGTAAGGTAATGCTTCTAGAGTAGAGAGCTAAAACATGTATTTGGTTTTCCTACAGGTGAAATCATACTTGATACGTCAATGGTCACGTATTCTATCTGGCAGAGTTTCAATTCAAGATTTTATTTTTGCAAAGGAAGTTCGCTTAGGTACATATAGTTCACGTGTCTCTTCCTTACCTCCATCAGCAATAGTAGCTATCAAAGCGATAAAAGCCGACCCTCGGGCTGAACCGCGGTATGCAGAACGAATACCTTATGTGGTGATTCATGCTGAACCCGGTGCACGCCTAGTTGACATGGTTGTCAGTCCAACGGAACTCCTGGCGGTCGATTCACCTTACAGATTAAACGACTTGTATTATATCAACAAACAGATAATTCCAGCATTACATAGGGTGTTTGGGCTTGTTGGGGTTGACATAAGGCAATGGTTTTTGGACATGCCCCGGCTCGTTAGAAAATCCGTTGGGAAAAACCAGTCTTATGGTCCAAATTCTAATCGGACCAGGATCGATTACTATTATCTCTCTAAACGCTGCATCATGTGTGGGGAGAAGGTCCAGGCATCTGCAGCACCTTTATGTGGTAATTGTTCAAGAAATGAAGCTGCTGTTGCAGTTGCTGTAACCACAAGGACCTCCAAGAAGGAAAGAGAGATTCAACACCTTGCTGCTGTAAGTATTATTCGTTTACAACTGTTAACTGAAAAGTTATGTTTATTTGTTCACCCTCTTTGCAAACAAAGTCATGTTTAACTTCCTAGGATAAAATATTACGCCTTTTAGTAGGGGTGTTCAATATTAGAATCGGATTTGAAAAACTCGAAATTCGATTCGAGTCGAAAATCACAAATTCGAAATTCGATTCGATTCGAGGTCTAATTATTGAGTTCGAATCGAATTGCGAAGTTGTGATTTTCGATTCGATTCGAAATTCGAATTACAAATACACACACATACATTTATTTACTTTGTATATTAATTTAGGAATATGCATATGAGAAATTAAGAATTAAAAGTTTAAAATATATATAATCTAAAATGTTAAAGCCTAATTGATACTTTTTGACTTATTTGAAACTTGTAATATTTCATATGTTACGCTTGTTTATATATTTTGAGCATTTGAAATTGGATTTGTTGAATGAATTTTGAAATTGGATTTGTTGAATGAATTTTGAAATTGGATTTGTTGAATGAATTTTGAAAATGCTATTCGATTAAATATTTTTTAATGGTTGGCCTGTAACACTTTGTCTAGGACATTTCTAAGATCTTTTTAAATAATTAGTCTCAAATATGAACACAGTTTAACAGTAATCTAATTGTTTGAATAAAATGGATTTGTGCATCAAAAATACACTTCATAACATATTCCTTTCAACTAAGTTTTTTATAAATTTACCCATTTTTAATTAGTGTTTGGTCATGTTTTCCAGATATGTCGGCACTGTGGAGGCGGAGACTGGGTTATAGAAAGTGGCATAAAATGCACATCGCTTGCATGTTCGGTCTTCTATGAAAGGCAAAAGGTACAAAAAGAGTTGCGGTCTCTCTCAAACTTTGCCACAGAATCAGGTTTGTATCCCAAGTGTATGGCAGAGTGGTTCTAGATTCAAATATCTAGTGTGTTGTATATTTACAGGCACTTGTGTGATTCCTTTTTAGTTTCTATATCTATAGTGTGGTGTATTATATTCATTCTAACATCTTGCTAGAGTTTTCTAATAATATGCTCCCTTGTTTTGACAGCCAAAAAAATTTTTAATTTCATCTTTATTATTATTAATAGCCAATCAAATGATCCTACTGGTATTTGTGATCATGTAAGGAGTCGTCGAGTTACTAGAGTCGGGTTACTCAAATTTTGAAAATTTTGAAGCGAGTTCAAATTCTATTCAAGAAAAATATTCTAATTCTCATTGCATAGGGGATTCGAAATTCAAATTTGTTTTAGTCTATTGATTTGATTGGAATTCACCAGAATTATATTTCACTTTAATTCCACTTCTAAAACTAGTACGTCTAGTTGAGAAAACTTCCAAGTCTATGGAACTTATGTGACACCTCACAAAATCAAGCAAAGAGCATTGTGGGTTACTGTTACATTGGTGTGACAGTTCAGATGATACAGATGGATTTAATGAACAAAGTCTTAGAAACATTCAAGATATTCCCAAATCAGAAAGGAAACCTAAGATTCTTCTTGTTGAAGATCATGTGGTGAATGTGATGGAGTGTGACATCTGTCACCAATAGACCGTCGATCGGCATTAAGCTCGTTGACTCACCGTGTGTGTATTAACGATCCTCACGTATGTTATAATTCATTTATCGTGTTAACCGAATTATATTTGTGTACATGTTCCATATGTGCTAACAATCTTTATGTATTTATTACTTATATATATATATATATCGATTTAGTTGAAATTCTCGTTAATAGTCATAATAATAATAATATTCATAATAATAATGATAATAATAATACTAATGATAACAATAATAATAATAATAATGAGAGTAATGATAATAATAAAAATAATCATAACAAAAATAATAAAAGTAATAATAATAATAATAAGTCCAGGGGCTGTTTTGATATTTCTGAAACTTAAAAATGGATTTTATAACATCAAATAACAAAATAAAAACTCGAGGGACCATTTGTGTAATTTCCGAAGTTTCAAACCCAAACCCCCGCCCCTTTCGCTTTTCCGGCGCCGGACTCCGGCCAACTCCGGCGATGCTCCGGCGAGGCCAAAACACGAAATTTACACGGTTTTAATCCCCAAAATCGTTTCCCACGCGTTCGCAGGAAGGATTCGAACCCAAAGCACCCTAAAACGCGTTGCAACAGTAGTTTAACGGTTATAAACTTTTTCCACTTTAATTCCCGAACGTTCAACGGCTAAAACCTCCACTAAGTTACCACTTTAATCAAATTAATGCCACAGGAACGTTCCAATATGAGTTGTTAATCGAATGCCACCTGCAATTACAATCACCAAACCATAAACAACTGAATCTAATCTCTTCCTCTGTCGCGACCTGCAACTCAACCAACCGCCACCCTCCGAACCTTATAACACACAAATAACATAAGCCTTCTGATCATAAGCCTCATTATAAGCTCCCTGTGCAATTAATTTGAGTTTCATCAAGTGTTGATCACCATTCGAATCCGAGTTAGCCGCGGGTGTTCTTCGACAGTGTTCATCCACAATTCGAAACCAAACAGGTAAATTAATACATCATTCTATTCGTCTATCATGGGGAACAAAAGCCCCATCAATTTGGTCATTAACAGGATCAATTCGGGGTTCAATTTGACTGAAATCGAATTAGGGTTCATGTGGACTTGGGAAACTGGGCAAACCATGGTTAAAGAAAATAAAACCGAGTTCTGTTGCGGCTTAGAGCCTTTGGTTTACTGGTTTGGGTATTGTGCTGGTGAACAGGAGGTCAGGGGTTCGACCCGGGCCACTGCATTTATTTTTTTAAGCCTTTTTAAGCCTCTAAAAATTATGGAAAAATATCTTAAAAATTATAAAAATAATTTTATAAACTGCCATTATTTTAAATATTACAAAACGATTTTCTGTAAATTAATTTGTTTAAAAACCTTAAAAATATTTATAAAATATTGTTTATAAACACTAGAAATGACCAATTTTTATAAAAATAACCTCTAGATCGTGTAAAATTATGAAACAATCACGAAAATTATAGAAATCACAAATTATATAATTTCATAAAATATTTACAAATATAATTATAGATTATATTTTTACTTTAATTAATAAATTATTATTGAATCATACGATGACAAAGAATACGTACACATACTTATTTCGAATAGGTCAAAATACAATTAATTTCATTACTTGTTCAAAACCTCACAATTCAACTTAAATCCTATTATCACAAGGTATATAATCAAAGTTAAACATATATATCTAATCGTATACGTCAAACGAACCGACTCGAATCCGACCAAATATATCTATTCGCGTTGTATACGTTTTAAAGGCTTAGTTATAATCAATAATAGGTATTGATCGTGATCGATCGTGCATTGCTTGATTCTGTGAAGTTTGCTTATTCTGTGAAATCTTGTGCATTACAACAATTCCAGGTGAGTTTCGTGGCCCCTTTTTATGCTTATACAAGTTTCAATGTTTTCAATCAAATTGGGGGAAAAGTATGCTCACCCGTTTTCAATGCTGTACATTGTATATTCTGTTTTCATACTTGGAATCAATGTGATACTGTTTTGCATGCATACATGGTGTTATTTTATGGAAAACTCAAACAACCATTAATTCCCGGGTTTGGGAACCAACGGTTAGGTATTGGTAGTACTACTGGGTTGACACCCCCACCCTCGACAGATCGGTTAACTTGTGAGTTACCGACTACAGCTGCCGCAAACAGGCCATGGGTGAATATATTCCGTCAGATTTATATGCATAACGTCATTAGGTTTGGTTGTCTTAAACACATGTTATGTGGTTTGTGCTTACAGTTTGATTCCACATCAAAAATCTATACAGCATCAGTTATATGTTTTAAATTTAAACCTGCGGAACTCACCAACATTATTGTTGACATTTTTGAGCATATCTTTTCAGGTGATCATAATCAAAGAGGATAGCTAGTGCTGATGCCTTAGCAGAGACCCTCAGGATTTCATTAGTTTTGCATTTGTAATGTATATCATTTGTATTCATTTGTGAACAATGTGTATTTTGGATTTTAGAATCAATAAGACTATGATAGTCGTGGAACTGACTAACCACGACACAAGTCACCATTGTGTCGGGGGACGTCATGACACGAGAAGTTTGCATGTATTATATCTCTGTATTTATACCAAGTGTTATGACGATCCCGTCCGTCGCATCCTCGTGTTTCCGCTTTAAGCGAGGGTGTGACAGATTGGTATCAGAGCCTTGGTTATAGAGATTTAGGTGGAGAATTCGACCTAGACTATAACCTAAGAACCTTCATATAGAATGCATGCTAGGGATTGTGTGCATTTGATTTTACCTAAAGTCTATAAATTGATATATAGGTATATTCCTATATACCTAATAATATACAAGTATGTTCCTACATACTTGATTTTATATATATACACGTTTTATCTGAGTATCCCAAAGGAAGACATTACTACTCTTAGACTATCTTCTTAGGATACTTTTATGCTAGAACTTTACGCTTGTATGCACACAACATCATAGTAACAGGGAACTTCGGTGATCACACGTAGTGTTGATCTCGGATATTGAATCCGACCCTATCATAGATATGAGTGAAATTCTGAAAGTATGACAGATATGCGGTTATCATAAACATAATGTGCTTATATGCTTAATTGCAATTACATGCTATTATTGGAATACTGGCTCATGGACAGGAGGACATCATATTATTTGTGCTTGTTGAATCTAAATAATACTATGATGTTAACTTGGGGTAAGTGAAGCTAAGGGTGATCATGCAAGGTAGATTACCATTACGGGTGCACACGTAATTGTAATTCGCCATGCATGAAAAGTCTGGCTAATCTTACCACGAGGTAACGATCATAAGTATCACACGTATCTATTCTATACCCTAGGGTGTTAGGGTCATAATTCTAGTAATTAACATTTACTCAAGTCCTGTCCTACTTAGAGCCATCATGGTATTTCCAATCACGATATTGATCTTATGAAACCTTATTCTTGAGTAGGTGCTAAGGAAAATTAAGATGTTATGTAACTAGTTTAAGTATTATTCAAGGTATATCGTGGATGTGGTGGGAACGCTGCGGGGAACCCTATATATAAGCATCACCGGTATACTGAGAGTGTGCTTAACCTGGGCTACATAATTATCTTAATGGACCGAAGCATAGGTTATTATGAAATAATGCATGAAATCATAAGGTGACTAAAACTTCCATTCTTCTGTAGTTAGAAGATGGCACCAAAAAGAATCACACGCAAGACCAACCAGGAAGCCGAAGCCCCACAAAACAGGAGAAGGGGTAGACCTTCAGGAGCTGGTGGTGCTCCAGCCGACACTAATCAGGGAGCTGGCAATCCTGATATAGCTGCCATGATTGCTCAGCAGCTAGCTGCATTGGTACCAACCATCGTAACCCAAGTAAGCGATGCCCTGCTGAACCATCCTCTCCACGGGGATCACAACACCAACGGTCAACATGATCAAGGTGTGGTGGGTGATACTGGCAATGGCAGAACAAATGGGAATGAAACTGGCGACAACCAAATCAAACGTGGATGTACATATAAAGAATTTGTGGCTTGTAAACCCCATGAATTTGATGGGAAAGGTGGGGCGATAGCCCTGACTAGATGGCTTGAGAAAATGGAGGCCGTGATCGACATCAGTGAATGCCTCGATAGCCAGAGGATCAAGTATGTTACGTGCTCACTGCAGGGCAGAGCACTAACCTGGTGGAATACCCAGGTTCAAGCTAGGGGAAGGGAATCTGCGATACAAATGACCTGGGATGAATTCAAAGCATTGATTACCGAGGAATACTGCCCCTCAACGAAATGCAGAAGCTTGAACATGAGTTCTGGAATCATGCTATGGTGGGGGCAGGGCATGCAGCTTATACTGACCGATTCCACGAGTTGGCTAGACTAGTTCCACACCTAGTCACTCCGGAATCCAAGAGGATAGAAAGATACATTTGGGGACTCGCGCCTCAAATTCAGGCGATGGTAACTGCAGCTGCTCCTCCCACAATCCAGAACGCTATTCTGAAAGCGGGCGCACTCACTGACGAGATGGTAAGAACAGGAGTACTGGGTAAGGGAGCGGAGAAAAGGAAAGAGACTGGGGAAACAAGTCGGTCTGGCACTGGAAAGTTTGATAAGAGGGCCAAAACGACCAGAAACTTTGTGGCCGTAACTCAAGGGACGAAGGATTACACGGGACCGCACCCCAAGTGCAACAAGTGTAATTGGCACCATCCCCCAGCAAAACAGTGTCGGGAATGCACGAACTGTAGGCGCTTGGGTCATTAGGCGAAAGATTGCAGAACTACGCCAAACCTGGTCATGCCCATCAATGCGGTTAACCCCGCCGGGAACGCCAGGGCATGCTACGAATGCGGAGGTCTTGATCACTTCCGAAACAAGTGTCCTCGATTGAACAGAGCACCCGGTCAACAAGGCAATAACCAGCAGCAACTGCTGGCTATAGCTGGTAATCCAGCCCAGGGAAATCAAGGAAATGCTGCAAGAGGACGTGCCTTCGTCATTGGAGCTAATGATGCCCGTCAAGATCCTAATGTTGTCACGGGTACGTATCTTCTCAACGACCACTTCGCATCTATATTGTTTGATACGGGAGCAGATAACAGCTTCATATCTTCTGATTTTGCACACATGCTTGGCTTGAAACCAAGTAGGCTAAAAACTAGCTTTTCAGTAGAAATGGCCAACGGTAGATTTGTACAAGCAGATGAGATAATTAGACAGTGCTCCATAATATTAGAAAACCATGCCTTCGACATAGATTTGATACCTTTCGAGTTACGGAGCTTCGACGTAATTGTGGGGATGGATTGGTTGGCGAAGCACGGAGCAGAGATCGTTTGTCGGGAGAAGGTAGTACGAATCCCCATGCCTAATGGGGAGGTACTCAAGATTCAAGGAGAACGACCAGGAAGAACTCTGAAGCTTATTTCCTGCATGAAGATGCGACGATGTCTACGGAAGCAGTGCTATGCACTCCTGGCTCATGTTGTAGAAAAGAAGAAAGAAGGCATCAAGTTGGCAGATATTCCTGTGGTGCGAGATTATCCGGAAGTATTTCCTGATGATTTGTCGGGATTACCTCCTCTACGACAGGTAGAATTTCGTATCGAGTTGGTTCCTGGAGCTATGCCGGTAGCAAAAGCACCATATCGATTAGCACCCTCCGAAATGCAGGAACTCTCCAACCAACTACAAGAGCTATTGGAGAAGGGATTCATTCGGCCGAGTCGTTCACCATGGGGAGCACCGGTTTTATTTGTCAAGAAGAAAGACGGGTCATTTCGTATGTGTATCGATTATCGCGAGTTGAACAAGTTGACTGTGAAAAATCGATACCCTCTGCCCAGAATTGATGATTTGTTTGATCAACTACAAGGAGCTTCGTGTTTCTCCAGATTGATCTTCATTCTGGATATCATCAACTGAGGGTTTTTGAGGATGACATACCGAAAACGGCATTCAGGACTCGTTACGGGCACTATGAGTTCTTAGTCATGCCGTTCGGGCTGACTAATGCACCAGCTGTGTTCATGGATTTAATGAATCGAGTGTGCAAACCATACTTAGATAAGTTTGTAATCGTGTTCATAGACGATATACTTATCTATTCTCGTTCAAAGGAAGACCACGAGAAACACCTTCGAGCAATTTTGGAATTGTTGCGGGAAGAGAAGCTTTTCGCCAAATTCTCGAAGTGTGAATTCTGGCTTCAAGAAGTGAAGTTCTTGGGTCATGTGGTTAACAAGGATGGAATCCATGTAGACCCCAGCAAGATTGAAGCGGTAAAGAATTGGGATACACCCAAAACACCTTCAGAAATCCGACAATTCTTAGGATTGGCCGGATATTATCGACGGTTTATTGCGAACTTTTCAAAAATCGCACAACCGTTGACCATGCTAACTCAGAAAGATAAGAAGTTTGATTGGGGACATGCACAAGAACAAGCTTTTCAAACGTTAAAGGAAAAGTTGTGCAATGCTCCAATACTGTCTCTGCCAGACGGAACAGACGACTTGGTGGTGTATTGTGATGCTTCGCATCAAGGATTGGGATGTGTGTTGATGCAGAGAGGTAAGGTGATTGCATACGCCTCACGACAATTAAAAGTGCATGAGAAGAACTACACAACCCATGATTTGGAGTTGGGTGCTGTAGTTTTTGCACTTAAGATATGGAGGCACTATCTGTATGGAACCAAATGCATCATCTATACCGACCATAAGAGCCTTCAACACATCCTAAATCAGAAAGAGCTCAACATGCGACAACGGCGATGGGTAGAATTACTTAGTGACTACGATTGCGAAATCCGGTATCACCCGGGGAAAGCAAATGTGGTGGCCGATGCCCTCAGTCGTAAAGAACGCGTAAAACCATTACGTGTTCGAGCCTTGGGATTGACTATTCAAACAAACTTGAAAGCTCAAATCCAAATGCGCAAACTGAGGCTCTAAAAGAAGAAAACCTTGCGGGAGAAGAATTCCGAGGATTGGATAAACAGATGAATCGTAAGGATGACGACGTACATTACTTCATTGATCGTATATGGGTTCCCAAATGGGGAAATGTACGTATATTAGTCTTGAATGAAGCACACAAGACTCGATATTCTGTTCATCCCGGTGCTGACAAGATGTACCATGATCTGAAGGATCTATACTGGTGGCCGGGTATGAAGAAAGACATTGCTCTATATGTGAGCAAATGTTTGACGTGTTCCAAGGTTAAAGCTGAACACCAAAAACCATCAGGATTGTTACAACAACCCGAAATTCCCGAGTGGAAATGGGAGAACATCACAATGGATTTATCACCAAACTCCCGAGAACACCAAGCGGGCATGACTCGATATGGGTCATAGTAGATCGACTAACAAAATCAGCACACTTCTTCCCTATCCGAGAAGACTATAAAATGGATAAGTTGGCAAGATTGTACATCAAAGAGGTTATGACACGGCATGGAGTGCCAGTGTCAATCATATCCGACCGAGACAGTCGATTTACTTCACGCTTTTGGCAGACTTTGCAGAAAGCGATGGGCACTCGATTGGATATGAGTACAGCCTATCACCCCCAGACTGACGGCCAAAGTGAACGCACAATACAAACACTTGAGGACATGTTACGTGCATGTGTCATTGATTTTGGTGGTAGTTGGGATACTCATCTACCGTTGATAGAGTTTTCCTACAATAACAGCTACCACACTAGTATTGGGTGTGCACCATTTGAAGCGTTGTATGGCCGAAAATGTAGGTCACCTGTATGTTGGGCCGAGATTGGCGAGAGTCAGCTAACAGGTCCTGAAATCATACAAGAAACAACCGATAAGATTTTCCTAATCAAAGATAGACTTAAGGCTGCTCAAGATCGCCAAAAGAGCTATGCCGACAACCGTCGGAAGCCGTTAGAATTTAATGTTGGTGATCGAGTGTTACTTAAGGTATCTCCATGGAAAGGGATCGTTCGGTTTGGAAAAAAGGGGAAGTTAGCCCCGAGATACATTGGACCATTTGAGATCACAGAGAGGATCGGTCCAGTGGCATACCGGTTAAAATTGCCACAAGAGCTTGGCAGTGTACATGATACTTTCCATGTATCAAACCTTAAGAAGTGTTTAGCTGACGAATCACTTCATGTGCCTATTGAAGACATCAAGATTGATCAAAGTCTTCATTTTGTAGAGGAACCTATTGAGATCATGGACCGAAAGGTCAAGAGGTTGAGACGCAGTAAGATACCTATTGTTCGTGTGAGATGGAATTCCAAACGAGGTCCAGAGTTTACATGGGAACGAGAGGATCAGATGAAACTCAAATATCCTCATCTGTTCGAGGATGACACTCTTGGACCTAGCACCAGTTGAATTTCGGGACGAAATTCCCTCAACTGGGGGATACTATGACACCTCACAAAATCAAGCAAAGAGCATTGTGGGTTACTGTTACATTGGTGTGACAGTTCAGATGATACAGATGGATTTAATGAACAAAGTCTTAGAAACATTCAAGATATTCCCAATCAGAAAGGAAACCTAAGATTCTTCTTGTTGAAGATCATGTAGTGAATGTGATGGAGTGTGGCATCTGTCACCAATAGACCGTCGATCGGCATTAAGCTCGTTGACTCACCGTGTGTGTATTAACGATCCTCACGTATGTTATAATTCATTTATCGTGTTAACCGAATTATATTTTGTACATGTTCCATATGTGCTAACAATCTTTATGTATTTATTACTTATATATATATATATATATATATATATATCGATTTAGTTGAAATTCTCGTTAATAGTCATAATAATAATAATATTCATAATAATAATGATAATAATAATACTAATGATAACAATAATAATAATAATAATGAGAGTAATGATAATAATAAAAATAATCATAACAAAAATAATAAAAGTAATAATAATAATAATAAGTCCAGGGGATGTTTTGATATTTCTGAAACTTAAAAATGGATTTTATAACATCAAATAACAAAAATAAAACTCGAGGGACCATTTGTGTAATTTCCGAAGTTTCAAACCCAAACCCCGCCCCTTTCGCTTTTCCGGCGCCGGACTCCGGCCAACTCCGGCGATGCTCCGGCGAGGCCAAAACACGAAATTTACACGGTTTTAATCCCCAAAATCGTTTCCCACGCGTTCGCAGGAAGGATTCGAACCCAAAGCACCCTAAAACGCGTTGCAACAGTAGTTTAACGGTTATAAACTTTTTCCACTTTAATTCCCGAACGTTCAACGGCTAAAACCTCCACTAAGTTACCACTTTAATCAAATTAATGCCACAGGAACGTTCCAATATGAGTTGTTAATCGAATGCCACCTGCAATTACAATCACCAAACCATAAACAACTGAATCTAATCTCTTCCTCTGTCGCGACCTGCAACTCAACCAACCGCCACCCTCCGAACCTTATAACACACAAATAACATAAGCCTTCTGATCATAAGCCTCATTATAAGCTCCCTGTGCAATTAATTTGAGTTTCATCAAGTGTTGATCACCATTCGAATCCGAGTTAGCCGCGGGTGTTCTTCGAAAGTGTTCATCCACAATTCGAAACCAAACAGGTAAATTAATACATCATTCTATTCGTCTTATCATAGGGAACAAAAGCCCCATCAATTTGGTCATTAACAGGATCAATTCGGGGTTCAATTTGACTGAAATCGAATTAGGGTTCATGTGGACTTGGGAAACTGGGCAAACCATGGTTAAAAGAAAATAAAACCGAGTTCTGTTACGGCTTAGAGCCTTTGGTTTACTGGTTTGGGTATTGTGCTGGTGAACAGGAGGTCAGGGGTTCGACCCCGGGCCACTGCATTTATTTTTTTAAGCCTTTTTAAGCCTCTAAAAATTATGGAAAAATATCTTAAAAATTATAAAAATAATTTTATAAACTGCCATTATTTTAAATATTACAAAATGATTTTCTGTAAATTAATTTTGTTTAAAAACCTTAAAAATATTTATAAAATATTGTTTATAAACACTAGAAATGACCAATTTTTATAAAAATAACCTCTAGATCGTGTAAAATTATGAAACAATCACGAAAATTATAGAAATCACAAATTATAATAATTCATAAAATATTTACAAATATAATTATAGATTATATTTTTACTTTAATTAATAAATTATTATTGAATCATACGATTACAAAGAATACGTACACATACTTATTTCGAATAGGTCAAAATACAATTAATTTCATTACTTGTTCAAAACCTCACAATTCAACTTAAATCCTATTATCACAAGGTATATAATCAAAGTTAAACATATATATATCTAATCGTATACGTCAAACGAACCGACTCGAATCCGACCAAATATATCTATTCGCGTTGTATACGTTTTAAAGGCTTAGTTATAATCAATAATAGGTATTGATCGTGATCGATCGTGCATTGCTTGATTCTGTGAAGTTTGCTTATTCTGTGAAATCTTGTGCATTACAACAATTCCAGGTGAGTTTCGTGGCCCCTTTTTATGCTTATACAAGTTTCAATGTTTTCAATCAAATTGGGGGAAAAGTATGCTCACCCGTTTTCAATGCTGTACATTGTATATTCTGTTTTCATACTTGGAATCAATGTGATACTGTTTTGCATGCATACATGGTGTTATTTTATGGAAAACTCAAACAACCATTAATTCCCGGGTTTGGGAACCAACGGTTAGGTATTGGTAGTACTACTGGGTTGACACCCCCACCCTCGACAGATCGGTTAACTTGTGAGTTACCGACTACAACTGCCAGCAAACAGGCCATGGGTGAATATATTCCGTCAGATTTATATGCATAACGTCATTAGGTTTGGTTGTCTTAAACACATGTTATGTGGTTTGTGCTTACAGTTTGATTCCACATCAAAAATCTATACAGCATCAGTTATATGTTTTAAATTTAAACCTGCGGAACTCACCAACATTATTGTTGACATTTTTGAGCATATCTTTTCAGGTGATCATAATCAAAGAGGATAGCTAGTGCTGATGCCTTAGCGGAGACCCTCAGGATTTCATTAGTTTGCATTTGTAATGTATATCATTGTATTCATTTGTGAACAATGTGTATTTTGGATTTTAGAATCAATAAGACTATGATAGTCGTGGAACTGACTAACCACGACACAAGTCACCATTGTGTCGGGGGACGTCATGACACGAGAAGTTTGCATGTATTATATCTCTGTATTTATACCAAGTGTTATGACGATCCCGTCCGTCGCATCCTCGTGTTTCCGCTTTAAGCGAGGGTGTGACAACTTATTAAAGTGCAATGATTTACCAATTAAAGGTGTGGGATGAACTTGATTAGGGTTTACAAAAAGTAATTGTTATTCGGTCTGCCTTCTCTGGACTTTGACCAGAAATTAGCGAGCAATGATTGAGTTTTTAGCTGTCAATTGTGGACTCCAACTTATGGGTGGTAGCTGGCTTTAGGGGTGTACGACTAGCTAGTGAATGTGGAACTTGATTGGCTATACGAACAAGTTAGTAGCGCTAATGGATGTGTGTGGTGGGGGGAAGGGGGGTCGAATTAGGGTTTCAAGTCTAGACAAGTTGTTTCATGCGCATAAAGAGGAAGAATAAACTTTGGGAATCTCTAGAAGATCCCATGGCATGCTGTTGCACAAGTAAAATAAGTTGTTTAAGGTTGTTTATAGCTTGTGCTTTCCGCTTGATCATTTTCTATTTTATTAGCATTGTTATAGTTGGATTTTAAAGAAATGAGCTTCATTATTTAAGCTTCTTATTACTCGTAGAAGTCATACCGTCATTACTACCCTTTTCAGAACTCCTTAAGACAGATTTTCCTAGTTTTTGAGCGTTGGCTAGTTTGGAATTAGGTGTAGCTATATTACAAGCTTGTGTTTTAGTATCTTAATTTGTATTTAGTTGAAAGATGCTATCAATCTCAATTAAAGTGGTTTTTTATTTATTATTAAACAAAATCGAGTCTAAATGTGTATACATAATAGTTGAGCATTCCAAGTATTTGTGTTTAGGTCTCCTGTAAACCACCATGATATGGTAAAGTGAGGATATTAGGGGAAGCGGTGACTCTTGATTCCCTTGCACAACGCGGATGAGGGGAGACACGCATGTTCGATTCGGAGGGCGGGAATATTTCGACCCTACTATCATTATGCCTTTTCAATGTTTTTGGTTCAACTCTATTTGCGACATTTCTTGTTTGTGGTACCCCAATCATTTATCTTGATTCCGTGCAAAGGTCATATGATCTTCACGAAATGCTAGTCGAAGGTTCACTATGTACTTTCTAATAAGATAGGACCATTGAAAAAAAAGTCAAGTAGAATCTTGTGCTTTCGGACGATTCTGAATTCAAATACTATCCACGTGTCAATACAAGTTGTTTTCAAACATGAAAAGTCAAACCTTTTGTAGTTTGTTATTACTTTCTTAATAGGGAACAAATGGTTTTGCACGCTTGGTATGACATGGTTGGAATAAAATTAGCATATAAACATAAACAAAAATAAGCACATTGCGATGATCTATCTAAAATAAAAGAAAAACATACATTGTGGAAAAAACTAAAAATATATATATTTGATTTGTAGATTTTGGTTTTGAGGGCAAATTTTGAATAAAAGCAAAGTAGAAGTAATCATGTCATTATATATTTTTGAAATATAAAAATTAAGGTTATATTATATTTACCCGATTTGATCTACAATAAAATTTATGTCATACCGTAAATAAGAATAATAAAAACATAACAATTTATGTTCGAAAGTGAATTTGAAAATAAAGAAAGAAAAATAAGTTATTTTAAAATCTCAAACATCAAAACTTTAGACGCCTTGAGTGGTGATGAGAAATATTATTTTTCTATCACCTTTTTGTTAATATCTACAGTAATTGTCAATGTTTTCAGAATCTATCAGACAATAAAGCGGATAACTTACCGATTCACTACGAGATTAACCAGGTAATGTTATTATTAAACTAATTACTTAAAAATTTTAAAATAAAAGAATTTATAAGGACGTGTTAATTATATACGATAAACTTAATTTAAAGTAAAAAAAAAAACTAAATACTTGAATTTTTTCACACCCCTTCTAAAGTATACGCACGAGAATGTAACGAAAATAAATATCAAGTACATTGTTATAATACATCAAACAAAATTGTTTTGCCCCTCTCTCGTACCTTATGAGATAATGTGCAGACAGTATGCAATCATTCGGTCATACGGATTTGCGGTTAGTGTGACTAACCATGACATGGGGCGTCAATCCGAATAGTATTATTCATATAATCCCAGGTTAAATAAATAGCTAATGGTTATGTGACATGACAGGGATTTTCCAAGCTCCAAATGTTAACTCACGTATACATGAAGGTTGGGTCTTGTTTTCTTGTCATCATATAAAAATAAGTATGTGTATATTTTTCCTCCATAATTGCAAACACTTAAAAGTAAAAAGACCATGAAATTTACTAGAAACGAAAGCTTATGTAGGATAGACTGCGATAACCAACCTACGGATGTCCTAATAATATGGACACCAATGAGATCTATGTGTTTACTCTAACACGACCATTGTTCTCTTGAGAATGAACAAAGCACATGTATGGAAAATAATCATCTTGCAAAAACAATTAATATTGTTATCACATATTTCTTAGATATAAAATGTGTTTTCACTTGATTTTTGTGTGTGATAAACTCGTCAAAGCTCAATGAGTTTTCAAGTTTGCAAAGTATCGCTAGCATGTTTTCCCCCAAAGTAAAATAAAAAGGGTTGTGAAGACTCACTTGAAATGAAAGTTTATGTACGATGGAGTGCAGATAACCAACCTATGTATGTCTTAATAATAAGAACATCAATAAGGTCTGTGTTTACTTTAACACGACCGTTGGTGGTATTGTTGCTGTTGGTGTTGTGTTAATGTGGTTGTTGTTGCTGATGTGGTTGTTGTTGTTGTTATTGGTTGAGCTGGAACCAAGGAGGAAATCTATTTAGGATGATAGATATGATACTTAGGATTGGTGGGGTCCAAAATAAAGTTGATCATAACTTTGAATTCTCTGGCTTCCCTTATCGTGCTTCTATCATGCATATGGATAGTCATCTCTCTCACCCTTTGAATGGCATCAATAGGTATTTGTTTCAGTGATTGAGGATAACAGATAGCTATGGTTGACAAATCATTCCTATGAATAACTAGCTTTCCTGCAATATTGACTTCTAGATTGACTGTATTAGCAAAGTTGAGAGGCACTCTTTTCCTTCTCTTCACCTCCCTTTTCTTGTTGATCTTGTCATAAGCAATCTTCAAGATCCTGAACAGTTTAATTTTAGGCCCTGTAATCCCTTCCTAACCTATGATAATGACCAATTCATATGTCTCTTCATCATACTTGACATTTGAGATTGGCATTGATTGGTGTGTACTAGCAACCCTTTTTCTCTTTTAACTCGTTAGTTGGCTTTACACTCCCCTTTGGGACTACCAACTCTTTTATTGTCTTCTTTGTCTTTATCTAGCCAAAGGGGATTCTGAATGTTCTGTCTTTCCTTATACATATCTCTCTCAAGGCTTTGAAATTGTTGGTTATTTTGAACATCTTCAAAATATCCTAAAATTGGTAGCCATTTGACATTACAACATGGTTTATCAATTCTAGTTCCGCAAGCTCTTTTAAGTCATGAATCTTCAGGGAATTTAAAAGTTTAGTATATTCTATGAAGAATTGAACTAAACCTGAGATCCTTTTTACCATAAATATGTTCTAATCAGAATCTTACTTCCAGGCAATGATCTTAACATCTACTTTGCCTTTTGGAGTTGAAACACCTTGGAGCATTTTAGAAGTTGTTAATCCCTCTTGTACTTGTATTTGGGATGGTTGATTGAACCAATCTGAATGTTTGCTCAATAAAGGTGCCAGAGAGTCATGATCATCACTGGCGACTTGGACTTGCTATGCTGATCTTCCTTGTCTTGGCTGTCTAGGTATGATTTCTTCTTTAACTGCTCTTATTTTCTCTTTCAAGTCATTGATAATGGTTAGCATAGAGGCTCTAAGAGAATTAGTTTTCATTCGACCCAATCTCCTCTTACTATAACCATTCCTTGCAAAAAAGTCCTTCATTTCCCTATCAGTCATGGTATAGGGATTAGGAAATGGATAGTGAACTAGCATTTGTCTTTGAGGAGAAGATGTTGCAGTAGAGGAGGGAGTTTCTTTAGTTTTGCCTTTCTTTGTTTCTTGTGTTTTCCTCAAATCATACTCAGTCTCAATGGAAGGATCTAACAATCTTTCCACCTTTTTTATTTCCTCATACATGGCCGCACATATCATGCTGAAGACTTGATCAACATCATATCCCTGCTGAATAAGAAATATGGATTTCACCATCAAGTCATCAGTCTAGGCTTTCTCTACCATTTCTTCAACAGTTGACTCTTGTCTTAATGGGCTTTCTTAAAACTCAGGCTCATCCATCATGCCTACTTCAAGAGTATATCCACCTTCAATCTCTCCTTCTTCAAGATTGATCACTTGTTGTTCAATGGATAGTTGCTCAGTTGCTTGTATGTGTTCTTCCATGAACTGAGCAACAACAACCATGCTTAGCTTATCTTCCTTTTTTAACGTCTTAGGCTCAAAAGCATTCTCTTCAATCATAGGCCTTTTTCGTTTCGCCTTCTCAGCCAGATGTTTCCTTCTTCTTGAATATGTCTGCAGTTTAGATGAACTAGACTCAATCTCTTCCACTAGCTTAGTAGTCTCAAACAGTACTATTTCTTGTTTTTATTATGCTTATGTTCTGAATTCCTCAGACAATATTCTAATGACTTCCTTCTGCTCCTTAGTAATAGTTGCAACAAGAATCATTTGCAGTTGTAGCTCTCTTTTAAAGACTATTGGTTGTTGAGGAACAAATACAAAAGGCTCTGTAGGCACACTTGCTTCTCTAATGATCTACAATATGTCTTCATTAATATAGGAGTATGTATCCAGTTCTTCTATTAGTGAGCTCATGGCAGCCTACTCTTTAGTGTGACTGGGAGCTGTGTATAGAACCATGGCTAAAGAATCTTCTTCTACAGGTTTACCAAATGTACTTTCTTGTTAAGTAGGCATGTCTTGTTGTTTAATCTTTTGACTCTTACGAGATCTATCATCTCCTCCTTCATCACCATCATCATCACTTTCATCATTAGAGTCTAACATCTTGTCAAAATCATCTTTTTCTTTGTCTTTCTCCTCATCCTTCTCTTTCTTGATGAGCATATCTTCAAGAAGTAAGTTCAGTCTTTGAGTAAGATTAGTCACTTTCTTCTTTAGCTTGACTATCTTCTCAGACTTTGTGTTAATCAACCTATCTTGATCATCCGTCATAATGGTCTGGATGTTTGCATTCTTAATGTGCTCATCTGTAACACCCAAAAATTTATAAAAGAAAAGAATAAAGAAAGAAAAGTGAAATAATCCAAGTCATGGGGTTAGTTGCCCAATAGTCAAACTTTAATATTATTATGTTTAAAAAGGAGGGCATGGCCACCCATTATGCTGTTCCATCAACTGCTTCAGTTTTTAAAGAGAGAGGACAATAGGATTCATTGGTTTTAGAGGGAGAAAGAAGAAAAATTGGCTTAAAGGAGAGTTTTTCATGCGTTTTGTTCGGTTTCAGCTGGGTTTTCAGCTTCGGGACCAACTTTTACATGTTCTTATGTGTTTATATCTGTTTGGTTATGTGTTTTAGTGTGTTTAGGTGTTAGAACTCCTTGTGAGCTCAAGTTTGAAGAAGTATGACTCGAAAGCTGCACTAGGTGAGTTCTAGACCCTGGTTTTTAAGTGTTTATAAACTTCTTTGGGGCTGAAAATGCATGTAAAATGCTATTACAACTGTCATGTATGTTGACCATATGTATGTGTGTATGAATTCTTGTGTATTATGGTTGTAAGCTAGTTGTAGGTGCAAATTATGGTAGATTTAAGTTGTGAACAGGTTAGAATGAAGATTGGGACTGAAAATAATTTAGAAATGTGTTAAACTGTTGGTCATGAGCCCAAATAGGGTCTATGCGCCTGAAATTTGCCTTAGAAAAATATAAGTGTAGTCATACGCCCAATAGTCCTCATGCACCTAGAAAGTTTGCCTGAATATACTAAGTGTTAGCCCGTGCGCCCAAACAGTACCCCATGCGCCCAACCATTTTACTCAGGCGCCTAAGTGTTAGTCATGCGCCTGAACAATACCCCATGCGACCAGGATGGATTCCAGGCGCCTAAGTGTAGGCTGAGGCGCCCACATAGTGTTCATGCGCCTAAGGAGTCCTCATGTGCCTGCATAGTGCTCATGCGCCAAGAACACTTAGAAAGTTTTATGAAATTTTGGGAAAAGTAGAATTTTAGGGTTTGACCATGATTTCACTTGTGGCTTATATATGTTTATTTTATGCATGTTTTTGGGCTGTTCTTGTGTTCCAAGAACTTGTTAATGATTCTGATTACAACCTGTTAAGCTTCTTTCTTGGATAGTTACGTGCTTGTAACCATGATCTTAAAACAAAGATGCTCATGTCTTCAGGAGCAAGATGGTGTAACTCAGAAGATGGAAGTTCCTCAACATTAATACTTTCTTGCAAAGGATTCCATTCTCCATGTTCCACCACTATCTCATTAGGATCAACAGGTGCAATAGACTCAGCAGTTATGCACTTTTCATATTCTTCATTGATCTGGGAGACAGTCAGACCATCAAGAAACACTCTGTTGTACTTCATTTTACCAAGTAATTATACCTATCTTCAAAATCAACAGGTACATCATCTCGTGTTGTTTCCATTTGTGAAAAAAAAGTTAGGTTCAAATGATTCAATAGTCTTAACTTTTCTTTCATCAAGATTCATAAGTCTTCTCATCTTCAAATAGTTTTCGCATTCTCTTCTTTGGATTTTACAAGCTCAATAATTTCTTCATCCATCTAAATAATCACTTCTTTCAAATTAACATTTTCTTCTTTTAAATTCTCAATGATCACTTCTTGTGCTTTATTAGCTTCTTTCAGAGAATCAATCAAATCAACATCTTGAACATCTTCAGTTTGTACAGACACATGTTGTGCTGTTTGGACATTAATTTCTTTAGATACAGAAGCTTCTTGAAAGATATGCACAGGAGATGCTGCAATAGGTGTTGAGCTTTGAAAGATAGGCTCAAACATCATTGCATCAATGTAATCTATGCCAAAATCTTGTTGTTGATCAATATTTTCATTAACATTTACATCCATATCACCACCATCCTGTGTTTCTTCATTAACCTCATGTACATGCTCATCATCAATAGCTTCATCATCAACATTCTCAGCTACATCACTATCACCATCATTTCTATCATCATCACTAGAAGAACTATCATCATCATTAGTTCCATTATCATCCTCATTATCATCACCTTCTTCTTCATCATTATCAGAAGGTTCTTAAGGAACTTCTTCAATGAGATCAGCTGGATCAACTGGTTCACCATCAATCAAACAGAAAAGATCTATATTGATGTCTACATCATCTTGAGCAACATTCCTCATATACTCAAACATAGGTACATTTTGAGCGCCTATAATCATGGCCAATCTTTTGTATGAAATCTCAGACATATGCTCAAGGACTAAGATTTCTCTATCAACACCATACCAATGAAAATCTGGGTGTTCTTCATTTATTATCATCTGTAAAAACCTTGGATACATAAGGTATTTATTCCTTATACCTTTCTCCAAATTAAAGATAAACCCATTTAAGATCCATCTGGCCATGTTAAATCTTCTATTAGTTGTAAGAGCACTATAGGAGATGCAATGTCTACAGGAAAAGAATTCCATCCAGCACTCCTCTTAGACATGCATTGTTGGAATATGTAGCATAGTAACTTCCAATGATTGTAAACTCTGGCTCTATAGAATTGTTTCTTGGGAAAGTGATCAGGGTGGCTCATTGCCATGAATGTTTCTCTACATTCATCAAATGTAAGTTCAGATAAGTCTTGTGGGTCATTTTGCCCCAATCTTAGAGCAACTCTAATAGAGTCTTCTGACACTTCAACCATTCTATCATTGGAGATAAAGCCTCTCAATACTTCCCTTTCATCATCATTTAACTCAACAGATGATGTGTTCCAAAACCTCCTGATCAGTCTAGCATAGATGACAGGCTGGTACACATAGCATATACATACTTTATCCTCAGTAAAAATCTAATCATTTCTTCATAGCTAACAACTTGTACATCTTCATTTAGAAATGTTGCTACATTGTGCTTAGACTCAAACTTTAAATCATCCATCTGCACAAATGAAACAATAAAATTAAGTTAATTTGATTTGAACACTTCGAACTTGATAAAATTTGATTGAAATTTAACAAATTATTATGTTTTAAAAATTGTTTTTAATCTAAATTGTACTTAGAATTTTTTAAGTATTATTTACCCTGTTCAAGCACACAATATTAATTCATATTAATTTAAGTATTATTGTTCAAGTTAGTTTATATTTGATTTAAAACATATTAATTCATTAAAATTTATCAAAAACATTTTAGAAATTTGATTTTTTACAAGTTTTTCATTTTTTATTAAAATTTCAAAGGCTTGACTGTTCATCTTCATCACTTCGACTGTGAATCATCATTATCAAAATCAAAGTTATTGAAACTCAGTTTTAAATGTATTCATAAGCTTATAATCAAGATTAAACCAACAACCTGTATTCAATTTCTACGCTTAAATCTCATTTAATTTACAAAATTTAGATTATTAGACAACTTAGGGTTCATACGCCCGAATAGCGATGAAACGCCCATTCAAATTTGAATCATAATCTTGAACTTTGTATAGATTTGATCATGACTTACGTTTGTAATCTTTAAACAAACTATCAAACACAAACACAGAACATAAACAATCGATTTATGTGGAGTGAGGGTAATCAAGTGTCGTAAGAGATGTTCAGGGGATTTGAATGGTGTGAATGACTGAAAAACACAGTGTTCTATATATACTATGTGTGAATTTTAGGCGCATGAGCACTGTTTGTGCGCATGAGTCTGAAATTAATACAAAGAATCTAGGCGCATGAGCACTGTTTGTGCGTATGGGGTTGAAATTTTCAGGCGCATGAGCACTGTTTGTGCGCATGGGCTTAGGCGCATGAGCACTGTTTGTGCGCATGGGCTTAGGCGCATGAGCACTGTTCAGACGCATAAACACTATTCAGGCGCTTTCGCACTATTCAGGCGCTTTCACACTATTCAGGCGCATGAGACTAGCTGAAACACCCAACACTTGGTAATTTCACTTAAAACGCCCAAATCTGGAAAAGCCTGGTACTGTGCAGGGGCATGAGAATTGATGAAACGCCCAAACACTTAACCAACTTTTTAGACTTATGATCACTGTTTAGGCGCACGAGGATGTCTGAAACGCCTAAAACACTTGTAAATTTTCTGAAAATCATCATGCTCCCATTTGGAATTTTGAACAATGTTTAGGCGCATGAGATTCTTTTCATGAGTCTAACACTTGCAATTTTAAGTCTTCCACCTGAACGTTGTTTAAACACATTAGTACTGTTCACATACTAATATTTAAACAATTTGTCAAATTTTAACTTTCACTCAAAATTTACATAAATTGACCCTCAATTTTTAAACTTTGGACATTACAAATTTTATTTTTAAATTAAAATTTATTTTTTATGTTTTTACCTTTTTATTTTTGTTTTAAATTTTCAACAAACAAAATCAATTTCCCTTCATTTTAGTCTCTGATTTTAAATAAATAAACTCATTTAAATTATGCAAGAAGCTTTTCCACTTTAAAATGTATCAGGTTCATTTTTACGAAATGACAAACACACATATGCTTGAACTTTAAGCTTCATCGTATCCATTCAAAACATTTAGTTTTGAATTTTCATATCTTTAAATTTGATTTATTTTCTCATAGACACTTTTACTTTCTACTCCCCCTAAACTTTTGAGTTTGATAAAACTTATAGGTTTCTTGAGTATGCATATGAAGAAGACACTAATCATTGTTAATATGCCTGCACACATAAAACATGCACAAATCAAAATTAAAGCAGAATAAAAATCTAATAGTTACAATTGAATCAATGTCAGCAATGAGATCATATCAGTTAAGATCAGCACATTAAAATAAAATAAATTACGGATAGTCATAGACAATGATAAACTCCTGATCAAGTGTGTTCTAGGTCAGTGATTTCACAGCAAAGGAGACACAAGATCCAAGGACATACAATGAGTGTTATTGGCAAGAAAATCAGCACACTTACTTTTTCAATTCTTGGATTGATTAGGGTTGAATCAGATATGACAAGATATGATCCACACATAGACTTAGAGAGATCAACTATCATCAAGATATGCATGAAAGTACAGTTTGTCAAGTTGTTACCTGACATATATTCATAACCAGAGTTCATGTTTATAATTTAGATGAGAATTATCATGGATAAACCATTTGATAATCTCTAACCATCCATTTGAATGAGTTGTGCACATTGGCATCTTTTTGCATCAAAAGACAGAATCCAGGCTGTAATCACTTACAACAAAGGATATCTCATCACTTCAGGTCTATGATGACTCATAACAGAGAAGTAAGCTGATGATTGTAACAGATCTCATGGTTAGTCATATCACCACCAGGTGTGAGCTTTGTAACTTTACAAGCGATCAATTCGATAAGCTAATACTACTCATTAGTACCAAGGTAAACACACATACATTCATAGATGATCTAGTTTAATTACAAAAATTTACTTTTTCAGTATAATTGCATGAATATGCCTACACATGATATCTGGTCATGTCAGACTTTATTGACGAGTGAAATATGCAACTGATCCAACTAATGTACTATCATTTCTCATATATTGCAAGGACAGATTCATTCCTAAACAATGAATTAACAAAGAAAAACTCTATTTTTGTAGTTTTTTTATATTTTTATCTTTTAATTTTTTTATTTTCTATTTTCGTTTTTGTTTTTGCTTTATCAAAGAAACATGCACACACAAAATACAATCAGTTAATTAACTCTGACAGGTTCTCTTGGTATATTCTATTTAGTTAAGGGAGGGTTCTGATCATGTTATGACTCAATATAACTAAAATGCACACAAAACCATCCTTTACACATGGTTAATAAGACCAATTGACTCTACCAAATACTCAAACCGTCCTGGTAAGAAGGCTTTAGTAAATAGACCTGCCAACTGTTTTTCAGTTGCAATTTGAATTAGAATGATTAAACCTTTTTCATAGTTATCTCTGAGAAAATGATATAGACTCTCGATATGTTTTGTTTTTGAATGTTGGACACGATTAGCTATAATGAACATAGCAGCAGTGTTATCAATGTAAATTGGAGTTTTAAGAAAATTGAACCCGTAATCCAGCAGTTGGTTTTGTAACCAAAGGATTTGTGAACATCCTGCTAAAGCAGCTATGTACTCAGCTTCTGCGGTTGAAACAGAGACATTTGTTTGTTTCTTACATTGCCATGAGACTAATCTAGGACCTAAAAACTGACAACCACGCATAGTAAATTTTCTATCTTGACAACATCCTCCACAATCACTATCAGTATATCCATGTAACTCAAATTTTTTTGTAAGGATACCATAGCCATAAAGCCGGTTTACCTTTGAGGTACCTGAATATTCTTTTAACAGCAATTAAGTGGGATTCCTTCGGGTCTAATTGATACCTGGAACAGACACAAACAACATACATTATGTCTGGTCCTGATGTAGTAAGATACAACAATGAACCAATCACAGATTTGTATAATGTTTGGTCTACATATTTTCTGTAACACCCGAAACTTTTGATTAGACGAAGAAAAATAATAATAAGAAAAGAAAAGAAAGTATCTTGAAAGGAAGTGAGAAAGGAATAAAAGTAGAGGGGGTATTGTGTAAAAAGTACAAAGAAAAGAGAAATATCTGATATACATAGGGATGGCTGCCCACTCTTTTCTCACAATCCCAAATCATCGAACACTCTAGAGAGAGAAAGAGCAGAATACAAGATTCTGAAGGAAGAACCAGAAGAAGAAGAAGACTGATTCGAGGTACGGGTTCCACAGCGACCGACTTTGAAGAAGCCATACTCAGCAACACAAGGTGAGTTCTAAGACCCCTAATTTTACCCGTTTTTGAATGATTTTTGGGGCTGGAACACATCGTGGCACTGTTTTCAAGCAATGAGTGCTTAATCCGTGTATGTATGTACGAGTATGTGTGTGTATGGTCCATTCAGGTCGCTAAACCTACGGTATTTAAGATTTCTAGGACAGATATATGAGATACAACCTGTTGTTCGTGTGCATACTGTTGATATATGTCTTAGAAGTCCTTTTATGATGTGCATGATGTGTAGCCTGTTCTAAGTAGATAGTATGATAAATCTGTGCTAATGGAGGTGTTATGACGATGAATGGTTATGGAAATGGGCACAGGTTAAGTTGCAGGTCAGTTTACTCAGCCGCATAGGCTAATGCGGATCGCTAAACGAAATATGGCCAAGGCAGGACTTCAACCGCATTGACAAAATGCGGATGACTAAGTAAATGCGACCGAGGCATTTACTCAGCCGTATTGACCTAATGCGGACAAGACGGGAAGAACAGCCAAGGCATTCTTCATCCGCATAAACTAATGCCGGTAAGAACATGAAATGCGGTTAAGGCTTTTCCTCAGCCACATTGTCTAATGCGGACAATATGGAAAAGCGGTTGACAATATAGAAAGGCTTGCAAGCAAATGTATGGAGGTGCACACCCCTGGCAGGTGTTAGCTCAACTGTGTGCGGGTTAGCTACCCCGAAGGATGCACATAGGGGTCAGTCTTTGTGATTGGCCATACGTATGGGATCCTTGCCGCTTACCCTAGGTGACTGGATCAGCTTTAGGGCACAACGTTCGTGATGATCATCACAGGTCCAGCACCCGCAGTCGTGCACAATGTTCGGGGTATAGCGCATGACATTGATCCAGAATGAAAGAGGAAAGATAAGTGGTGCATATACCTACCCTAGGTGACTGGATCAGCATGTGTGCACAACGTTCGTGATTAATCATCACAGGTCCAGCACCAGCAGTAGTGCATGATGTTCAGGGTATTGTACATGTCACCGGAAGTAATGAATGTACGAATGAATGTAATGAACGTATGATTGAAAGAAATGATCGTACGTAAGCAATAAAAGTATGAATGACATGAATGTACGAACACAAGAAATGAATGAATGAATGAATGAAAAAAAGATACGTGTGAACGAAAGAAAGAGTACGAAAGAATGTGAATGATAACGATGAATGGTACACGAATGAATGTTAATGAACGAATGATGAAGATAATATTAATATTATCTACGTGTACGTATGTTGTGTGACCGCATGTATATAAGAACGGTTTTAGTGAAAGAAAAATATGTTTTATTATAAAACTAGAACTTACTCAGCAACGCTGACTTTTTATGTGTTTCCAGTTGGCAGGTAGTGTTGCTGAGGATGGCACGAGATGGCTACTCAGCTCTTTTGGGATGACATACTCCTTTTGATAATGCTGCCACGCAATGTGTTGTGGGCCCATAATGCACGCAACACATTATGTTGCATGCAAGTGCAAGATTCCTTTAGGATCCCGATAAACGGGATTACTTAAGGAATCTTCTTTAAATGTAGTTTTAACATATTTGTACTAGAGGTCACTGTATATGACCATTTTGGATTGTTGAGGATTCGGATAAATGGGATTATTAAGAAATCCTTGGTTTCATATGCTTCCGCAACAATCCTAGTACAGTTATGTAATGTAAAGAAAGCATGTATTTTGTATTTGAATCAATGATGTAATGAATTGCAAAAGCTTTTATGATGAAATGAGAATGCGCTTTTATCAATTCCGCTGCTTTATTTTGCTTAGTAAATTTAAATTATGTGTTTGATGTGCAATGAATGACCAACTGTGAGGTGCCCGGGAATGGGGCCTTACATTTTCCTTTCGGATCAGGTTCAATCTTACAGTTTAAACTTCTCTTGATTGATAAAAATACCATCTGCAAATTGCTGGACTTGAAGTCCAAGAAAGAAATTTATTTCTCCCATAGAACTCATTTAAAATCGAGACTTTATTATTTCTTCAAATTCATTGCATAATTTTGGACTAGCAGAACCAAATATGATATCATCGACATACACTTGTAACATAAGAAATTATTAGCATCTTCTTTATAAATAAAGTTGGATCGATTTTCCCTCACGTGTATTAATATTGGATTAAGTGTTGTGACAATATTTCATACCAGATTCTTGGAGCTAGATGAAGTCCATACAAAGATTTGCTTAGCTTGTACACACGATGTTGAAATTTGTAACTCCTGGGAATTTTGGTCAATTAAAAAGAAAAGAAATAAGAAAAAGAGAAAAATAAGATATTTATAAGAAAAAGAAAAGAAGTATACGAGGAGGGGGTGTAAAGGGTAAATAGCACAAAATAATATTATTATTTTGTTTAAAGTAGGCATGGCCGCCCACAACTTATGCATTTCAACTGCTCGACACTTTTTAGCGAGAGGAAGCAGAAGATCTTCGGTTCTAGAGAGAGAGAGCAGCTAAATTCAGTTAAGGTAAGTAAATTTAGATAATTGGTTCGGTTTTTTATGGATCTTTGACCGTGAAACCAGTTTCTACATGTTCTTATATGTTTATATGTGCTCGGGTATGCATTTTGGACATGTCTAGGTGTTAGAAACTTCTGAATTTTTGGGAAAACCAGGATTTTAGGGTTTAACCCTAGTTTGACCTATGGACTGTTTTGGCTTATTTTAAGAATGAGTGGGTGATAGTCTATGCATAGAAAGGTATGATAATATGATGAATGTATGATATGCATATGTGTATGATGTGTTATCTTTTATTGGTTTTCAAAGCGTATATATAATATATATATAAATGTGTGTGTATATATATTATAATATAATATACGCTAAATATTATGTTATGACTTTACGTAGTGTGACGAATGTATGAATGATCGTAAAGTATAACGTAATGAAGTAAAAGATAACAAATATGAAAAGTGAAACGTAATGAAAGAAAGAAAAGGCTTGCAAGTAGATTGAAAGGAGGAACACAACTCATGAGAGTTGTCAGCTCAACTGTGTGTTTTATAGTGTGTGATTTTGGCTAAGCCATGAGGGTTCACACACAGGGGATCAGTCTTGGTGACTGATCCATAGTACGAAATGGGATACTTGTCATTCTAACCTGGAAATAATAAGGCTTTGTGCTCGGAATGGTGGCTTCGGGCCACGGGCTTTGTGCCAAATAGTAATGAGGTTGTGCCCGGAATTGTGGCTTCGGGCCACGGGCTTTGTGCCAAATAGTAATGAGGCTTTATGCCCGGAATAGTGGCTTCGGGCCACAGGCTTTATGCCAAATAGTAATGAGGCTTTGTGCCTGGAATGGTGGCTTCGGGCCACGATGGGGGAAAAGCTTGAGAGGATCTAGAATCAGTACGAAACAAGCGAAATGACAAAGTACAAAATGAATGAAGTGGTAAAGTACAAAAGAATGTTAACGAAAGATAATGATAAAGTACGAAATGAACGAATAAGTGAGACAAGGAATAAAGAATAAGGTTATGCCTTGTTGCATGAACAATGAATACTTACGTATGAAAGTAAAGAAAGTATTTTGAGTCGTATTAAGTATTATAATACTTTAAAACTAGAACTCACTCAGCATCGCTGACTTTTATACATTTTTCAGTTAGTAGGTAATGTTGCTGAGGATGGCACGCGGGGAGGCTACGCGGCACGGCAAGACTGGCATCTGTTCACGCATAATAATATTGTTGTTTTGTAATGCAAACGAATGAGGCTTTTGTAATTTAACAATGTTGTTTTGCTTAACAACAATATCTATCAATGAAATGAATGGCTTTTGATAATCTATTTCTGCTGCTTATTTTATGAATTATATATTATTTATGAAATGATGCGATGATTGTCCAACTGTAAGGTGCCCGGGAACGGGCCTTATAAGTTGGCATCAGAGCTAAAGTTTAAGTTAATTGGGTAAAATATTTTCAAAAACCTAATCTTAAGCTGAGAATGGGACTAAAGGAAAGGGATGCCAGCCCGAGTAGCTACGTGCCATCAGGTATTTATTTTTTGAAGTTAATTGGAGTTATGTGCGTGTGCTATTTGAATTATGTGCTTATAGTAGGTTTAGATACTGATGTAGTCAGGATAGGAAATGCTTGGGGTGTGAAGAGTAAAGTAAGTGGCTAATCATAACTGGCCACTATAATTAGGGACTTACTATACTTAACATAAACTGAGCTATTCCTTGAATGACCGTGTTAGTATTCGAATCTTATAGTGATTAGAGAATGGCTGGAGGTAGATCATCTAAGGCCTCTAGGGGTGGAGTATAGGGAGGACATGGTGCTGAACCGCGTGTTACTAGGAACAAGGCTAAGACTACTGAGAGGCCCGTGAAGAGCCCGAGATGCATCACCAGGAAGGTGGTGATGGAAGTGCAAACTTAAGGGCCTCAGTGAAAGAGGTGGTGGTAGAGGAAGTGCACCAAGTCATGCAGATGATACTGCCGTCTGTGGTGAATGAAGTTATTAAGGCGGTAAGAGAGGACGAGAAGAAAGAGAGGAGAAGGACCATCGGAAGGGAGGAAAAGGAGCGATCGGAGATCGAGAAGATTGTCTCGAGTGAAGAGGATGAGGAAGAAGCTGTGCAGGAGACTGCACGTGGTTGTAACTATGGGGCATTTCAAAGATGCAAGCCCCCGACTTTTGATGAAAATGGCAATGCTGCTTCTGCTTATCGCTGGGTGAGGGAAATGGAAGCAGTATTAGAGATTATTGAGTATAGGGAGGATCAGAAGGTGAAGTTTGCCACTAACTCATTTGTTGACTCGGCTCTGTGTTAGTGGGACAATATTGTCCAAGCTGAGGGCAGCAGGGCCATTAGAAAGATGAAGTGGCCAGAGCTAAAGAAGTTGGTGATTGAGGAGTTCTGTCCTTACCGGGAGTTGGACAAAATTAAGATGGAGTTCCTGTAGCTGGAGGCAGGAACTATTACACACCAACAGTATACCACCAAGTTTAATGAGATGGCGAGACTGGTACTGGATCAGGTGACGCCGGGTGTCAAAGAAGATCAAGAAGTATATCCAAGGATTGCCAGCCGATGTTCGCAGGCACTTGATTGCTACCCGACCAAGCACTTTCAGGTCGGTAGTGGATTTGGTTGGGAGGTTATACGATATAAGAGAGGTCGCGGTAGTTGAGGTGAAGAGGCAGGTGGTGGTGAAAAAAACAGAAGTAGGAAAAGGTTTGTACGTGGTGGTTTCACTCCAAACAACAAAAGGAGTAAAGTGGATGACCGAAGGGTGGTGTCATCTAGTTCAGGGATAAAGAAGTGCAGAAAATATGGGAGAGAGCACTCCGGTGAGTGTAAATGGGGATTGAGTGTGTGCTTCAAGTGTGGGAAGCCCGGTCATGTGGCAAAGATGTGTGGAGTTATACGATGTTGTACCTGTGGTCAGGAAGGCCATGTGAGCGGGGACTGCACGAAGCCACATGCCGAGGGTTCAGGGACAAAGAAGAAGCCGGAAGAAGGAGGACAGAGGGCAAATGCTAGAATCTTCATGATGATGCGGGAGGAGGCTAGGGAGGATCCCGATGTTGTGTCAGGTATGTTTCTAGTAAACCAAATTTGTGCCTCTGTATTATTTGATTCTGGTGCTAGTAGGAGTTTTGTTTATGCTACTTTCTCTGCTAAGTTGCCTTTTAGTAGTAGAAGTATTGATAAGCCATTAGACGTAGAAACAACTATTGGTAAGTCCACTAGAATTACCGATACGATAGACGACTGTGTCATAGAACTAGAAGGTCATAGGTTTTCTGCTAAATTACATGTGATGCCCCTAGGCGGATTTGATGTAGTACTAGGGATGGACTGGTTAGCAACCTATGAGGTAAACATCATATGTCGCAAGAAGATGATTCGATTAATTGCGCCCGATGGGAGTTCGGTGACGGTTTACGGTGATCACGTCGCTACGGTTCCAAAGGTGATTCCGATGGCAGTGGCAGAAAAGTGCACGAGATGTGGATGTAGTGCCTATCTGGCCTACGTGAAAGATGTGGACGCGTCAGTACCATAACTGTCCGACATACCAGTAGTGTGCGATTTCCCAGATGTGTTCCAAGAAGACTTAACAGGTGTGCCATCAGATCACGAGATTGATTTTCAGATTGATCTGATACCCGATGCACCCGTTGCCAAAGCACCGTATCGATTAGCTCCTACCGAGATGAAGGAACTAACGGATCAACTGTAGGAGTTAATTGATAAAGGATTTATTCAACCGAGCATCTCTCCTTGGGGTGCTTCAGTATTGTTTATGAAGAAGAAGGACAATAGTATGCGGATGTGCATCGACTACCGGGAGCTGAATAAGTTGATGGTGAAGAATCGGTATCCGCTGCCGAGGATTGATGACTTGTTGACCAGCTCCAAGGTGCCAGTTGGTTCTCGAGGATAGACCTTCGATCTGGTTGCCATCAGTTGAAAGTGAAGGAGCGGGACATTCCTAAGACAGCTTTTCGCACACGTTATTGACACTACGGGTTTCTCGTTATGTCTTTTGGACTAACCAACGCGCCAGCTGCTTTATGGATTTGATGAACCAAGTGTGTCGGCCATGTTAGATAAATCAGTGATCGTGTTTATTGATGATATACTGATTTATTCAAAGAGCGAAGAAGAACATGCCAGTCATATTCGGGAGGTGTTAGAGACACTTAGTAAAGAGAAGTTGTATGCTAAATTCTCTAAGTGTGCTTTTTGGTTATACGAGGTGCAATTCTTAGGTCACGTGGTGAATTCCGAGGGAATTATGGTAGACCCGGCGAAGGTTGAGTCGGTGATGCAATGGAAGTCTCCAAAGACGCCATCCGAGATTCGTAGTTTCTTGGGTTTGGCGGGCTACTACAGAAGATTTATACAAGACTTTTCCAAGATAGCCTCACCTTTGACTAAATTGACCCGCAAAGATGTGAAGATTGAGTGGGGTCGGAAACAGGAGGATGCTTTTGAGGAGTTAAAGACAAGATTAACTCAAGCTCATGTTTTAACATTACCCGAGGGGAGTGAGGACTTAGTGGTATATTCGGATGCTTCTTATTCGGCGCTAGGTTGCGTGTTAATGAAACGGGGAAGGGTAATAGCCTACGCATCCCGACAGCTAAAAACCCACAAAGTCAACTACCCTACCGATTTGGAAGCGGCTATGAGCTCGTTGAGAAGGCCTATTTAAACGGACGAAGTGTTCACCGACCACAAGCTTGAAGTACCTTCGAGCAAAAGGATCTCCATGACATAGAGGTGGTTAGAGCGTACAAGGATTATGATTGTGGATCCATTACATTCGGGTAAGGCCAATGTTATGTCCGATGCCCTTAGCCGAAAGGGGTGACCCAAGCGATTCGGGTGAAGCATATCAGTTAGCAATGACCTCGAATGTGATGACGCAGGTCAAAGAATTGCAAGATGAGGTGTTGAAAGAAGATCGCCTAAATTTTTAACGAATGAGAGGTCTAGTCATAGAATTGGGTGAAAACACTCTTGGTGTTAGGACCTGATATGGACGGATATGGATCCATTGTTACGGAGACATGCGGGGGCGGATTATGGATGAAGCTCATAAGACTTGATACTCCATCACATGCAGCCACGGTCCACCATGAATCACCTTCGCCACCATCGGCTATCACCAAACAACACCATTACCACGACACCACCATCTTTCGTCTACCGCAGCCATTACAACCGAAATCCAACACCACAACCGTCACATGCACAACTATTAACCACAACCAACAGCCTTTGTAAACATAAGCCTATCACCATTGCCACAGCCTCCTTAGGCAGCCTTTATAATCGACCACAACCATCCACAGCCACAGCCGACAAGCACAACCGATACACCACCTTCACTGCCACCACCACGATGGGCAATAACGATAGTCAGACCATTGTCGCAACCATCAACACCTACAGCCACAGCCGACAAGCAAACCGATACACCACCTTCACTGCCACCACCCGATGGGCAATAACGATAGTCAGATCCCATTGTCGCTTAGGTCCACAACCATAGCTGAAACAAAACTACCATTATCTACAGCCCAAAAGACAGCATACCCACCTCTGTTTCGGCTTCCTTGACCCGACAACCACTACCAACGCTGCCGACATCACCACCATCATCGTACCTTGCCACCACAACACCCACGACCTGGCTGCAGCACCATTATCTACAATCACCGCCCAAAGTAACCCCCGTGACCACCGTCAACCGCCACGGCCACAATCCTACCCGGATCGATCGTCCCGACTCCCACCCATGAACCACCGACGCCACCTCCTCCGAAATCGACCTGCAGCCGTCATCTCGGCCTTTGATTCATGCCTTCTTGCTATGTTTTGGGTGAAATCGTCACCTCCATCGAACTCAGGGGGTCGAGGGGAGTCGTAGGAGGGGTGTCACTCGCCGGCACTCGCCGGAGAAAGTCACCGGTGGCCGGAAAAACGACCGTAGTTTGTAGGGGGGGGATGGGGGAGCCGCGATCTCTTTCTCTCTCTGCCCTAAATTGATTTTATGAAACCCTAAAATGGAGAATAATGTGCTTATATAGCAGGGTTAGGTAGTGGGTTCGCTAACGGGTCGGTTCGCAACGCGTTCGAATTGGTTTTCATGTATCGTTAAAATTTCACTTCCCGATAGATTCAATTATGCAAAAAAAACATTATAAATATTCCGATATTATTAATTTTATCGTATTTAAAACATGCCGAATAATTAAACGAGTTTGTAAATTACCGCGTATTCAACACGTTTAACGGTTTTAAGTGTTTTCCTCGTATGAGCGTTATTATTATATTTTTGGTATCAAAATATATCCAATTAAGTATTAGAATGATATTTTGTACTTTAACTTCCCACGTCGGCCGCGTTAAAACTTTATCTGTCAAATTCTCGGGTTTGGCCTAATCCCAGACCGATACACGTCATGGTCGCGTCTCAAAAAGCATTTGCTCTGGACAAACGTCTCACTCTCTAATTTAGAATGTTATGATAAATATAATGATTAGATGAATACTTACAAAGTTACGGGCTCTGTTGACGTATCAGCTGACAGCTAAATGCCGGTGAAAACCGGTATTCGCGTTTCACTCACGTATCTCTGTTGCTTATGCACGTATGATGTTGAATCTTTTAGCAAGCATTATTTATGATATTTATTATGATTAACAATGATTTTTTTGGATGACAAGCCATTATAAGGTAATTCTGATGGAACTCAGACGTTAGTACGCGTCAGATTACCGGACTATACCCGGTATAGGTTCTGAATCAGCTTTTAGTTTGAAACTTTCTATAGTTACTTCAAGTCACATAATAGTTCATTATTTCGTGATTACTCATTTAATTAGTTCGTAAACGTGTACTTGGGCCTTAACTGGGCCTTGTTTATAAGTTCAGGCCCTTATTAGGCTTATCGGGCCTAAAAAGGCTAGTTTCATTTCCAAGTTTTCTTGGTAAGCCCAACTCAATCCAGACCTTTATTGGGCTTTATAATGTTTTATGGTTTTCAAATGGGGCATATTTCAGAGGTGTTACATTCTCCCCTCCTTTAAGAAATTTCGTCCTCGAAATTTTAGTTCCGCTAACATTGTTTCCGAGTGTGATACACTCATAGCGTGAGTCTTGAGGATTTGAAGTTATTTAGCTGAGCATCCCAGGATGAATATTGATGATTATGTATCAAATAACTGGGTATGATTTTGATTCAAGTAACTATCCAAACGTTAGAACATGCTTGATAGAACTAGTGAGTCGAATCACGTATAGATTTTTGGCTTCACAATCAAATCGTTTAACATTTGTACAAAATTAACAAGAAGAGATTCTCCACTGTGGTTCAATGCACCATTCTACTAGGTAGATCTAGCAAGTAGACGATTCCCACAATCCCAATGGTGTTACCGTCCTCACTAAGAATCTTAAGAATAATTGAAAAGAAGAGGATATTGGCGTGAATGCCTTTAATCAGACAGGATAATCAGGATACAATAGACTAAAGGTTTCAGATCAAGAAGGATTTGGGTTTTCCCAACAAGTACAGATTAATATCTAGGAATCGCATGATCGTTTCTATGAAGCTAAAACTAAGAAGTTTTCATGATTGCTAAGAATAAAGAGGTTAGGTCACACACGAAGGTCTTCACCTTTCAAAGCCTCCTTTTTAGTTCTTAACTTTCCTCCGAAAGATTTCTTCGATCTCTTCCTTCTATGATTTCCATCTTAAGGGGGTTAAGTCTTTTCTTCTACTAAGTGCTTCTTCTAGTATGCTTCCTTTTCCGAAACGGTACTGTGTATCACAATCTCAGTCTTTGAGTAGGTCCGCTCATCTTATCTGACGCATGTCTGGAGTTTCCCGATATAAGATGTGCTATAAACTCATGTGAACTGACATTAGGAGAATTACAAGTTCAGGACGTAATGCGGGTGAAGGCAGTAGGAGAAAAGCCTAACTGTAGGCTATCCGCATTCATCAACACGGGTAAGCAGAGACAAATGCGACCAACACTTGTTCTCTCACATTTAGAAATGCGGATGTCTTAGGACAAATGCGGATGAAGGCCTCCTATCCGCACTTGTCAATGCGGTTGACATTACCGATTGTCGATCACCCTCTTGTGCTTGATCTAGTATTCTGATGGGTAGTTGGTAAAGTAGTATGGATAATGTATCAAGATGCATCTTTTATTTTGCGGAAGTCATGCCCCATCGTTCCAGTTCACGCATAATGTAGCTCTCTATGTGTTTTCTTGAATCGTTGGGCGACTAAAGGATTGCCTTGTACCGTTGCTTCAACACATATCTGAAACCTTCTAATCCATGCCCAAACGAATTCCGCATTTTCCCAAGGATAATGATGCTAGTCGTATAGCTACACAGGCAAAGTTTTTATTAATTCTTCTACAATTTTTGCCTAACCCTAAGCATTGACGCATCTCAATGGGGTTTTTACTTCATCCCGGAATTTTATAGCCCCAGATTTTAGCGAATTGTCTCGAATTTCGTGCTTAGTAGTAGTGGCAAAATGACATACATGTCTAAGTCTGGCTTACAAATCCTATCCATGAGGCTCATGAATACCGTGATATGTGTAGGTCCTCCCACGCAGGCTTGACTATAACCTTCGTACTTGCCATATTTTGCTTTAACTGCTACTTTAGTAACATCGTTTCCTAATATTCATGGCGGATAGCAATTAAGATGTAGGTAACATCTAGTAATTGATTAAGCAAGTTAACATCTCTAGGAAGAGGGTATCACTTATCCTCGGTGACTTTATTTAGCTCTCGATAATCTATCCATACTCGGAGCATTCTATTTTCCTTCCATAAGGAGTATTAAGTTTCCTCAAGGCGACATACCAGGTCTTATGAAGTGTTTATCTAACAGTTCTCGAATCGGCTTTCCTTCTACCAGCTCCTTAATGTAAGCTTCAAGTCCAGTACCTCCTTATATATATATTACTTCTATTCTCCGATTCAATTTCCTTAAGAGCAACCTCAATTGTTGTCTTAAGCTACAGAATTGCTGCAAATGTTCTCACTAATTCCTTTATAGTGTTTCCCAATTAAGGTCACCCTTCTAGATGACCTGTTCCTCTCTCCATGTTCTCCAAGGTAACCGTGCCCTATAGAAGGTCCGTTCGTAAAGCAGGTAAGTCCATTTTGATCCCAATTCCTTACAAGCATATCGATTGTCCCAACGAGATATGGGAGTAAGACTTTTAGCTCAGATTTTCGAATGTTCAGAGTTTTCTAGGGTATGGCTTTTGAGAATTACTTTAGAAAAGGTTTAAGAAGTTTAGAGGGGAAAGTAATTAACGCTTACGACCGAATTGTTGTGCAGACCTTCTTTGTCTACTATCTACTGCATGTTTATCACTACGTTGTAGTTGGATCTCAAGTTATTTAACACATGAGATTTCTTGTAACTGATCTTCTATGCTTATTAATACATCCTTTTGGAGCCATACCATCCTTTAAACTCAACCATGAGTCTTCCCCATGAATTCTTCATTATCATCGACAACGTCGACTTGAACAAGTTTAGAACTTTATTAAGGGTTTCGCTAGTAAAAAGGAGGTTAATTACCGCTCTAATAACTTTTCATATAGCTTCGAGATGTACTCCAACTTCATGACCATCGCTCTCGTATCACGAATTTATCACTCAACTAGTAGAGTTCTCCGAGTAGAGATAACTTGCAAGGTTTTAAAGTTGTCCGCATCGACTATCACGTGTTTTCAACGATTAGGGTCACGATAGTAGGTTTAGGGTGAGTAGCACTACTCATAGACCATGAATTTCTAGAAAATAAATCTTGAGCAGAGGGTGGGTGAAAACTGGGGATCCACAGAAGTTGTAAGTTCAGATTTTTGTTTTGAAATCTCGAAGGTTAGTTTTTCTCGGCAAATATCCCTGGCACTTGAGCATTTATCTCCGGAGAATCTGAATTTTAGAATGAGGTTTCATTTCCTACGTATTCTGGCGCTCAAAACTTTACCAACAACACGACCAATTAAAGGATGGTCAAAATAATTCGGCTTCTGTTTCAAGCGAAGTTTGTTATTAGGTGACTATCGGTTGAAGATGATGAAGGATTTCACGAGTATAGTACTAAGAAAGGTGATTATTAATCACTATCGGAGCTAATATTAAGAATATTCCTTTGGGCTAAGTGGTTCTATAACAACGAATGGGTATGGAGAAGTCATTCATCGAAGACTTTAAGATATCGATAGAGGAATTCTGGACTCCATAATGTCCTAGAAGTGTGTGCTAGTAAGGAGGAAAGAAGTGACAAGACATAGTCTTCTAGTCATTGGTCACATGATGTGCTTCAATCCATTACTCCAATCTGTTCTCGGTTGTAGAGGTTATGTTATAGAGTCTTTTACGATACCGACAAAGTCGAAACGAATTCTATAATAGGTAGGAATAAATCTTTAGCATCACGAAAAAGAATGAACAATATTGCTAAAGTACGCGCATAACTTAGGTGAAGTACCTTACTCTCAGTGCGAGACCAGTTGAGTTTGAGAACAACATTTGATGATCTTCTGGGTCTGATAGTTGTATCATTATAATTCCAATAGGAGGGCAGAATAAGAGAAAAGGGAAGAAGAAAATGGATAGTTACTACAACATCGTCCTTGGTAGCTCTTCAAGTGTCAAATGGTTTCGCCCAGTTATGGAAGTTTTAAATATATAATCATTGAGTATATACTGAATATTTGTGTTTGATCTTGTATTTATTAGTTCCTTGAGTGTTATACTTTGGTATTAGTTTACATGACAGGGCCCACCAGAAAACTTAACAAGCTGAAAATTTATGGTTCTTAATCATTAATATGTTAATAAAAGTTATTAAAAGGATTAATGATTTAAATAAAAGAGGTTTTATAAAAATAAATGAACCATAGGATACCTTGTATTTGAAAGCATGCAAATACAAGGTACATAGAGTTTTCAAAACTAGAATTAATGAAAACTAAAATCCCTTTGGAAACAAGTTTAACACCATCCTTTTACACGACACTCAAATCACTTGAGAACTATTTGTGGGATAAAGGTCACCTAACCACTTTTAGGGAACTTGTGTTTTGAGGTGGGCTTAACATATTTGTGGGATAAAGGTCACCTAACCATTTGTATGTGTAAACTCACACGTGTGTGTATGTAGGACGACTTGAATTGGAAACCATGTGCATAGGGTCACCGAAGCATGGCGTACAATGGTGTTGATGGGATTAAACATGCCAACCAAACATAAGATGTTTAACCGATCCCATAAAGGCTAGAAGTTGCAAAAGGTTGCAATTGTCAAATGTTGACTACCTTGTTAATTTAAACAATAGGATAAAGGTCACCTAACCATTATTTGAATGTAACGTTGGATTCAAATTTTGTAGAATGGCCACAAACAATAACGCTACCACCCCGACCGTCTATACCCTATCACTGAGAACTATTTTAGAGAGGGATTGTCTGAACCATACCAACTTTATGGACTGGTTTCGAAACTTGAGAATTGTCCTCAAGCAAGAGAAAAGAGCCTATGTCGTTGAAGATCCTATTCCTGACCAACCCGACCCCGAGGATGTTGAGGCCTATAACGATTGGCTTCAGTATACTGAGGATTCCATGCAGGTATCCTACCTCATGTAGGGAACTATATTTCTCGAACTCCAAAAGGACTTGGAGCATCTTGAGGCATATGACATGATTACCCAATTGAAGGAAATGTTCCTTCAACGAGCTAGGGTAAAACGATTCGAAACGGTGCTCGCACTTCATGCGTGTCACATAGAAGAAACCCAATCGGTATCATCTTATGTAGTTAAGATGAAAACCACATTGATCGCCTCGAGAGGCTTAACTGTCCTGTCTCAAAGGAGTTGGCCATGGATTTGATCCTTAATGGCCAAACTAAAAGTTTCAGACGTTCATAATGAATTACAATATGAACGGATGGGACAAGAGCATTGGTGAGCTTCACGCAATGCTCAAAACAGCTGAGGCGGGGATGGGTAGAAAGGTTCTACCTGTTCTCTAAGATCAATGAGCGAGGAAATGGGAAAACTCCATTCCTGATCCCAAGGCAAGTGTTGCCAAAGGAAAAGGGGCACATCAAAGGCAAAGGGAAAGGGAAGGTTAAAACGGAACCTCCAAAACCTAAGCTTATGAAGCCTAGGGTAAACGGAAAACGATCCATGCTTTGAGTGTGGTGAGATAGGACATTTGAAAGGGAATTATCCAACCTATCTCAAAGAGTTAAGAAATAAGAGGCATGCTGGGCAGACCTCAGGTACAACTTTCATGATCCATATTGACTTAAATGTTATTTCTTCAAACACATGGGTATTGGATACCGGGTGTGGAACTCACATTTGCAATCTGTTACAAGAGTTCAAAAGAAATAAGCACTTTAAGAAAGGAGACTATGTTTTGAAACTTTCAAATGGTTTGGAAGTTGTTCTTAAAAACATTTTGTATGCTCCTAGTTTGACTAGGAACATATTTTCGGTTTCCATTTTAAAACAATATGGTTATGATTTAAAAGTTGTAAACGATGGTATTTATGTTTATATGGAGGATGTATTTCATTTCAAGGCTATGCCTTTTAATGGTATTTATGAATTGGTTCATGATGATTCATCCTATAATGACACATTATACCAATCAAGCACCAAGAAACTTAAAATGGGTTTAAGTGATTCTTACCTTTGGCATTGTCGTCTTGGTCACATAAACAAGAATCGATTCAAACACTTCAAAAGAATGGTCTTTTGAAAACAATGAAATTGTTCATTTGATAAGTGTGAATCTTGTTTACAAGGTAAGATGACCAAGTTTCCCTTTAGTGGTACTAACGAGAGGGCAAAAGACTTATTAAGAATCATACATTCTGATGTATGTGGTTCCTTTAAGACAATGACAAGGAATGGTGAAAGATGCTTCATTACCTTTACCGACGATTAGAGTCGCTATGGTTATGTGTACTTGATGACACATAAACATGAAGCTTTTGAAATGTTCAAAATCTTCAAGAATGAAGTAGAAAATCAACTCGATAGAAGTATCAAAGTTCTCCGTTTAGATAGAGGAGGTGAATACCTAAGTGAGGCTTTTCAGAATCATCTAAGAAGTTGTAAGATTGTCTCACAACTTACTCCTCCCGGAACACCACAACATAATGGTGTGTCTGAAAGGAGAAACCTAACCCTATTGGATATGGTTCGATCTATGATGGCTATAAGCTCACTACCTCTATCATTTTGGGGTTTCGCACTACTCTCCGCGGCTTGTATTTTGAATACGGCCCAACCAAAAAGTGGATTCGACACCTTTTGAAATGTGGCATGGAAGAGTTTTATTGCTATCATATTTAAAGGCATGGGGTTGTGAAGCTTATGTTAAGCTTAACACCCAAAACAAACTGGAAAGTCGATCCACTAAGTGTATACTTGTTGGATATCCAAAAGACTGTATAGGATACTACTTCTTTGATCCAACAGAGCAAAAGGTATTTATGCTCGAAAGGTAGAGTTCTTGGAAGCCAAGTTCCTTATGGAAGGAATGACGTATAGAACAGTGGAATTTGATGAGGATCAAGATCCACAAGCCGAAACACGTTTGGTTGACACTAGCTATCAACAAGAGGTTGTTGACGATGATCAAGAGGTTGATTAATACATACAAAACGTTCGCAGGTCTGGTAGAATTAGCACTCCACCAGAAAGATATGGATTTTCATGGATGGATGCTATGTGGTTGAATCCGATGAGCCAACTACATATCATGATGTAATGTCCAATTCGGATTGTGACAAATGGCTGGAAGCCATGAATGTAGAGATGCAATCCATGTATGACAACCAAGTTTAGGAATTGGTTGACCCTCCACTTAACTCCAAACCGGTTGGATGCAAGTGGGTTTTCAAGAAGAAAACAGATATGCATGGAAACTTGGATACTTACGAAGCAAGACTTGTAGCAAAAGGTTTCACTCAAACTCAAGGGGTTGATTAAGATGAAACCTTCTCGCCTGTGGCAATGCTAAAGTCTATTAGGATATTGTTTGCCATTGCTGCTCATTATGATTATGAGATTTGGCAAATGGACGTCAAAACCGCTTTCTTAATGGACATCTCGAAGAGACTGTCCATATGGTTCAGCCTGAAAGTTTTGTCGATCGAAAAGCATCCTAATAAAGTATGCAAGTTAAAGAGATCAATCTATGGATTGAAACAAGCATCGAGAAGTTGGAATCAACGTTTTGATGAAGAGATCAAGGAATTTGGTTTCATCAAGAACGCTGATGAGGCTTGTGTGTATAAAAAGGCTAGCGGGAGTGCAATTACATTATTAGTATTGTATATTGATGACATACTACTATTTGGAAATGATATTCCAACCATGGAAGGTGTTAAAACCTGGCTTGGGAGCTGTTTTTCCATAAAAGATCTCGGTGAAGCCGCCTATATTTTAGGAATAAAGATCTATAGGGATAGATCGAGGCGGTTGATAGGTCTAAGCCAAAGTGCATACATTGATAAAATCTTGAAAAGGTTCAAGATGGAAAACTCTAAGAAAGGTATAGTACCTATTCAAAGAGGGACAATATTGAGTGCATCTCAATGTCCTAGCTCAAAGGATGAGCAAGATCCTATGAAGGACATCCCACATGCATCTCCTATAGGATCCATCATGTATGCGATGATATGCACTAGACCGGACGTGTAATGCGCGTTAAGCATGACAAGCAGATATCACCAGAATCCAAGTAATAGCCATTGGATGGCTGTTAAAAGTATATTGAAATACCTTAGGAGGAGTAAGGATATGTTTCTGATATACGGATCTGAAAGAGGAACTCGTTGTAAAGGGTTACACGGATGTGAGTTTCCAAACTGATCGAGATGATCCTCGATCACAATCGGGATATGTCTCCATTATGAGTAGGGTAGCATTGTCCACTACAGAATACGAATACATAGCCGCCTCATTAGCAGCTTGGGAAGCTGCATGAATAAAAAGGTTTAAAGCCGATCTAAGGGTGGTCTCTACCATTCAAGACCCCTTAGAAATCTTTTGTGATAACGAGGTGCGATTGCTCAAATCAAGGAACCCCGTGCATATCAAAAGATTAGGCACAATGAGCGGAGATTCAACTACATAAGGGATGAAGTTGAAAAGGGAAAGATATGTATTCGCAAAGTTCACTTTGATCAAAACATTACGGATCCACTCACGAAGCTCCTTAAAAAGGCAAAGCATGAGAGTCATACTGGTGCCTTAGGACTTCGATATTCTAGTGATTGGAATTGATCTGTTTAGCATAAATATGGAACAATTGTAATATTTACTCATCTATATATTTATGATATTTTGAGTTATGTTCCTTTTAGCATGTTTACATCCACGAATATGTTTATTATTCTAAATGTCCGTAGTCGGTCATATTTATGGGAACAAATATGAATGTAAGACTATTATGAACTTGGATTGGTGGATACTCATAAGGCATGAATATAGAGAATTGGTTGCTGCCAAGGTTCATAGATATTTGTGGGATACAAATATTGGACTGACCCGCATCTCAATTTTACTACATGGAATCTTCTAGATTGATCATAAGTAAATTTGAGTAAAGGCGAATATCATTTGGTATCCTCCGACCTGAGATACATATTAGGTCTTGATATTCACCAAGTGTTATTCCTTAGTTCTTCACTGCCCTGAAATAGTGGACAGTACATAAGGCTATGTTCAGGTGTGACACGAGGTGTTTGTGAGAAACGTATGTAGTCAAGATGGAATTTGTTCCTCTTATTCATTCAGAGCATGATGTCTAGGGCCTGATTAAGTTAAATCAACAAGGAATGATCATTCTGTGTCCTTGGATTTAACATGACATCTGTAATAAAAGGATAAATGATTGATTCACCTAAATCCTTTCAAGTTGGATACTTGAAGGGGATGATGTTATTGAATGGCTTCTAAGTCATGTGTATTAAGGGTAGTAAACCGTTGTTAGGCGGTATTTACCCTTGCATCAATTTTCTATGAATCTTGTGCAAGTGGGAGATTGTTGGATTCTTTATGCCCAAGACACATAGAACATTAATGTGGTTAGTACGTCATGATCCAAGTCGGGTCATACCCAATAACAAGCTTAGCAAACACCAATTATTATTTAATTGATGATATGATCATGCAATTAAATAACTACACCAATTTAGAAAATGGGTTTTCTAAATAATTTGTATATGAGATAGAACAACTTATAGGGATATTTTGTTCAAGTGTATTATTTGAAATGTTATTTAAATTAGTTGAATAACATAAAGTAATAAAGTGTGTAAGAGTTATAAAATTAAAGCGGTTAATTTATAACTTAAGAAGTGACTTGTTTTAATTGTAGACAAAATGTTTTGGGGGGAAACCCCCTTTAAACCCAATATTCGGCCGCCCATGCTTATGGGATGCATCATTTTTGTCTTGAAACAAGAAACACACTTAAACACACACACCTACTCTCTCTCTCATACATGCAAGGGCCATCAAGAACACTTCTTCTTCTTCATTTTCTTGAAGAAAAACAAGCTAAAAATTCGGATTTTGCAGCTTGTTTAGTTTGAATTTGGTGTCAAAATCCTAGCAACAAGGTGTTTGTTGGATGCTTGTGGGTATGATAGCTTGAGGACACCTTTCCTTGGTGTTTTGGTCATTTAAGAGCAGCTCCATTTTCATCCATCTCACGATTTTCTGCAGCTCAACAAAGGTTGTAACTTTGTATTGTTTTGGTTGTTCATACTTCTTGATAGCTAATCCATTCACATATATTTGATCCTATGATTTTGGGTTTGTTAAAACAAGTTATGAGCTTTATTTTTCAGATTATATAACATGAAATTAAGCCTTTGATCCGCTGCGTTTTTCTTGTTTAAATGGTTAAACAACAATGTTAAAGGTACAACTGTAACATATCATATTTTCCCGTTAGTGTAAATTTACCATCGTTTGTTTATGTAAGGACTATTTATGTCAATTATAAAACTTATGGATTACTATGCTTATCTCTTGATTTGTCTTTAATGAAAACGTTAGTAAACTAACGATTGGATAATAATAATAATTGTAATAACAATAACAAAAGTAATAATTATAGTAATAATAACACTAACAATAATAATAATAATAATAATAATAATAATAATAATAATAATGAATTAATATAAATAATATGAATATGATGATGATGATGATGATGATGATAATAATAATAATAATAATAATAATAATAATAATATAATAATAATAATAATAATAATAATAATAAAACTTGAATAATTAAATAAGTCAGATTAAAGTTTAAAAAGATGAGGGGTTTAATGTCATAAGCTTTAATTAAAGTTTTAGCATAAAATAATAGAATTCAAAGTTGAGGGACCATTTGTGTAAATTTGTAAATCCTAAACCATTTCCCCCTTTCACCCCGTTTTTCCGGCGAGATCCCCGGCCAAGCTTCCGGCCAGGTCCCAAATCGTTTTGTTTATACAAATTCGACTCAATTAAACCCCTTGATTGAAGCGCGAGCCGAGTGCATTTGAACTTCCCGCGTGCAGACCTCCCTAATCGAGCCGAGGATAAACCGATCCAATCAACCAAATCAAATCCTGTCCTAATTCGCAAATTCGACCAAATTAATTACTTTCAAACTTAATACGCGGCCTAATCAATCAGCAAATCAATCAACATTACAAATTAACAGCTCGAAATCTCTCAATTTTGGTAAACTTCGAACGCGGTTTCAATCGAGCGTGTTAAGCCCGAAACCATGAAATCAAAGCTATAAATTGAGGGCTTCGGTTTCATTTTGAAGTTCCTAAACTCTCTGAACCCTCATTTCACAAAAAAACCACCCAATCATAAAGCCCTAATTCGTGAACACCTGAAGCTGAGTTGATCTTGAGATCACTCAAAACCTAATCAAAACAGGTAATTAGAACATGTTAACTACTCGTTTTAGTCCAAGGATCAAAAGCCCTATGACGATTTGGTGTCTAACATCAAATCGAGGGTCAATTGTCGATCTGTTGTAATTAGGGTTTATCGGATTTGGGCGAAAACCGGGGAGCTGTGTTAAATTCAAACCAAACCAATGTGAACCAAGGCACGGTCCTGGTTCACTGGTTCCTGCGCCCCATGTTTCAGGAGAGGTCCCGGGTTCGACCCCGGCAACCCCCCTTTCTTTTTCTGTTTTCTTTATTTCTTTTATTTTTTAACCTTTTAAATTTTGAAAATTTCTAAAATTATTTTATAAAAATGCAGAATTTATTTAAACTTTTGTTTGACAATTTTGTGACTAATTAATTGTTTTTATAAATACTTTGTAATTATAATACATTGTTGTATCCTAAAAGTACAAAAAAAATGTGTAAATATAATACCTGTATATATATATATATATATATATATTATAATATATATATTTAAACAATTAAATTGTTAGATACTTATATCTATATATATATATATATATATATATATATATATATATTTCTTTTAATAGTTAAATCACTTATTGTAATTATTATATACAATCTTTATAAATCGGTTTAACGTACAATTAGATTAGGCCTTCTTTATTCTTTCTCAAACGCGCCATTGATAAATTATTTCACGTATAAAAATCCATTCGTTCCATTAACCCGATCGCATTATTAGCATGTAATACGAATATTAACTCCTAATTGATCTACAATTAAGAACCTTAAAACCTAATAATTAACCGTCAAACCTATTATAACGCGTTACTTTATTTTATTTAGGTGCCTCGTGACGTTGTGTTGGAAATCTTATTCGTGATTACTCTTATTTCATCTACGAGTCTTCTATTATTCAAACATGTGAGTTCTTATGCCCCGCTTTACGTTTATTTCACACCTTTCGGGGTGAAACGTGTTGCTTATACAAACTTACTCATACACGCTTTGATACTTATTACGCACGTGCAATTCTTTACATTGTCGTGGTTGTTTGAATATGTTAAGTATTATATGAGATGTGATATATGTGTGCAATCATTAACTATTGTTAGCCTGGCAAAGTCTTAGATCTCTGGGCCTGACAAGCCTATTTGGTGCTAAAGCCGAGGGATTGCCGGCTTCTAGGAGCCGTATGCTTGTGCACTAGGGAACCAAATACACTTAGCTAATCATGCTTATTCATATTATTCAGTCGTGGTTTGATTGTAACTATGCATGTTCTATATACTTACTATCTTGTGACCATTGACTAGAATTGCCACATATAAATTTTTTTTATTATATTGTATTTAAAACCATGAGAACTCACCAACTAGTTAGTTGACTTATTTTTAACATGTTTCAGGTAATGTGCAAGCTTAATGATGATTGAAGAAATGCTCAAACCTAGGACATGGACCTAGACTTAATAAGAAAAATTGGATTCGTATTTTTGTTTGTTCTATTATTCATGAGACTTGATGTATGTGATGTTGAAACAATTGATTAATGACATTTTAAATTTTAACATAGTGTTATGTGGCTGTGAACAATCTTAACCCTCACACCTCGACGTTTCCGCCGTCAAGGTTGGGGTGTGACAGATTGGTATCAGAGCCCATAACTATAGGGATTTAGGTTATTAGAAATGGTGACCTTGACTATAGTTTATGCATGATCCTTATAGAATAGTATTCTTATGAATACATACATATTGTTTGCATGCTGCCTAACGCTATGCCTTCTTATGTGCAATGTGATGCCTTAGCATAGGTGCGTTTCTGCATGATTACCTATTGTTACCCGTCTCCCCTAGACTTATCATGAACATTGGTTCTCCCCGGCAATTGCTACTTCTTAAACTTATTCTCGTCGTCGAGTAGAACTTATTAATAGGACTTCCTTAGACTTTATATCTAATCTTATAATATCTCATCAAGGTTTTGATTTCGTGAACCAAAGAACTAGTGTGGTACATAGACACCTGTATCCCGGTTTTCCTGGCAAAAGGCCCTCGGGCTAAGGTAAGCATTTCGTATAAATCCTACGGGACCAGTCATGCTTACCTGGGGAATTCTGGGATGAGTGATAAACTATGGCCAACATACACAAGTTTCTAAGGCGATTGGGTCAATTCACCTTGACGGGTTAATGTTTCCAAATGTTGATACGTTACCGAATGGAAACATTCCGTATAATTCTTGATTCTTACTTTAACTGTCTATCCTTATTGTCCTTTTACCCGTTCCTAATCCAATTCGTATTTTCCTGCATGTCTCGCCATCACGGAAACCGAGGAAGATTCGACCGTAAGCTTGCCGCCATGATTGCCAGGCAAATGGCTGCGGTCATCCCGACTATGGTGGCTGAACTCAGCAGCACTATGATCGCCAACGTCGCGAACAACAGTAACGGCCAAGGGGAAAATAGTGCAAACCAAGGCCGTAACAACCAGTCTTGCACCTTCAAGCACTTTAGTTCATGCAAACCTCCCAGTTTCAGTGGCAAGGAAGGTGCCACCGATCTCTTAGAATGGTTTGAAGGGATGGAGAACACCTTCGTCAACTGTGAGTGCCCCGAAGCACTCAAGGTGAGGTACGCCACCAGTATGCTGCAGCAAAGGGCCTTAACGTGGTGGAACAGCGAAAAGAGAAACCGAGGCCCCAATGTAATCTTGGCCTTAAGTTGGGAGGAATTCAAAAACATAGCCATCGCCAAGTTTTGCCCAAGAAGTGAAATCCAGAAGCTAGAGGAGGAATTCTGGAACCTGAAACAGGATGGCGGGAATCATCTGGCGTATTCTACCCGCCATCACGAGTTGAGTATACTGCTGCCACACATGGTGGATACTGTTCCACGTAATGTGGAGAAATTCATAAAGGGTGTGCCGCCTCAAATTTAGGATGTCGTTATGGGTAGTCGACCCGCAACTTTGGAAGAAGCCATCACCATCACTACCCAATTGACGGAGAACCACATCCGAGCGAGCACTATGTCTGCAAAGGGTGCCAAGAAAACTGAGAAGACAACCCCGAGGAGGTCAAGGAGGTCAAGCTTGATAACAAGAAAAGGAAGTTTGTACCAGCAAGGACTACGCCGTGGCTGCTCCTAAGCCACCCCAAAGACAGTGTATTCCCGGGGCTACACCGGCAACACAAGTGCCTGTGGCAAGGGCTTATGCGGGCCCTCTACCTATGTGTAACACGTGTAGGTATCATCACTTGAGCAATCTTCCGTGTCGCATCTGCACACTATGTGGCAAGTACGGGCACCTCGTGGCAACGTGCCGTCGAGCAATGGGAAACGCAGTGATGGAACCAAATCGGGTCTGCTACAATTGTGGAGAACTAGGTCACTACCGACCCCAGTGCCCTCGTCTTGTGGGCAATGTTCCACAAGCTCGTGGACGTGCCTTCAACATCAACGCGAACCAAGCTCAGGCGAACAACGATGTGGTGAACGGTATGTAAATTTCAACCCTATCTCCTTAGAATTTCCCTTAGATTCGTTGCTTATGTCATAAAGTGCCTATAAAACCTGCACAGGTATGTTTCTTATTAATGACACCTATGCTTACGTATTATTCGATTCGGGTGCCGATAGGAATTTTGTTTCCTTAGAATTGGAACCGACACTTGCTAAATCTCGCACGAATCTGGAGAGACCTCTCACCATTGAAGTTGCCGATGGGGAACCGATCACCGTCGACGTGGTCATCCGCAATTGTCTATTGTGTCTCGACGACCATAAATTTCTTATCGACCTTATTCCTATGAAGCTCGGGAGTTTTGACGTCATTATTGGCATGGATTGGTTATCTAAGAACCATGCCGAGATCATTTGCTTCGAGAAGTGCATTCGCATGCCCTTACCCTCCAGGGACACGTTGAAGGTGTTCGGTGAACGGTCTTCCAAAGGACTCAAGCTTATGTCATGCACTAGGCTCGGAAGTGCCTAAGTAAGAGTTATCCGGCATTCTTGGCCTATGTAGTCAACACCAAATCCAAAGGGAAGGAACTCAAAGATGTTCCAGTTGTACAAGAATTCCCTGAGGTCTTTCCCGTTGATCTTAGCGGGTTACCTCCCGTACGTGAAGTAGAATTCAAAATCGACTTGATTCCGGGAGCAAGCCCCGCGGCTAAATCACCTTATCGACTCGCACCATCTGAAATGCAAGAACTCTCTAGCCAACTCCAGGAATTATCCGACAAGGTGTTTATCCGCCCTAGCTCTTCTCCTTGGGGTGCACCCGTCTTATTTGTGAAGAAGAAAGATGGGTCATTCCGCATGTGTATCGATTACCAGGAGCTCAACAAGTTGACCATCAAGAACCGGTATCCTCTTCCTCGTATCGACGATCTCTTCGATCAACTTCAAGGAGCTGCAATCTTTTCAAAAATCGACTTGCGTTCGGGTTATCACCAACTGCGAGTCCACGACGACGATATCCCAAAGACTGCATTCCGCACTCGGTATGGGCATTACGAGTTCATGGTTATGCCTTTCGGCTTAACCAATGCTCCTGCAGTCTTCATGGATCTTACGAACCGGGTGTGCAAGCCATACCTAGACAAGTTTGTCATCATTTCATTGATGACATTCTTATTTATTCCAAGTCCCGCTCCGATCATGAACTTCATCTCCGCCAAATCGTCGATCTGTTGAAGAAGGAACAACTGTATGCGAAATTCTCAAAATGCGAGTTTTGGCTTGAAGAAGTACAATTCTTAGGGCACGTGGTGAATAGCCAAGGAATTCACGTCGACCCTGCGAAGATTGAAGCCGTAAAGAATTGGAGTGCTCCCACAAGTCCAACGGAAGTTCGATCATTTCTTGGTCTAGCCGGGTATTACTGGCGATTTATTGCCAACTTATCGAAAATCACGAAGCCACTCACGTCCTTGACTCAGAAGAACAAGCCTTTCGAGTGGAAAGCCAAGCAAGAAGAGGTGTTTGACACATTGAAGCACAAGTTGTGCAATGCTCCTATTCTGACGCTACCGGATGGGAATGACGACTTCACGGTGTACTGCGACGCATCGAAACAAGGCCTTGGTTGTGTCCTCATGCAACGGGGAAAGGTCATAGCATATGCCTCGAGACAATTGAAGGTTCACGAGGTAAATTACAGGACGCACGATCTCGAACTCGGAGCGGTGGTCTTTGCTTTGAAAATCTGGAGACACTATCTATACGGCACGCAATGTATAGTCTACATGGACCACAAGAGCCTCCAACACGTTTTCAATCAGAAGGACCTCAATATGAGGCAACATCGTTGGGTGGAACTAATTAGCAACTATGATTGTGATATCCAATACCATCCCGGCAAGGCAAATGTCGTAGCCAATGCATTGAGTCGAAAGACGCATCAAAAGATGGTTTCCGTTCAAGAGATTCGCGACCGACGTCAATGGTTCGATGCATTGGTAGAGTTTGACACTGAAGTCCGACTCGATGTCAACAATGCAACGGTATTACTACAAAACTTGAAGATCGATTGTGACATCGAGTCAAGTATTCGAGAAGCCCAGCAAGCGGTGCAAACTGAAGGGAGTATGAAGGAAGAGCTTGAGCCAAATCTCTTAGCCCAATTGGAAGCAAGAGCCATGGGTTAATGTATTTCGCAAACCGAATCTGGATTCCCAAACGCAATAACCTTCGGGCTTTTATCATGAACGAAGCACATCGGACTCGTTATTCTATCCACCCGGGCTCCGATAAGATGTACATGGACTTACGTAGTCAATATTGGTGGCCCGGAATGAAACGAGACATAGCAACCTACGTTGCTAAATGCCTTACATGCACGAAGGTTAAAGCGGAACACCAACGTCCAAGTGGTTTACTCGAACAACCCGAAATTCCCATGTGGAAATGGGAACATATATCCATGGACTTCATAACCAAGCTGCCTCGGACATCTCACGGGCACGATAGCATATGGGTAATCATCGATCGATTGACCAAGTCGGCACATTTCATACCTATACGCGACACATATAAGACATCGAGGTTAGCCCGATTTACATCGACGAGATCGTAAGCCTTCATGGTGTGCCTCTTCACCTAATATCCGACCGATACGCTCGATTCACTTCTCACTTCTGGTCTTCTATGCAAGAACTTCTGGGTACGCAATTGGATTTAAGCACAACTTACCATCCCCAAACCGATGGTCAAACTGAACGGACGATCCAAACTCTGGAAGACCTATTACGTCTCTGTGTCCTTGATTTTGGTGGCGACTGGGATACACATCTACCACTCGCAGAATTCTCCTACAACAACAGTTACCATTCGAGCATCCAAATGGCACCGTTTGAAGCACTTTACGGTCGTAAGTGTCGCTCACCAATTTGCTGGACCGATATTGGCGAAAGTCTTATCACCGGTCCCGAGCTCATACAAGAGACGACCGATAAAGTCGCAATCATCCGCAAGAACCTGGAAATGGCAAGGAGTCGACAGAAGAGCTACGCTGATAAACATCAAGCCACTAGAATTCCAAGTTGGGGAGATGGTCCTTCTCAAGGTCTCACCGTGGAAGGGTGTGGTTCGCTTTGGAAGGAAAGGTAAGTTAGCTCCGAGGTTTGTAGGACCTTTCAAGGTTCTGAAAAGAATCAGGAAAGTGGCCTACAAACTAGAACTACCCTCCGACCTTAGTGGAATTCACCCGGTCTTCCACGTCTCGAATCTGAGGAAGTGTTTGGCCGACGATAACTTTTATGTGCCATTGGAAGAAATTCAAATCGACGAGTCACTACATTTCGTTGAGAAACCCGTCGAAATCATGGATCGCATCATGAAGAAGACTAGAACCACGACAACCCCAATTGTCAAGGTATGCTGGGAGAATAAGCGTGGTGCTGAATTTACTTGGGAACGTGAGGAGCACATAAAGAAGAAATACATGTTCTTATTTGTATAGTTTCATTCTTAATTTCGGGACGAAATTCTTTTAAGTTGGGGAGACTGTAACATCTCATATTTTCCCGTTAGTGTAAAGTTACCATCGTTTGTTCATGTAAGGACTATTTATGTCAATTATAAAACTTATGGATTACTATGCTTATCTCTTGATTTGTCTTTAATGAAAACGTTAGTAAACTAACTATTGGATAATAATAATAATTGTAATAACAATAACAAAAGTAATAATTATAGTAATAATAACACTAACAATAATAATAATAATAATAAATAATAAATAATAAATAATGATAATAATAATAATAATAATAATAATGATAATAATAATAATAATAATAATAATAATAATAAAATAATAATAATAATAATAATAATAATAATATAATAATAAAAACTTGATAATTAAATAAGTCAGATTAAAGTTTAAAAAGATGAGGGGGTTTAATGTCATAAGCTTTAAATTAAAGTTTTAGCATAAAATAATAGAATTCAAAGTTGAGGGACCATTTATGTAAAATTTGTAAATCCCAAACCATTTCCCCCTTTCACCCCGTTTTTCTGGCGAGATCCCCGGCCAAGCTCCGGCCGAGCTCCGACGAGGTCCCAAATCGTTTTGTTTATACAAATTCGACTCAATTAAACCCCTTAACCCCCTTGACCCTGTGATTCGAACCCGAGCCTTAATTTAATTTGAACTTCCCGCGTGCAGACCTCCCTAATCGAGCCGAGGATAAACCGATCCAATCAACCAAATCAAATCCTTTCCTAATTCGCAAATTCGACCAAATTAATTACTTCCAAACTTAATACGCGGCCTAACCAATCAGGAAATCAATCAACATTACAAATTAACAGCTCGAAATCTCTCAATTTTGGTAAACTTCAAACGCGGTTTCAATCGAGCGTGTTAAGCCCGAAAGCATGAAATCAAAGCTATAAATTGAGGGCTTCGGTTTCATTTTGAAGTTCCTAAACTCTCTGAACCCTCAATTTCACAAAAAAACCACCCAATCATAAAGCCCTAATTCGTGAACACCCGAAGCTGAGTTGATCTTGAGATCACTCAAAACCTAATCAAAACAGGTAATTAGAACCTGTTAACTACTCGTTTTAGTCCAAGGATCAAAAGCCATATGACGATTTGGGTGTCTAACATCGAATCGAGGGTCAATTGTGGATCTGTTGTAATTAGGGTTTATCGGATTTGGGGGAAAACCGGGAGGCTGTGTTAAATTCAAACCAAACCAATGTGAACCAAGGCAACGGTCCTGGTTCACTGGTTCCTGCGCCCCATGTTTCAGAAGAGATCCCGGGTTCGACCCCGGGCAACTCCCCCTTTCTTATTCTGTTTTTCTTTATTTCTTTTATTTATTTAACCTTTTTAAATTCTGAAAATTTCTAAAATTATTTTATAAAATGCAGAATTTATTTAAACTTTTGTTTGACAATTTTGTGACTAAATTAATTTTTTTTATAAAATACTTTTGTAATTATAATACATTGTTGTATTCCTAAAAGTACAAAAAAAATATGTAAATATAATACCTGTATATATATATATATTTAAACAATTAAATTGTTTAGATACTTATATCTATATATATATATATATATATATATATATATATATTTCTTTTAATAGTTAAATCACTTATTGTAATTATTATATAAAATCTTTATAAATCGGTTTAACGTACAATTAGATTAGGCCTTCTTTATTCTTTCTCAAACGCGCCATCGATAAATTATTTCACGTATAAAATCCATTCGTTCCATTAACCCGATCACATTATTAGCATGTAATATGAATAAATATTAACTCCTAATTGATCTACAATTAAGAACCTTAAAACCTAATAATTAACCATCAAACCTATTATAACGCGTTACCTTATTTTATTTAGGTGCCCTGTGATGTTGTGTTGGATATCTTATTCGTGATTACTCTTATTTCATCTATGAGTCTTCTATTATTCAAACATGTGAGTTCTTATGCCCCGCTTTACGTTTATCTCACACCTTTCGGGGTGAAACATGTTGCTTATACAAACTTACTCATACACGCTTTGATACTTATTACGCACGTGCAATTCTTTACATAGTCGTGGTTGTTTGAATATGTTAAGTATTATATAAGATGTGACATACGTTTGCAATCATTAACTATTGCTAGCCTGGCGCAGTCTTAAATCTCTGGGCCTGACAAGCCTATTTGGTGCTAAAGCCGAGGGATTGCCGACTCCTAGGAGCCATATGCTTGTGCACTAGGGAACCAAATACACTTAGCTAATCATGCTTATTCATATTATTCAGTCGAGGTTTGATTGTAACTATGCATGTTCTATATACTTACTATCTTGTGACCATTAACTAGAATTGCCACATATAAATTTTTTTTATTATATTGTATTTAAAACTATGAGAACTCACCAACTAGTTAGTTGACTTTATTTTTAACATGTTTCAGGTAATGTGCAAGCTTAATGATGATTGAATAAATGCTCAAACCTTGGACATGGACTTAGACTTAATAAGAAAAATTGGATTCGTATTTTTGTTTGTTCTATTATTCATGAGACTTGATGTATGTGATGTTGAAACAATTGATTAATGACATTTTACATTTTAACATAGCATCATGTGGCTGTGAACAATCTTAACCCTCACACCTCGACGTTTCCGCCGTCAAGGTTGGGGTGTGACAACAAGAAACCCAACACACGTTTGACGTAGAATCTTTTAGCAAGCATTATTAATGATATTTATTATGATTAACAATGAATTTGGTAGGATAACAAGCCATTATAAGGAATTCTGATGGAACTCAGACGTTAATACGCGTTAGATCACCGAACTTTACCCGGTCATGGGATTTGAATCCTTTTAGTTTGGACCTATCTATAGTTACTTTAAGTCACATAACAATTCATTATTTCATGATTACTTATTTAATTAGTTCGTAAACGTATACATGGGCCTTAAATGGGCCTTGTTTATAAGTTCGGGCCCTTATTGGGCTTTATTAGGCCTAAAATGCTAGTTTCTTTTCCAAGTTTTCTTTGGTAAGCCCAACTCAATCCAGACCTTTATTGGGCTTTATTATATTTTAAGGTTTTTAATTGGGCTAGATTTCTAGGGTGTTACATGCTCCCCTCCTTTAAGAAATTTCGTCCTCGAAATTTTAGTATCGCTAACATTGTTTCCGAGTGTGATACACTCATAGTATGAGTCTTGAGGATTTGAAGCTATTCAGCTGAGCATTCCAGGACGAATGTTGTCAATTAGCATCAAATAACCGGGTTTGATTGAGATTCAGGTAACTATCCCAATGTTAGAACATGTTTGACAAAACTAGTAAGTCGTTTCATGTATAGATTTTTGGCTTCACAATCAGATCATTTAACAATTGTACAGAATTAACAAGAAGAGATTCTCCACTGTGTTTCAATGCACAGTCCTACTACGTAAATCTAGCAAGGAGACGATTACTACAATCCCGAGGGTATTACCGTCCACACTGAGAATCTTAAGAATGATTGAAAAGTAGAGGATATTAGTGCGAATGCCTTTAATTAGACAGGAGGGTCGGGATATAATAGATTAAAGATTTCGGATCGAGAAGGATTTGGGTTTCCTAACGAGTACAGATTAATAGCTAGTAACTGCACGATTATTCCTATAAAGCTAAGACTAAGAAGTTTTCACGATTGATATGAATGAAGAGATTAGGTCACACACGAAGGTCTTCACCTTTCAAAGCTTCCTTTTTAGCTCTTAACTTTCTTCAAAAGACTTCTTCGGCCTCTTCTTTCTAGGATTCCCATCCTAAGGGGGTTAAGTCTTTTTCCTCTACTAAGTGCTTCTTCTAGTATGCTTCCTTTCCCGGAATGGTACTGTATGTCACAATCTCAGTCTTCGAGTAGGTCCATCCATATTATCTGACGTGCGTTGAGAGTTTTTCCGATATATGGTGTGTTATAACTTCCTATGATTTGCTTAACCTATACATCTGGTAACCATAGAGGTAATGCATCCAAATATATTCCTGTATAACGTAACTTTTCACATGTTTCTTGAGTTGTCAAGCGTCTAAACGATTGTCTTGTCCCGTGCATCAATGCACACCCCAAACTTATGATCCATGCTCAGACGAATTCGTCACTTTCCTGGATTAACGGTGCCAGTCGTATAGCTACATGAGTGAAGTTTTTATTAAATCCTTTTACCATTTCCGTTTAACCCTAATCACAGGAGCATCTCAAAGGGGTTTTAGTACTCCCCAGACTTAGATGGCCCCCAACTTTTAGTGAATTATCTCCAATTTCATACTCATTAGTAATTACAGGACAACATACATACTTACGTAAGGCTTACAAATCCTATCCATGAGGCTCATGAATATCGTGAAATGTGTAGGTCCTCCCACGCAGGCTTGACTATAATCTTCGTACTAGCCATATTTTGTTTTAAATGCTACCTTTGTAATATCGTTTTCCTTATATTCATGGCTGATAACATTTAAGATGTAGGTAGCATCTTGTAACTGATTAAGCAAGTTAACATCTCTAGGAAGAGGGTATCACTTCTCCTTGGTGACTTTATTTAACTCTTAATAGTCTATCCATACTCGAGTATTCTATTCTCCTTCCACAACAGTATTAGGTTTCCTCAAGGCGACTTACCAGGTCTTATGAACTGTTTATCTAACAGCTCTTGAATCTGCATTCCTTCCACCAGCTCCTTAATATAAGCTTCAAATTCAGTACCTCCATACATTACGATTTCTCTCCTATCCAAATTCCTTAAGAGCAACCTCAACTGTTATCTTAATCTACAGAATTCCTGCAAATATTCTCACTAATTCCTTTATAGTTCTTCCCAATTAAGGTCAACCTTCTAGATGACCTCTTCCTCGGTCCCTTTTCTCCAAGGTAACCGTGCCCTGTAGAGGGTCCATTCATGAAACAAGTAACTCCATTTAGATCCCAATTTCTTACAAGCATATCGATTGTTCCAACGAGATATGGGAGTAAGACTTTTAGCTTGAATTTTCATAGGTATGAAGTTTTCTAGGGTATGGCATTGGAGAATTACTTTAGAAAAGGTTTAAAAATTTAGAGGGGAAAGTAATCAACGCTTATGACTGGAGATTGCTGTGCAGACCTTCTTTGTCCACTATCTACTGCTTGTTTATCACTTCGTTGTAGTTGGATCTCAAGTGAGTTAACACATGAGATTTCTTGTAGCTGATCTTCTATGCTTCTTAATACCTCCTTTGGATCAATACCATCCTTTAAACTCACCATGAGTCTTCCCCCATGAATTTTTCATTTTCATCAACAGCATCGACTCGAACAAGTTTAGAACTTTATTAAGGTGTTCGCTAGTAAAAGGATGTTAACTGCCGCTCTAATAACTTGTCATATGGCTTCGATATTGTAATCTAACTTCATGATCTTCGCTCTTGTATCACGAATTTATCACTCAACTAGTAGAGCTCTCAGGGTAGAGATGACTTACAAGGTTTTAAAGTTGCCCACATCGACAATCACGTGTTCTCAATGGTAAGGGTCATGATAGTGGGTTTGGTGTGAGTAGTACCACTTATTGGTCCATGAATTTTATAGAGAATAAATCTGGAACGAAGGGTGAGAAAGCCGGGATCCACAGAAGTTGTAAATTCAAATTTTTGTTTTAAAATCTCAAAGGTTAGTTTTTCTCAACGAATATCTCTAGCACTTGAGCCTTTATCTCCGGAGAATTTGGATTTTTAGAACGGGATTTCGTCTCCTACTTATTCCGGCGCTCAGAAATTTACCAACAACACGGTCGGTTAAAAGCATGGTCAAAATTATTCAACTTAAGTTTCATGTGAAGCTTATTATTAGGTAATTATTTGTGGATGATGAAGGAGTTCATAACATAGTATTAAGAAAGGTGATTATTAATCACTATCGGGCTGATATTAAGAATATTACTTGTGTTAAGTGGTTCTATTATCATGAATAGGTGTAGAGAAGTCATATCCATCAGAGACCTTCGAAATTGATCAGAGGAATTCTAGACTCCAGAATGTCCTATGAAATGTGAGCTACTAGGGAAGAAGGAAGTGATAAGTTTTCTATGTCATTGATCACAAGAGGTGCTTCTTGGAAATCTATTACTTAGGTTTGTCCTCAGTTGCAAAAGTTTTGTTAGAGAGTCTCCTACTATGTCGAGGAAGTTTTGACGAATTATATGTTAGGTAGGAAGAAATTTTTAGACATCGTGAAAAATAGTATGGCTAAAGGACACGCACAACCTAGGTGAAGTGCCATACTTTCAGAGAGACTAGTTGAGTTTAAGAACAATATTTGATGATCTTCTGAGTCTGATAGTTGTATCATTATAATTCTGACAGGAGGGCCGAACAAAGATAGAGAGAGGAAGAAAAGGGGTAGTTACTATAACATCGTCCTTGGTAGCTCTTCAAGTGTCAAATGGTTTCGCCTAGCATGAAAGTTTTGAATATATAATCATTGAGTATACACCGAATATTTGTGTTTAACCTTGTACTTATTAGTTCCTCGAGTGTTATACTTTGACATTAGTTTACATGATAGGCCCACCAGAATTCAAGTGTACCTGTAAATTCACCATTATGTGTGCACCCGTAATCGTCAATTTACCTTACACTATCATTCTAGTTATTCCCATCTTAAGTTTTAAGTTTCGTTTAATTAGGTCCTGGAGATACAATCCTCATTTGGTCATCATCTGCAATCAAGCACACTTAGATTCTAATTATGCTAACAATCTTGCTAACCCAACAATTGTGTCAAAGTATAGTTCAACAAACTAGGTGATAAGCAATCAGGTACAAGCATAGTAGGGATCAAATCAACAAAAAAGCATCATGGTTACTATCCTATTATTGCATTCCAACAAGTATCATCATAGGAATGAAGCATATAAGCAAGTATCATCAATCCAACAAGTATTATAGCAGTTGTCTCATGCAATGACACAAGTCGTATTAAGTGTACAGTTAACAACAGTTGTTTCATATATGACAAAAAGTCAACTGTGCAATCAGATAAGTATCTTTCTAGAATTTAAGTCCCAATATATATATGCACATCTTTGATTTCTAACAGGTGGACCTAATAGTCAACTCCAGAAGGTTCCATACTTTCCTAGTTTACTCGGGTGCACCTATCATAGGTAATACCCTAATGCAACAAGGTTTCTTATAGGGTAGGCAATTCTTAATGGTATATATATAATCCTTAAGGTATACAGATTAAAGATCGGTGTCCTTAAGAGAACCTATTTTGCTGCAATCTTTGGATCACTGGATCATGGAAACAACCTACCAGGCTGGTCCTATTTATGGTTGCAGCTTAAGTATCGCAAAGCAAACCCACCTTTCTACAACCTTGGCTCCACAAAGCTCGGAAGAGTCATCTTACTAAGGTGGTCCTATGGGGTTCATATGGTTGTAGTTTAGGTTTCGCGAAACAGACCTACTTCTCTACAACCTTTGACTCTGATACCAATCTGTCACACCCCGGGCCCAGAGAGGCGGGACGTAACGGTTGGTAAACAACAACCAAAATGCAGTGAAAACTAAATGGTTTATTACAAAGCATCTCATAATATTTACATTAGGATATTAGCTTTGTTTTAGTTCACAAGGTGCCATAATCTACAATCTATAGGTATCGTGATCAATCTCTTGGTCAATTTTTCTTGAGGCTTTCGTAACTAAGGCTTCTAGGCTTAACTTTTGCCTTCAACATCTACCCTCACTTTTTGCTTTGGCTTTAGATATCTTCTATAGCTCATCTAATTTCCCTAGCTGTACTTGAAGACATGCTCAAAAAGGTTTTTGGGTCAACATAAAGTTGGTGAATTCAAGTGCTTAAAGTTTGAAATAAGTGAATTCAACAGAATCCATCTTTGATTTAAAGAATGATTGTCTCATCCTTGTGGGGATCACAATCAACCCTGTACTCAGTCCCGGTTAGCCCCTTCTAAAGTTAAGTTATACCGGTTAACCCTGAAGGGAGAACTCAGCCTCGAACAATGGACCATGCCTGCCGGATGATTCACCATAGTATCTTAGCAAAACTTGTCACATGCCATAAATGATCCCTTAGGATCTCAGTGGGGTACCCTTCCTAAATGGAAGCCACTGTGTGTGGGGGATGCCCCAAATAGATCTATCCATATAAAATAAGCAGTTCACAAAAGAATTAATGACTGTGATACAAGTATCGGTAGGTATCAACTTTACCACAACATATATAATCATAATATAGCACGAAAACAGGTTAGCTTAAATAGAGCATGCTTCATCCCAAAAGAGTAGTAAAAAGGGAATACTTGAACTCACCTGGTATCCTTATATAAATTCTGAGCACGGTAAAAAGTGAAGGTCTCCAATAATACAATCCTAATTAGAACAAATAAGATTTATGTTTAGAATTAGCATGATGTTATTACATGCGTGCGGTTGAGCTCTTTAGGTAACTTAAAGTTAATGATTAGTATCATTGAATTACCTTATCTTCTTGTGCAATGATTAATTGTTATGCACTAATTTGTGCATATTAGGTTAATTAATGCCTTTATTCAAGAAATGATTGTTTGCATAATGAATGTAGCAATAATCGGTTGATATCAAGGATTACAAATCTTTATAGATAATTTTTATTGATGATATAAGTAATCTATAAGGTTCCAAATGATGTTTTTAATGCTTACACTTTTATCATAATGTTAAATTGATTGATGCTAGCATAATCCGAATATCGATAATAGTTGTCGATATATTGAATAAAAGGGGTGATACAAATAATATTTATTCCAATAATAATGAGATGATTGACTATTAATAGTAACAAGATGATGGATTATTATAGAATTATAAGCCCATTTGCCTTAAATAAATACGCATGAATATCGGTTTACCTAAAGTGTCTATTGTACAAATATATATACGCATGAATATATTTTGTATGCATTTTACGTCCCTAAGTATTGTAAAGATTTTGTATGACATGAGATCAAATAACTTCTTATATATTTTTAATATATTTTCTTCTATGATAACATTACCAAATTTGTTTTACATTGTGCGATTGGTCACGTCCCTTCAATTTACATATTCATTCTTGACGATTTATAAACTAGTTGGCATTTTCATATGTTATCCAAGCTCAACTCACACAATTATTAATAATTAACATGTTTATATGCATTTGAATGTCTTAATGCGTTATTATACCTATCGGTTCGCATTGCACTCTTGAACATTCGTATCGACTCGCGTCGCGTTGAAGGTCCGTTGACCATGTTTGACCAGCTTTGATCGACGTTTAACTTAACCAAAACGTACCAAAATTGTTTATAAACACTAAAACAACATAGACTTTTACCTAAAAGCAACCAAAATCTCAAAACACGTTGCCAAACAGCCCCGTCACAGCCCTTACCACCATTAGTCACCACATGCAACCACCATCCATCATGGATCGTCACTCGCCACCGGCAGCCCTAGAGCTGTCTTACATCTTGCAGGTGAACGGCTCCAAACCACCACATCTCAAATATCTTGCTTGAATCCAATGTGCAACCACTAGAACAACATCAAATAGCTCTAATTTACCTCAAACAGCAGCAACCACCACAAGCCACCATCGGTCCCTACCTCTGGCCAGTACTGCCACGGCCGGCAGCCACCAAGTCGGTGAAAATGCTAGACGCTGCCAGCTTCCTCTGCCAATATCTTTTAAACCACCACGAATTAGAGAACAACGCTACCACCATTGCAAAGAGCTCATCGAGAGGAAGAAGACCATTGTGCGGCACTCGCCAGCACTCGCCGGCTCCGGTGACCGGAACCCTCGCCGGAACCCTAGCCGCCGCCTTCTTCTTCCCTCCATATCTACACCATCATTGCGAATCAGAAGAAACTAACACCCCCACGAGATTCAGGAGGTCGAAATTAGTGGGGTAGGGCCGATCCTTCGACGGAAACTGCCGTGCGCCACCGTGGCTCCGCCGTGTGCCACCGTGCTCCGCCTCCGCGGCTCCTGCTCCGACGACTGCGGCTGGTGCAGCTCTTGGGAGCATTTTTGTGGTAGTTTTAGGGTTTGCAAATGTGGAAATGAGGGAAGTGTTGTTTAAGAGCATTCACATCCCATTCCTTATCTTTATCTATATAATTACACTAAAAATCACTACTTCTTCTCTCTTCTTTCAATTAATTAATATATTTTATAACATTTTTCATTACCTTTTCTCTCTCATTTACTCACAACCACTTTCAAAAATATTAAAAAATTTATAAGGGTTGAACAGTGAATCCTTAAATTTACAGATGAACATAATTTTCTCTCTCCTCCACTCACAACCACTCAAAACTATCCCATATAATTTAAGGACTCACACTCACATAATTATAAGGCATGGGTTGTGAATGCTCTAAATACCTAGGGTTTTTAGGTGGGTTTTTCTTCTATATCGCGTGTAGACACCGCGATCTTCGTTATCGCATGTCAACGATCTTTTGGATTAAATATCATCTTGAAATCCTCTGTTAGATATCTTTAATCACTAAGGCTTGAATAAAATAATCGAGTTTGTTTATCGACAAACTCTCGGGTGGGACTAAAGTTCAAGCCGGTACACGCCTCGGTCGCGTCTTAAAACGCATTTGCCCTGATAAATGTCTCCATTTCTAATTTAGAATGTTATGATAAATATAATGATTAGATGAATATTTATGATGTTATGGGGCTCGGTTGACGTATCAGATGTCAGTTAAATGCCGGTGAAAACAGTATTCGTGTTTCTCACACTTATCTCGGTTGATTATGCACGTTTGAGGTAGAATCTTTTAGCAAGCATTATTTACGATATTTATTATGATTAACAATGATTTTGGTAGGATAACAAGCCATTATAAGGAAATTCTGATGGAACTCAGACGTTAGTACGCGTCAGATCACCGAACTTTACCCGGTCATGGGATTTGTATCCTTTTAGTTTGGACCGATCTATAGTTACTTCAAGTCACATAACAATTCATTATTTCATGATTACTTATTTAATTAGTTCGTAAACTAGTTTCTTTTCCAAGTTTTCTTTGGTAAGCCCAACTCAATCCAGACCTTTATTGGGCTTTATTATATTTTAAGGTTTCTAATTGGGCTAGATTTCTAGGGTGTTACAGTTAGCAAAATGAGTAGAATATTTCTTGTCACACATTTGTGAAACAATCAACAAGTTGAACTTTAATTATTCATAATGGTTGGCTTTGTCGAAGCTCAGCTGACCATTTGTCACTGGCCCTTCACTAGAATCCTTTCACTCTGAGAATCTCCTCCAAACGCCACATTCATTCCTTATATGTTCTTGAAATCATAAAGGAGGGAACTATCTCCTATCATGTGCCTGGAACATTCACTGTCCACTTACCATATGTTGTTCTTCTGGGATGACCCTACTGCATAAACAAATTAGTTAGATTGTGGAACTCAAGTCAAGATGGTCTTGGGTTTTCCATTTCTTTCTACAACTGTGCCCTTTAGATCGGATCCTATTGCTATTGTCTCATCTAATTCATTAAAACTTTGGTTTAGAGAACCTAGTTTAAAGCTCATCTGTAAAAGACTTCTCCCTTTATGGTTGGATAAATCTTGATGATTTGTGTTTATGGATCATTAGCTCATCATCAGAGGAACTCTCTGAGGTATAATCAAAATGTTGATCTCTATTTTTATGTATAAATCTAGCATGTTGTTGATTATATGATTCATGTTTGTGTTGATTTCTAAAAGTAGGAGTCACATTTCTTCTGAAATCATTTGGCTTTTGTTGTACTTTCACAGCCTTAGGATGCCAAGTATCATGATGTTAATCGTTGTTTTTAGAAATCCTTCCTAGATTTCTGAATAATAGACTTGCATGATGTGCAAACTGGGTGTGACACTGGTTTCTTTTGCGGAGATCTTAACCCTTTCATGGTGAAAAAACAATCAGAAGTATTATGATTATTCATGTCACATAATGCATATAATTTGTTACAACGACACTTTTTAGTAGAATGATTGGGCATTTTATAGATTGATCAATACTCGGTAAGGTAGCATTCACTATGGTGTGGTTTGTCATGTGACAGTTGTCATAATACTTCTATTTCTGCCTGGGTTGACGTGATCAAGCTTTTCTTGATGTGTGCTTCTTTGTTATTTGGTTTGATGAGGAAGCCACATCTGTTTTCTTAACCGCAGTAGATTGTTTCACAACTCTACTAGTTGGAGGTTTAGATGAATGTCTTGGATTTTTGGTTGTTTTGTTACATTCTTTCTCAAATTTGGTTACCTTATTTTTAGAAAAAATGTCAAATACCACTTGTTTTCCAATTGAACATGGGGTTTTGACTTTGATAATGTGTTAGATTTTGCTTTTCCTTTGTTTGATTTGATGAATCATGGTCTGATTTGTTTGAATTCTTATGAGTTTTGACCTTATTATTAGACTTACTTTAAGCAGATGATTTCAGTTTGGGCTTAGCATTCTTGTCGATCAAGATGCTTGCAAGAGTGAATTTCACGAAGGGTATGATGGCTTTGATGGGGCTTTTAGGCTTTCTTACATACCCCGACTTATCTCAGCACTCTTTGATTTTAATAGGATGACCATCTTTAAATTTTATCAACATCAGTTTCCATATAAACCCATGGCTTATTTTGTGGGTTCGTTGTTTGACAAAATATTTTAGATTTCGATTCTATAGTGTTAGTTTCTATTGAATCTGATTTGGTCAAAGGCTCAGGCATGTCAATGTAGTTGTAGTTATATGGTGGGGACATGCATTGTAGCCTATGCTAGACATGTCCTTTGGATCTTTTCGTGCGTCAAGTAACTCTTGTAGCTTAGTTGATGAGAATTGGAATCTCAAGTTTGAATTATGTGGCTGAGTGATCAGCTTTTGATTTTGTTAAATGTTCAGTCAAATTCTTAACCTGAGCTTCAAGAGTGTCCTTTTCTCTATGAAGCTTCTCAATATCTGTAAGAAGAGATTTAATTTTAGTTTCAAAATCTCTCATGTCATGTTTTAACATCTTTGATTTAACCTTATCATCTTTTACCATTGTAGCCAATTTCAGATTATGTTCTCTATAGCCTTGCACCTTATTGATGCATTTTTTACTAAAGAGATTGGATTTTACCACTTTAAAGCATGATTATGATAGTTTGGCTTCACTTGTTCTACATACATGCTCCAGTCACATACTCTATCTTGTCTGATGACAAGGGCACTTGAAGTTGGTTGAAAGAGTACGGAGGTTGTGATGATGTGTAATCTGATTTTGTGTTTGATTATGAGATGGTTGATGATGTCATCCTTGATTTTCTTGATGTGCGTGAGGGCTTTGATGAGGGGAGGGATGAGGAGCTCTTGCAGATTATTTGTGACTGCTTCTTAGTGCGTTGCATTCTCTTGAGAATGCCCATTTACACCACAGTTATAACACTTCACTTTGATTTTGTAAAATCCAAGTTTAGTGTTTTCATTCAGGCTCAACTTCTTTCCCTTCATAAAGAATTTCTTAGGTCTAAGTGTGATCATGTCCATTTCTTCTAAATAATCTTGGATCATATGTGAAGTTGTTAATCATTCACCAAGATAAGCCTTAAGCTTGACATAAAGACATTGTAAGTTGCCATTTGGTCATCACGGGTGTGGTTGCATGATGAAAATGTTTGATTTATTGGTTGTGCAGATGTGGTTGGTGGTTTGTTGATTATGACTTGAGTTGCTGACTTGAATGCTGCTGATCTTGGGCTTTTAGGTGTTGACATAAAGTCATCTTCTTTATTGATGAAGGCATTTTCCACTGAATTACTCTTAGTAGGAAATATGTATGCTTTAATAACTTGTGGACCACTGACATTTCTTGACTTTTCATCAAGTTTTAATGCTTTAATCTTTGTTACCGTTATGTCTAATCTGGTCCTTTCCAAATCAAGTATGTTCTTTAGCATAGTCACACTCTGCTTCCAGCTCCTTCCAGCTCCCATGATTTCGAGATCATTCACTAGCTGGACAAACCTATGAAGTTGTTTTTAGATGGATTCACCTTTGATGTGATGAAATGTCTCATAATAATTAACAAGCTTGTCTTTGTTAATTTTAGTAACTTTATTGCTTCCTTCACAAATGATGCATAAAGCATCCCTTACCCCTTTTGTAGTGCTATACTTCTCCAATTATTTGAGCACATCTATCTTTAGAGCTTGAGTGAGTAGAGAGTATGCTTTCAAATAAACTTTGATTTTCTTGTAGTATTCAGGATTGAGGACCAAGTTGGGATCTTCCACTGAAATTTTGACAGTCTAGTACTTATCAGCATCCAAAGTAGTAGGGATGAAAGGACCTCTACAGATACAAATCTAATAATCTGAATCAACACCATTGAGATAATTTCTAAACCTCATTTTCCATTGTTTAAATTCTGATTTGTGTTATAACATGTACCATTTAGGATTATGATCTCTGTCACTTGAATTTAATGAAACCATGATTGTTGCTTGATTTTAATTGGTTTATATAGTGATTATATTGATTTTAGACTTAATACATTAATTTTAAGATTGATTTTAAGTCCAAATGTCCAATCAGTCCAAAATCCAAATAATATTCAAGTGTCACAAACAAATGCTGTCAACAGTCCTTGGATTCAAATACTGTGTACAATGACCACACATATGTGGTCAACAGTTACTTGACAAATGCGATGAACATGGTTTGTTCTTCAATACTTGCAGATAACAAATACAGTGAATAGTAGATTCAAAGAAATGAGATGAACACTTGACTCAGGCAATTGCGATGAACAGTGATTGCAGGACCAGTGAAGGGGGTCAATGCAACAGTTTCATAGTGTTAGGAGAGTTATAACACTGAGTAGATCAAACTAGGAACCGGTTTATGATGAAACAAAGAACACAAGTAAAAGAACAAAATAAGAACAAAATAAGAACAAGAACAAGAACAAGAACAAGAACAAGAACAAGAACAAGAACAAGAACAAGAACAAGAATAAGAACAAGAACAAGAACAAGAACACTCAAATATGGTTTTCAAGAATGATGTATATTGCTCTCAAGTTCTTACAATTGTTACAAAGATTACATATAAAATACAAATACTTTAGATACTTTATACTACATTTTGTAGCTGGCCATACTTTGAAGGAAAACTGGAAACACTAATCTAGACTGTTGGTACACATGTCCCCAGTTCTAGTCTAGTGAGCTTAAATGTAATAGAACTTCTTCTTGTAACACATATGTAATGTTTAATCAATATAATGAGAATCTCTTCTATATATGTTTATTGGTTGTTTAATGTTATATCTATTATATTATTTATTGTTACACACATATATGACAATGTTATTGTAACACCCGGATGTTTGACTGTTTGGAGTGTCATGCGACTGAGTTTCAATCGCATGGAACTCATGCAACTGGGGGACAAATCGCATGATGCTCGGACGATTAAAGGTGCAACCGCATGGAACTCATGCGACTGGAGGTCCAATCGCATGGTGTTCAGGTGACTGGAGACCCAGTCGGCCGGACTTTGGGGGCGACTGAGCTGTAGCTATAAAAGAGGGGCAGCCATCTCCCCTCCCCACACTTGCACACTTCAGTCGGGAAGAAGAGCAGAGAGAGAGAAAGGAGCGACCGAAGTGGCAAAAGAGAGAAAGGCGTGATTCGGGCGTGAAACTTGTTGAGTAACTAGTCCAAACGGAGCTCTTCATCTCCTACCTGCTTATGTGAGTTCTAGGACCCCTCATTTACTTGTTTTCATATGATTTTGGGGATGGAACACATATAAACCCATTTTTGAAAGGTGTATGTTTAACCTAATTGAGTGAAATCTTGGGTGATGTGTTTATGGTACGATTTGTGACTTTCAAATGCTTGTATGATGTCCTAGTATGAATCCCTGAGGTTTGGGAGGGCTAATTTAGGCTTAAAATGAGTTTGGAAGGGTTTGAAGGCTGTAGGTCGCGGCTGCAGTTCGTGATGAACTCCAGTCGCTGCCTAGTTAGGGCTAGACGACTGAAAGGCCAGTCGGACGACTGAAGAACGACTGAGACCCAATCATACGACTAAGGTTCCATCGCACGACTGGAAGCCCAGTCGCATAGATGCTCAGTCTCCTAGTGCTCAACCGTACGACTGAGAGTTCAGTCACATGTATGCCCATTCGCGTAGTTTTATTCGTACGATAGGAGATCCATTCGCACGATTGTATGCTCACACGTATAGTTGTCCAATCGCACGCTTCAGTCGCTTAGAGACCATGAGACTGAAGTATGTCCCAATCGCCCAAATAGAGCTAATATGAATGAGGAGAGATATGTATGCAAGATGTATGTATGATAAGTATAATGTAGCCTTATATGATGGTAGTGACTCATGATTTGTAAATTTCGATGTTCCTTATGTCGATGTATGTTTATCGTTTCTTGACTTTACGTGCTATGTTAATGAATGAAATGAAAGTAATATGAAACGTAAAGTGAAAGATAATGAAAGAGGAACATAATGAATGAATGCATGCATTAATGAACGAACGAATGAACGTAAGAAAGGCTTGCAAGCAAATGTATGGAGGTGCACACCCCTGGCAGGTGTTAGCTCAACGGTGTGCGGGTTAGCTACCCCGAAGGATGCACATTTGGGTCAGTCTTTGTGATTGACCATACGTATGGGATCCTTGCTGCTTACCCTAGGTGACTGGATCAGCTTTGGGGCACAACGTTCGTGATTGATCATCACAGGTCCAGCACCAGCAGTAATGCATGATGTTCAAGGTATAGCGCATGGCATTGATCCAGAATGAATGAAGAAGATAAGTGGTACATGTACCTACCCTAGGTGACTGGATCAGCTTTGGGGCACAACGTTCGTGATTAGTCATCACAGGTCCAGCACCAGCAGTAATGCATGATGTTCAGGGTATGGTACATGTCACCGGAAGTAATGAACGTACAGATGAATGTAACGAACGTATGAATGAAAGAAATGATTGTACGTAAGTAATGAATGTATGAATGACAAGAATGTACGAACGCAAGAAACGAATGAATGAATGAATGAAAATTTATGAATGAACGAAGAAGATAATAATTATATTATCTACGTGTACGTATGTTGCGTGATCGCATGTATGTAAGGACGGTTTAATGAAAGAAAGTATGTTTTATTATAAAACTAGAACTCACTCAACAACGTTGACTTTTTATGTGTTTTCAGTTGACAGGTAGTTTTGCTGAGGATGGCACGAGGCGGCTACTCAACTTTTTTGGGATGACATTCTCCTTTTGATAATGCTACACAATATGTTGCATGCAAGTGTTCCTTGAGGATCCGGATAAATGGGATTACCTAAGGAACCTTCTTTAAATATAGTTTTTAATGTTTTTGTACTAGAGGTCACTGTTTATGACCCTATGTTTGTTGAGGATTCAGATAAACGGGATTACTTAAGAAATCCTCGGTTTCATATGCTTCCGCAACAATCATAGTAAAGTTATGTAATGTAAAGAAAGTATGTATTTTGTAATAGTCAACGATGTAATGCATTGTAAAAGCTTTTGTGATGAAATGAGAATGTACCTTTTAACTATTCCACTGCATTATTCTACTTAGTATATGTAAACTATATGTTTGAAGTGCGATGAATGACCAGCTGTGAGGTGCCCGGGTACGGGGCCTTACAGTTATATAGGTTTACAGTTGTTAGACATAGTTCTGAACCATTGAAGATTCAAGAATTTGTTTAACTAAGTATCCTGATTCAGTCTTACGACTGGACCATGCGAATGGGCCAATCGCACGACTGGACCAGGTGATTGAGTCAATCGTACGATTGAGTCAGAAGACTGACTTAGTCGTTCGAATGAACCGATCGTATGACTCAGTCGAACGACTGAGCCAGTCGCTTGGCTCAGTCGTACGAATGAGAGCTGTAACCTATAAATACCACTTAATTCGTGGAAAAACGTAACACTTCGAATACTTAGAACCCTAGTCAACCCAGAGCGCCCTGTTCGTCCCTTCCAAGTTCATAAAACGTTTCAGATCATTCCTAGTTCGTTCTTAACGTTTTCTAATCGTTAGGTTTGATCTTGTTAATGTTTTCCCTGATTGGATCGCCAATCAAATAGGATTCGGTACTATTTGATCCGGTTTAACGAAGAATCTGTTAGTACTCCGTCCGTACTTGGTCCTAACAAGTGGTATCAGAGCTTTGGCTCTTGATTATTCGTGGATTCAATCGTTTTTTGTGAAAAAGTTTACGTTTTTTGCGAAAAGATCTGTTCTTTCTGCTCAAAAATCAAGCTTTTACGTGTGCATGTTCTGAAAATTCAATCTTTTTCGATTTTCAGCCGTCTAGGGTGTAAAAACTTGCGTTTTAGGTCAAAGTTTGTGAAAAACCTCGATTTCAGCAGTCTCAGTCGCATGATTATCTCAATCGTACGACTGAAGTCCAGTCGCCCAGTTCAATCGTACGATTGAACTCAGTCGCTTGTTCAATCGCCCTATTGATTCAGTCGGTCTGTCCAGTCGCTCAAGTGACACAATCGCCTGTCCTGTCGTACGATTGAGTTCAATTGCATACTGTTTGTGTCAGTCGCCTCTCAGTCGTACATTCCAGTCGCCTAAACACTTCACTCTTCAAGTTTAAACTAAGACAATATGGACTCCGAAAATTTTGCCTTCTCAGCCGGAAAGGACTCTAGGATTCAGAACCTTCTGTTAGTGGAAAATGAAATTGGAAATCATAATAAACCACCTAAACTATTGTCTATTGATGAATTTCCTCAGTGGAAACAAAGATTTGAAATTCATCTAAATGGTGTGGATACCAATTTGTGGAACTCGATTGAGACTGGATATAACATGCCCGTTGGTGCTGATGGAATACCTTTGACTTTAAGTTGACTAAGTGATGCACAAAAGGTTGCCTATAATGCTGAAAAGAAGGCTTATGCAATGTTGACACAGTCGATTCCCAAAGACATCTTTCATCAATACTCAGAGCACAAACAAAGCAAAAAGTTATGGGACGCTCTTGAGAAGAGATACGATAGCAATTCAACACTTAAGTCACTGAAGGCTAAAGCATTGAAGAAAGAGTTTTACAACTTCTCATCTATTAGGAATGAAAGCTTGGATGAGATCGTTGATCGCTTCTGCCATCTGATGAGTGAACTTCACACTCATGGGGTTAAGACGTCTAAAGAAGATAAAGTTACAAGCTTGGCTGAAGGTCTACCAGAGAAGTGGGATTCCTTTATTTCCACTTTACGCTATAACTCAGTTTTAGAGACTTTGGATATTAATGACTTCATTCCGAAACTGAGAGAGGAAGAGGTCCGACACAAGTATAGAACGAAGAAAGGAGCTTACACTCAAGATCCATCACTCTACAATGTTACTCCTACTTCTACTTCTACTTCCAAAGCCTCCAGTGCTCCTCTGCAAACTGCTTTCGTGTCAAATGCATCACCATCAGTAGATCAAGGCTCATCATCTGCTAGTGAGTCACATGGTGCATCTGGGGTTCTACATAGTCCTATAGTTACTCAATCAACTAAGTTAATGACTGAAAATTTAGGAAAGGTAACTGTAGAGGTTGCAAAGGAACACATGGATCTACTTGCTGCGGTAGTTCACTCCTATGATGGTTTAGTGGCCGGGAAGATTGGAAACTGCCACTTGGCTGATGAAGACTACGAGCAGCTGGATGAGAACGAGTTGGAATGGATGGACATAATGTGGGCTCTAGCAAGTGCTGTGCGACGAGCTAAGAAGTTTGTGAAAAAGACGGGACAGAATCTAGTGGCTACCAAAGATACTACATTTGGTTTTGACAAGTCCAACGTCACTTGCTTCAACTGTGGAGAAAAAGGCCACTTCAAGAGGGAATGTGTAAAACCAAAGAAGACTGGCAATGGGAATCGATTCTCATCTTTCAACAAACAAAATAAGGAGAAAAAGATAGTTCCAACAAGCAGTGACTCCAAAGCTATGGTTGCTCAAGGTGATGAAGGACAGGATTGGTCCTTCCTATTCTTATCTGACAGTAAAGCGAACATAGCATCAGTTGAGGATTTGAATGAAGACTCAGCAAGTGAGGGAGAGAGCTCAGCTGAGATTGATACTGCTGAAATGGAAGAGACTTTAGCTGTTGTTAACCAAATCGTTGAGAATGAGCTGAATGCTGAATCTGAAGCACAACCACAATCTCAAAATGCTTTCATGGCCGGAACGTCCACATCTGCACAGGTAGAATCAAAAGATGAACTGTTTGCTAAACATGCATGTGTTGAATGCGAAAAATTTAGGGAAAGCATTGACTTAAAATTTGCTAGGTTATTAGATCACAATGATAACTTAGTAAAGGACTTAAAATTGTGAACAGAGGCTAACAAAGTATTAAAACAAAATGAAAGCAGTTACAAGGAAAAGGTTGAGGCATTAAAGAAACAATTAAAAGAGACTGAAGTTGTTGCCCTTAACCAAGAGAATGATATTAAATTCTATTTAAAGACCATTGAAGAAACTAAAAAGGATAAAGCAGTTTTACAAGTTGAAAATGAGTCTTTAAAACAAAAACTTCACAGTCTTGCGAGCTCCTCGCATATTTTGAAAAATTTGGTTAAGGAACGCAACAACGGGGAGGGTTTGGGTTATAAAGTTTTGGCCCCACCACATGAGATTCTTTTGAACACCAAACAACGTCCAATCAGTAATAATCAAATTAAAGATCATGTGGTGACAACTCCTCTGGTCAGTGACCTAGACGCAGTAGTTAAGACTGTTTCATTGGGTGCTGATCAGAAACCCTCAACTTCAGGCACAACTGGAAATGAACAAAGGGTGGAAGAGAATGTTCAAGCATCTCTTGGGTTGGGTTCTAAGTCTACTAACACACAATCCAAGATTTCCAAACCCACTCAAAATAAACCAGTTAAGAAAGATAACACTCATCTTTAAAGGAAATAAATCATAATGTTAAACAAGTTAAGTTTGTCAAGAAGGTGAACATCAAAAGACCGAGACCATAGAGCACATACCTAAGGTCTACTCCCCACCCCACAAGAGATCTTCTAGTCCCTTTGAAAGGAGATCCTGTTATGCTTGTGGTAAACGGGGTCACATATCTTCTAGTTGTCCCCGCTATCAGACACCTAGGGTTAAAGTTGAACTGGACAAAGAAGTTACTCACTTCCCAAAATAGAGATCTAAGACCCCTGTTAGGTCTAACACACCTGCTAGGTCTTACACATCTCCTCAACACCACATCCAACACAGACAAGTCATTGGCAAGTCTGTGATGCCTGAGGTGAAACCAGTTTTGGAAACTAAAACAAAGGTTCAAACTGTTAATCAATCCACTGTCTATCACAAACAATCTTTTCATAAAGATGGTATGTGGAAAGCTAAAATGTCTGATGTGTCTGATAGCAGTGACAAACTGAAGGTTGAGGTCCCACCAACTGATAAAGGATAGTGGGTAGAGTTCATAATGTGTGATGCCTCTGGGAAACCCAAGCCAGTTAAGGCTTGGGTCCCCCTCCTTAACTAATTGTTTTCAATTATGTGCAGGTTGTCCGCTACAGTGCTACTACCAACACATGGATTGTAGATAGCGGAGCTTCCAGGCACATGACAGGAAATAAGTCTCTCCTTTTCAATGTCAAACAAATCAAAGGGGACACGTTTCCTTTGCTGGTAACAAAGGAGGATACATTACCGCTCAAGGCAAAGTAGGTAATGCGAAGGTAAGATTTGACAAAGTCAATTTTGTACAACAATTAGAAAACAATCCGCTTTCAGTGTCTTAGATATGTGACAAGGGCTTCAAAGTGATGTTTGACAATCACAAGTGTTACATACTGAAGAAAGAGATGAAGATTCCAGAGGAGCAGGTCTTAATGTCAGCATCCAGGTACAATGATTTATATGTATTGGATATGTCTAGTGCTTCTTCCTCTAAGTCTACAGTTCAGTGTTTCTTATCCAAAGCAACAGAGAAGGAATCCATCTCATGGCACAGAAGAATGGGACATATTAATCACAGGAAGATGAATCATCTGATTCATAACAACTTAGTTGATGGAGTTACTGTCAAGAACTTCAAACTTCCTGATTTTTGTGTCTCATGCAAGAAGGGAAAGCAGACTAGGAAATCTCACAAGACCAAGCATGTCAATTCTATAGAGATGCCCCTGGAGCTACTGCCCATGGATCTATTTGGTCCTGTAAGCACGAAGAGTATACCAGGAGACTGGTACTGCTTTGTAGTCACAGACGACTACTCACGCTTTACTTGGGTGATGTTTCTGAAAGCTAAGTTAGAAACGTTTGAATCATTCAAGGTGCTAGTCACGACGCTGGAATCACTCTACAACCTGAAGGTTAGGAAGATTCGTTCAGACAATGACACAGAGTTCAAGAATCAGTGGATGGATGCTTTCTGCAAGGAGAAGGGAATTGTTCATCAGTTCACCTCAGCATACACGCCACAGATGAATGGAGTTGCTGAACGAAAGAATCGGAGCTTGATCGAGACTGCAAGGAAAATATTGGCAGATTCTAAGCTTCCAGTACAGTTCTGGAATGAAGCAGTTGCAAATGCTTGCTACACACTTAACCATGTATCTGTAGTCAAAAGGCATGGCAAGACTTGCTATGAGTTACTTCAGAAGCGAAAACCAATATAGTGCAAGCACTACAGTTTCAGCATATCATACGTCTATGCTTTGCACTTAATATCCATGCTGGGGTTTCTAAAGAGGAGAGACTAAAGAGATTTGAAGAGTTCAAGAAAGAAGTCAAAGTCTAGATAGAACTAGGTCCAAGGGGGAGTTTGTTGGTATACATGTCCCCAGTTCTAGTCTAGTGAGCTTAAATGTAATAGAACTTCTTCTTGTAACACATATGTAATGTTTAATCAATATAATGAGAATCTCTTCTATATATGTTTATTGGTTGTTTAATGTTATATCTATTATATTATTTATTGTTACACGCATATATGACAATGTTATATAGGTTTACAGTTGTTAGACATAGTTCTGAACCATTGAAGATTCAAGAATGTGTTTAACTAAGTATCCTGATTTAGTCATACTACTGGACCATGCGAATGGGCCAATCGCACGATTGGACCAGGTGATTGAGTCAATCATACGGTTGAGTCATAAGATTGACTCAGTCGTCCGAATGAACTAATCATATGACTCAGTCGCACGACTGAGCCAGTCGCTTGGCTCAGTCGTACGAATGAGAGCTGTAACCTATAAATACCACTTAATTCATGGAAAAACGTAACACTTCGAATACTTAGAACCCTAGTCGATCCAGAGCGCCCTGTTCGTCCCTTCCAAGTTCATAAAACATTTCAGATCATTCCTAGTCCGTTCTTAACGTTTTCTAATCGTTAGGTTTGATCTTGTTAACGTTTTCCTTGATTGGATCGCCAATCAAATAGGATTCCACACTATTTGATCCGGTTTAATGAAGAATCTATTAGTACTTCGTCCGTACTCGGTCCTAACATAGACAACAAAATTAATATAGAGTCAAAAGGCAGATTGCCTTTTCACTAGTGAATATGACATGCCATAGCTCATATGCATATATATATTACAAAAAGGATAAAGTACATAGTTGGAAAGTTACAAACTCAACAACTTAATCTACAGTTGACAAAAGCACCGACTTTTCACTAACTCATGCAAGTTGTTAAGTCTTCAAAGATGGCAGCGGAAAGGTGTTTCAGCTTTTGTCAAAAGTATGTCAGAGAAGACATGCCTTCTCTATCTTCGGAAGAAATTAGTCTTGGCTTTGGAAGACTTCATCTTTGAAGCTTTGGAAGACTTCATCTTTGGCTTTGGAAGTTGGTCTTTTCGCTTTGGAAGATTTGATACTTAGCATAATTCACTTAGTTATATCAAATCTTATGACTTAACTTCCTTGTACTTCACATATGAATGTTGAGAGCTCTTTGGTTGCATCAGGCTTTAATTGTAAACCTTACAAACTCCTACTAGGTTGATGCTATCAAAACTAAAGGAAAACCTTTAAGCTTGATCTTCATCTGTTGATAGTCCTTATTAGTATCAATACCATTCCTTTCATAATCAGTGGTTTAGGATTCCTCAGACTTTCAATGTATCTTCTCATGTCGTAGAGATCATTAGAGGGCGGTCAAGTATGTTTTTCTAGAAGTATATGTCTAGGCCCCCTTAATCTCTAGTGACATACCATCTGTCTGTGTTAGTAGCAAATACCCAAGATGAGATGCCTCTCAGCAGTAAGAGGCTCTAATATGAGTGGACTTTGTTAAGAAGCCTATTCTTGAGCACCCTTAGGATGTTAAGACCCATCTTTAGGCATAGAGGTGAATGCCTTAGACTTCTTCTTCTTCTTCTTCTTGTTCCTTCTAATGGCTATCCTCTTCCTCTTTTTGTACTTTAACTGAGAGAGTTGGACTGAAGTACCAGATTTTTCTTGTTTGTCCTTTTTAGTTGGGCCCTTTTTCCTTCACAGGTTCAGAAGAAGAAGGGTCAGGACCTTGCTGTGGATCAGAAGATGTAGCTGGCTATGATGCCGCACTAGGTCCAGGTTGTGTTGTCTTTTGGGGTTCAACCTTGACCTCAGCTTCAGGAGCAGCCTGACTTGGTGGAGAATGCAAGTCAACCAACATACCCCTTTTTACCTTAATGTGCTCATCCATGATGGATAGAGACCTTGGACCAAGTCTTTTTTCGCAGAATCCATACAGCTTCAAGAAGCTCACCATCTTTTATCTATCAGCAGACTTCTTCTGATTGGATTTGACGGTAGCTCTTGACTTTGTAGCCTCTTCCTTCATCTTCCTCTTAACAGCCTTTTGCTATTTTAACACTTCTTGCTCAAGCTGCTTGAGGTATTCAATTAAATGTATTCATAGGATAAGGGAAGGAGGTTTCTGGCTGATAGAGACCTGTGGCACTCAGGTAGGTTGTCATGTTTTGACTGTCTTGTTTTCTACTTACATGAGTGTGTTTTTTAGTAGCCATAACCTCTACCTTAGGCTTTCTTGAACTGGGGAGAGAGTAGGAGCTTGTAGAGTCTTTTTCTTCTCCTTTCTTTTTTATTTTTAAGGAGTTATTCTGCATCCTTAGCTTCCTTTCTCTCCTTTGACACTTTCATGTCAGCCAGTTCATTCAATTTCTCCAAAGGGAGAGAGATGAGTTCATCAATATTATAGTTCCTAGACCCTAGATAGTTTAATCTGTTTGTCCTTAACTCATCTTCTTGATCTTGGCCTGGAGGCGACCTTGATTACAGCTTCTATAAAGCCAAGGGTCTCAAGAGAACTCTCTCCTTTGTCTTCTTCTCTATCTCTCTCTCTCTCTCTCCTCCTCCTCAATCTAATCAAAGGTTATCTTCCTCTTCCCTTTGTTAGTCATAGGCCCGTGTGACTTAGGATGGAGAGAGCTTTGGCCTTCATTGCTTAGAGTTGCCCTTGAGCTCTGGCCAGAGAGAGGGTAATGGTTGTTCAAGTAGTTCCTGTCTCAAGGTTCACATGCTCAACTACAAGACCTTTAGCCAAAGTTTCCCTTTCAAAGCTAATCTTAAGGTCCACCTCAGCATCCAGTTGACTAATAGTCTTGCTTGCTAGCCTCTATCTATATGGCATGGTTCTTCTTTGAATTCTTCAAGCACCCTATCTTGAATCCTATCAACTAACCTTGTAGCTTGCCTGTTTTGACTTGAATTGGTAAGGGGCGGGTCAACTAAATAGGTTCTCTCATAGTACCTTAGGTTGTAGAAGTTGAAGACTTTTTGTTTTTCCTGATACCTAGATATTACCAGGCTCCTATCAGCATCATACCTTCATCCCACCATTGGACTTTCAGTAGGGTGGGATAGGTAGACATTACCCTTGGTATACCCTCCTCAAACAAGCTTAGAATTAGCGAATCCACATCAATATGGGCCTGAGGAGGTTGTTAAGTATGGACAACTACAAGTGCGGGTGGTGAGTCCTCCATGTCCATACTCTGGGCAAAACTCCTAGGTTCTGTGATTGTAGGTAGGACTTTCTCCCCCTTTTTGGTAGCATCACCCTTTTGCATAGGGGAGCTAAAAGTTAGGTCCACTATATTCACATGTTCTTGTGAACCTGTTTGAGTTTGCCTCAGCTACCCTGCCCTTGAGATCCGTGATCTCAAGTTGCTAGTCACTTTCCTGTCTTTGTAAGGTAGTCACTGAAATTCTAGGTGACTAACCTTTGAAACTAAATAGGTGCATGTTTTAGACAGATTTTGCACCTGTAGTTGCAGACTCCCCTCATCTTCTGAAGATCAAGTTTAGGTTGGACTCACCTTAGTTAGTTAGTTTGTTTTGCTTTATTTGTAATAGGACTTATGTTAGTTTGTTTATTATATGTAAATAGTAGTTAGTCTTGGTTTAGTAGTAGTTTCCACTGAACCAGCGAAACTATAGTTTCGCTCGTAGTCAGCTGACTTAGGTCACCCAGCGAAACTGTGTTTCGCAGGCGGGTGAATCTAAGGCATTGGTCAGGAAGCGAAACTGTCAGCAAAACTATGATTATATATATGAAACTTTGTAATCTTTTGTTGCAAGTTTTGCACAACCCTAATTCGAGAATATACTTTTGTATTACTGTTCTTATTGTATTTTTAGGCTGAAATTATCATATCTCATCATTGAGCCTTGTTTGTTTAAATCTTCTTTGGTTGATATGATTCTATTTTGAAACTCTTTGATAGATTATTGTTTAGATTGTTGTTTTAGTGGTATTTGATTGTGATTTATCATCATTAGTACTGTTTTTTCGGTCATCAATAGACCAACAATATGGTATCAGAGCCTTAGTGCTCTTGATTTGTTGATTTGTTGGTTCTTAAAGGGGTTTTGGATAAAATAACTATTTCATTCATTTCAGATCATTAGAGTGTGTTTTTTGTTGGATCTTATATGTCCAAGACACATACAAGATTGATGTGGTTAGTACGTTATGATCCAAGTCAGGTCATACCCAATAACAAGCCAGACAAACACCAATAAATATTTGTTTGTTGATGAGATGATACAAATAAATATTGACACCAATTTAGAAAATGGGTTTTCTAAAAACTTTGCTTTTGTTTAAAAACAACATTATATGGATAATTTGTTCATGAGATATTATTTGTTTGTTGTTTAAATTGGTTAAATAATAACAAATATATATATGTTGAAGTTATAAGATTAAAATTGGGTTTAATTTTATAAACTATGGATTTAAAAGGAGTGTAACTTAATAAAATTTAAAAAAAGGGGGAATCTTTTGAACCCAATTCGGCCCCATATGGGGCCTTGGGAACTCCTTTTATCTTGGTCTTTGCAAGATCATTTACACTCTAACACTCCTCTATCACTTGACACACTTCTCTCTACACATCTCATGCAAAAACACTCTCAAGAAGGCTGAAATTTTCGGATTCAAGAGCTTACAAGGCTGAAAATTTCATTTTCTTGAAGATTCAAGGAAGTGAGTTCTTTGGTGTTACATCCTAACTTGCAAGGTGTTTGTTCTAACTTGTGGGTATCACAACTTGAGCCTCTCTCTCTCTCTTGGGGGCTGAATATTCAACATCATCATCTTCATCTTCATCCTTTACATCTACAAGTACTTGTGCAAGAAAGGTTGTAAACTATGAAACACCCTATGGTTGATTTTCGTTTCTGATAGCATGTTATTTCATATATACAAACGACCCTTGTTCTTGGGTTTTAGTTTTGGTTTAAAATGATCAAAATTTCAAAATGTTAACCATATATTTAACCTTATATTTGCGGCGTTTTATAGTTTAAATGGTAAACTAGCTTTGATAAACATGGTTAAAACCCATTAATGGCATCTAGAGCCGGTTATATGGAACACATGCTTCAAAAGGTCTTGAAAAATTAGTTTTCATAGACTTTTTCAACCCATTAAGGGCTGCTTTGTTGTGGATATATGAATCCCTTATGTTTCAAGGTTTATTCTTACATACCCTAGTGTAAACCTTGAAAGATTTACATCAAATGGTTGATTGTGTTGTTTGGACAAGCCTTTAAATTTGAGTTCATGTTGGCTGAAATTTGGGGCTGAAATAAGGGATTCATAGTTGATTTTGGATGTTGAATATATTTCATATATTGGTGCATAACATAGCCTTGACCTTGTGTTATTTGGATGATTGATATGTTATGGTTGATTTCATTTTTTTCATGGGTTGTAATATTATTCTTTTGTGCTTGTTTTGGGATGTAATTTATTTATTCATTCATTTGTAATGTAATAGATAGATTAAGTGTGTTTTCTTTTATTAGAAAAATTTGTATTAGGATATAAATTTTGTAAAAGAAGATGCACAAGTTGGAAGCACAAAGGGAAGACACAAAGAGAAGGACTTGAAGCATTTGGATGCAACTTCAAGTGGCGGTCTTTGGAGATCTCATATTTTATGTTATATTACCCTTAGGAAAGACCTTATGACAACACTTGTGATGGCAAACAAGTGTGGTCAAGTTAGTGGCTATAGTTATGCACCCATGTTCATATGTTTATGCTTGTTTGGATGATTGTTGTTTGATTGTTTGGTTGATATTTGGATATGCATTACAAACTCATTAACAACTTAACAAGCTGAAAATTTGATGGTTCTTTAACATTAAGTGGTTAATAAGAGTTATTAAAAGAATTAATGTTTTAATAAAAGAGGTTTTCTTAAAAAGGTGAACCATAGGGAATCTTGTATTTGAAAGCATGCAAATATGAGTTCATAGAGTTTTCTAAACTAGAATTATGAAATCTCTAATTTTTTTTAAAAAAAAGATCAACACCATCCTTTTACACAACACTTGAGTCACTCGGGAACTCTTAGTGGGATAAAGGTCAGCTAACCATTTTGAGGGAACTTGTGACTTGAGGTGAGAATGCCATATTCGTGGGATAAAGGTCACCTAACCGCTTATTTTGGCAAGCTCACACGTGTGTGTAAGTAGGATGTCTTAATTTGCAAACCACGTCAAATGGATCACCTACGATGTGGTTTCCAAATGGTGTTGATGGGATTAACATGCCGACTTTACATATGATGTTTCAAGTCGATCCCATACCTCTAGAAGTTGCAAATGGTTGCAATCGTCAATCGTTGACCACCTTATTAATTTAATCGTGGGATAAAAGTCACCTAACCACTATTTAAATGTAATGTTGGGCTCAAGATTTTAATATGAAAATGACCTTAAAAGGTATTAATTATTAAAATAACAATATCAAAAATACTAAAATTGATCTTTGTTAAATTTTGTAGATGGCCACCAATAATAATGATAATCATGATAACTCATCCGTGTCCGCCCAATCTTTACGAGCGATTCTCCAAAAGGAACGTCTAAATCATAACAATTTCATTGATTGGTATCGAAACTTGAGAATCGTTCTCAAGCAAGAGAAACGATCATATGTTTTAGACGACCCTATCCCCGATCAACCTAGTGAGGATGATGAGGAGGCTTATAATGATTGGTTGAAATACACTGAGGACTCCGTCCAAGTGTCTTGCCTTATGTTGGCAAGCATGACTCCAGATCTCCAAAAGGAGTATGAACATCACGGAGCTTATGATATGATAACCCAGCTGAAGGAAACGTTCCAACAGTAAGCCAGGGTTGAGCGTTTCGAAACGGTTCGAGCGCTCCATGCATGTCGTATGGACGACAACCAATCGGTTTCATCTAATGTACTTAAGATGAAAAGTCACATTGACCGCCTCGAAAGGCTAAACTGTCTCGTCTCGAAGGAATTGGCCACGGATTTGATCCTCAATGGCCTTACCAAGAGGTTCGAGTCTTTAGTGTTGAACTACAACATGAATGCTTGGGACAAAAGCATTGGTGAGCTTCACTCAATGCTCAAAATAGCCGAGGTGGCCATGGGTAAAAGGGTTTTACCCGTTCTCACCATCAATGAAGGTGGGAACAAGAAAAGGCCTCATCCCGTACCCAAGGCAAGAGTTGCCAAGGGTAAGGGACAAGTATGGGGAAAGGGGAAAGGGGTGGCAAGGGTGCCACCCAAAGCACAGGAGAAGAAGCAAAAGGTTGCTTCAAATGACCCATGCTTCAAGTGTGGGGAGATTGGACATTGGTCAAGAAATTGTCCTGTCCACCTCCAAGAGTTGAAAGCAAAGAGGGATGCCAGGCAGACCTCAGGTACAATATACATGATCCATATTGGTTTAAACATAATATCCTCTAACACATGGGTATTAGATGCCGGATGTGGAACTCACATTTGCAATTTGTTGTAGGGGTTCAAAAGCAGTAGCAACTTCAATAAAGGGGATGTAAGCCTCTATATGGGCAATGGGGCTAAAGTTCAAGTTGAAGCCCGTAGTGACTACATCTTGAAACTTCCAAATGGTTTGAAGTACTTTTGTATAATGTTTTCTATGCTCCTAGTTTGACTAGGAACATTATTTCTGTAGCCCTAGTAAAACATTTTGGATATGTATTATCATTTATTGGAAATGAAATCCATGTTACTTTGAATGACATGTTTTACTTTAAAGATATTCCCATCAATGGTATCTATGAACTGGTTCATGAAAATACATTGAATAATGGCTTATTGTACCAAACTAGTACCAAGAAACTCAAATCGGATTTGAGTGACACTTACCTTTAGCATTGCCGTCTTGGTCATATAAACAAGAAAAGAATACAAACACTACAAAATAATGGTCTTTTAAAAACAAATGAATATGATTCATTTGATGTATGTGAGTCTTGTTTACAAGGTAAAATGACCAAGGCACCTTTTAGTGGCAAAGCCGAAAGGGCAAGGGAATTATTAGGTATCATACATTCGGATATATGTGGTCCTTTTAAGCCAATGACTAGGTACCATGAAAGATACTTCATTACCTTTACCGACGACTATAGTCGATATGGTTATGTGTACTTACTAAGACACAAAGATGAAGCTTTTGAAATGTTCAAAATCTTTCAAAATGAAGTAGAAAATCAACTCAACATGAAAATAAAAATTCTCCGCACCGATAGAGGAGGTGAATACCTAATTGATTCTTTTAGAGATCATCTTAGAAGTTGTGGTATTGTCTCACAACTATCTCCACCTGGAACACCACAACATAATGGTGTATCCAAGCGGAGAAATCAAACTCTATTGGATATGGTTCAATCTATGATGACTAAAAGCTCACTGCCTCTATCATTTTGGGGTTTCGCTTTGCTCTCAGCAGTCCGTATTTTAAATATGGCTCCAACCAAGAAAGTGGAAACGACACCTTTTGAATATGGCATGGAAAAGTTCCATCGCTTTCATATTTAAAAGTATGGGGTTGTGAGGCTTATGTTAAGACTCCCACCCCAAACAAGCTAGAAAGTCGTTCCACTAAGTGTATCTTCATTGGATATCCTAGAGATTCTATGGGATACTATTTCTATGATCCATTGGAACAAAAGGAGTTTGTTGCCAGGAAAGCTGAGTTCTTAGAAGCTAAGTTCCTTACGGAAGGAACTAGCAGTAGAACTATGGATCTTGAAGAGGATCAAGAACCACAAAGCGATACACGTTTGGTTGATGCTAGCACTCAACATGAGGATGTTGAGAATGATCAAGTGGTTGATCAATATACACAAAACGTTCGCAGATCTGGTAGAATTAGTAATCCACCTGAAAGATATGGATTTTTCATTGATGGATGCTATGTGGTAGATTCCGATGAACCAACCACCTATCGTGATGCAATGTCCCATTTGGATTGTGACAAATGGCTTGAAGCCATGAACGTTGAGATGCAATCCATGCATGACAATCAAGTACGGGACTTGGTTATACCACCTCTTAACTCCAAAGTAGTTGGAAGTAAGTGGGTCTTCAAGAAGAAAACCGATATGCATGGAAACTTGGATACTTATAAAGCTAGACTTGTAGCAAAGGGTTTCACTCAAACTCAAGGGGTTAACTATGATGAAACTTTCTCACCAGTAGCAATGCTAAAGTCTATTAGGATATTGTTTGCCATAGCAGCTCATTATGATTATGAGATTTGGCAAATGGATGTCAAAACCGCTTTCCTAAATGGATATCTTGAGGAAGATGTCTATATGGTTCAGCCTGAAGGTTTTGTCGATCCAAAACATCCTAACAAAGTATGCAATTTAAAAAAAATCAATCTATGGATTGAAACAAGCATTGAGAAGTTGGAATCACCATTTTGATGAAGAAGTAATTAAATTTGGATTCATCAAGAACGCTGATGAAGCTTGTGTATATAAGAAAGCTAGTGGGAGCATCATCACTTTCCTAGTATTGTATGTTGATGACATACTACTATTTGGAAATAAAATTCCAACCTTAGAAGGTGTAAAAACATGGCTTGGAAGTTGTTTTTCCATTAAGGATCTTGGTGAAGCCGACTATATTCTAAGAATAAAGATCTATAGGGATAGATCAAGGCGGTTGATTGGTTTAAATCAGAGTGCATACATTGATAAGATCTTGAAAAGGTTCAAGATGGAGAACTCTAAGAAAGGTACGGTACCTATTCAAAGAGGAACGATATTGAGTACAACTCAATGTCCAAGCTCAAAGGATGAGCAAGATAAAATGAAGGCAATTCCATACGCATCTGCTATTGGATCCATCATGTATGCAATGATATGCACTCGGCCGGACGTGTCATGCGCCTTAAGCATGACAAGCCGATACCAGCAAAATCCTGGGGACAGTCATTGGATGGCTGTTAAGAAAATACTTAAGTGTCTAAGGAGGACTAAAGATATGTTCCTAATCTATGCAACTGGTGATTAGGAACTTGTTGTAAAAGGTTACACGTATGCGAGTTTCCAAACCGATTGTGATGATTCACGGTCACAATCAGGATACATTTTCATTCTGAATGGAGGAGCGGTCTCTTAGAGGAGCTCTAAACAGGATGTGGTGGCTTTATCAACTACAGAATCTGAATACATCGTCGCCTTATTGGCAGCTCAAGAAGCTGCATGGTTGAAGAAATTCATTGCCGATCTAGGGGTTGTCCCTTCCATTCAGGACCCCCTAGAGATCTTTTGTCATAACGAGGGTGCGATTGCTCAAATCAAGGAACCTCGTGCTCATCAAAAGACTAGGCACATTGAGCGGAGATTTAACTACATACGAGATGAAGTTGAGAAAGGAAAGATATGTATTCGCAAAGTTCACACGGATCAAAATACTGCGGATCCTCTCACGAAGCTCCTAGAAAAGGCAAAGCATGAAAGTCATACCTGTGCCATGGGACGTCAATATTCAGTGATTGGATTTGATCTGTAATTTTGTATTTGGATATTTGGAACTCTCTTATTACTTGAATAAAATTATTTGGTTATAATTTTTCAATAATTGTTCCAATTTAGCATGTTTAATCCATGAGTAAATATGTTTAATCCATGAGTAAATTGTTTACTCTAAATGTCCGTAGTCGTTCATACTTGTGGGAACAAGTATGAGGGTAAGAATATTATGAACTTGGATTGGGAATACAGAGCAAAAGGTTGCTGCCAAAGTTCATAGATATTTGTGGGATGCAAATATTGGACTGACCTGCATCTCAAATATTACTGCATGGAATCTTCCTGATCGATCATAAGTAAATTTGAGTAAAGGCGAATATCATTTGGTATCCTCTGACCTGAGATATATATTGGGTCTTGATATTTACCAAATATTATACTTTGGCTCAGTTCTTCGCTGTTCTCAAATATGACAGTACATAAGTCTGAGTTCAGGTATGATATAAGGTAATTGTGAGAGACGTATGTAGTCAAGAAGGGATTTGTCCCTCTTATTCATTGAGAGTAAGATGTCTAAGGCCTGATAAAGTTAAATCAATGGAGAATGATCACTCTGTGTCTCTAGGATTTAACATGACATCTGTGCCAAAAGGATAGATGATTGATTCACCTAAAACATTTCAAGTATGGTACTTGAAGAGGATGATGTTATTGAATGGCACTTAGTCATACGTATTAAGGGTAGTAAACCGTTGTTAGGTGGTATTTACTGCTTGCATCAATCTTCTATGAATCTTGTGCAAGTGGGAGATTGTTGGATCTTATATGCCCAAGACACATACAAGATTGATGTGGTTAGTACGTTATGATCCAATTCAGGTCATACCTAATAACAAGCCAGACAAACACCAATAAATATTTGTTTGTTGATGAGACCACACAAATAAATATTGACACCAATTTAGAAAATGGGTTTTCTAAAAACTTTGCTGTTGTTTAAGAACAATATTATATGGAAAGTTGTTCATGAGATATTATTTGTTTGTTGTTTAAATTGGTTAAATAATAACAAATATATATATGTGTTGAAGTTATAAGATTAAAATTGGTTTTAATTTTATAAACTATGGATTTAAAAGGAGAGTAACTTAATAAAATTTAAAAAAAAGGGCGAATCTTTTGAACCCAATTCGGGCCGGCCATATGGGGCCTTGGGAACCCCTTTTATCTTGGTCTTTGCAAGATCATTTACACTCTAACATTCCTCTATCACTTGACACACTTCTCTCTACACATCTCATGCAAAAACTCTCTCAAGAAGGCTGAAATTTTCGGATTCAAGAGCTTACAAGGCTGAAAATTTCGTTTTCTTGAGGATTCAAGGAAGTGAGTTCTTTGGTGTTGCATCCTAACTTGCAAGGTGTTTGTTCTAACTTGTGGGTATCACAACTTGAGGCTCTCTCTCTCTTGGGGGCTGAATATTCAACATCATCATCTTCATCAACATCGTTTACATCTACAAGTTCTTGTGCAAGAAAGGTTGTAAACTATGAAACACCCTATGGTTGATTTTCATTTATGATAGCATGTTATTTCATATATACAAACGATCCGTGTTCTTGGGTTTTAGTTTTGCTTTAAAATGATCAAAATTTCAGAATGTTAACCATATATTTAACCTTATATCCGCTGCGTTTTATAGTTTAAATGGTAAACTAGCTTTGATAAACATGGTTAAAACCCATTATTTTTGGCTTGAAAACCTTTTCAAAAATACTTGGTTTGAGCATAGGAAGCTATCCCAATCATCCAATCACCAATTCATAGTGCTTTGGGTGATTTCTGATTGATTTATAGTTCGAACATCCTTTCTGTTGCTTCCAGCGAAATTAGCTCTTCATACAGTGAAACTAGTTTTGATTCCAGCGAAACTATCATCTTCTATGATTTACTGAATTATCTGTGGATTCCAGCGAATCTATATAGTTTGAACGAAAGTTCACCTTACTTGTTCAAGCTAACAAGCGAAAGTGCTGGCGAAATTTTCCTAGAACGAAAGTTCTACTAGTTTCAGCAAAACAGTGAGCAAAACTAGAAGCTTTATAGCAGTTCTCAAGCAAAACTGCTACCCATTTGCCGAGCGAAACTACAGGTGAAATTGCCAGCGAATTTACCAGTGAATCTACTGAAGTTTAGCGAATCTATTCCTTACTTGGAAAATGACATCAACCAACATTACCATCTCTGATTTGGAGAGTGTTACACCAAATAGGCCACCGAGGCTTATTAATGGAGACAAATTTGAGGATTGGAAGTGATGGTTGAAGGCCTTTTTCTTTTACACGGATCATAATCAATGGGAATCTATAATGAAAGGTCCACACAGTCGAACGGTGGCTGTCGGTGAATAGACTAGGGTGAACACTGACGCCTCAACCTTTTATGAAAGGGATATTAAGCTAATTGATCTTGATCAGAAAGCTTTCGGGGCCTTGACCTTATGCTTATTACAAGACATATGCAACCATTTTGCTGAGCACAAAAGTGCAAAGTCTCTGTATGATGCCTCATATGACATCTATGATGGAAATGAAGATCTAAAGAAGGACAAGAAAGCTCAAGCTAAGAAGGAGTTTAATTCATTTGTCGAACATAAGAATGAAAGCCTTACTGATCTTAGCAATCGATTTTTGTTAGTCTCAAGCACTCTGAAGAAGTATGATGAGCAGTTGGGTAATCATAAGTAGGTGACCAAGCTCTTAGACTCTCTTCCACCCTAATGGAGCTTACAAGTGAGGATGCTGAAGCAGGAAGGAAACTTTGCTGATTACAAGCTCATGGATGTAATCAACAAACTTAAATCTTTTGACTTGGATTTAAGGAGAAGAGAATACAATCAATCCTTGGTACCAACCACAATATATCCATAAAATGCTGCATTGATCTCATCCATTGCAAAGTCGACTATGTATGGTTGTAAGGCCCCGTTCTCGGGATGCTTACAGTTGGACAATCATCATAACCATTCATTTCATTCATAAATACTGTTGTTAAGCAATACAACATTGTTAAACTAGAAAAGCCTCATTCAATTGCATTACAAAACAACAATATTATTATGTGTGACTGGATGACAGTCTTGCCCTACCGAGTAGCCTCCCCGTGTGCCATCCTCTGTAACATTACCTACAAATTGAAAATGTATTAAGGTCAGCGTTGCTGAGTGAGTTCTAGTTTTAAAAGCATAAAAAAATACCTTCTATAGATATATGAAAATATCCTTTGTTTTAAAATACTTCCTTTACTTTGGTTTGTGATCAAGCATCATACATACATCAAGGTAATACTTTCTTTCATTCCTTTACTGTACGAATTCGTTCATTTCGTACTTTTATCATTAACTTTCACTTTCTTACAGACCAATGTGCAATACCCCAAACATTATGCACGAAGCTGATGTTGGGCCTTTGATCTATAAATAAACCATGAACATTGTGCACTAAGATGACCCAGTCACCTAGGGTATGCTACAAGGGTCCCTGTCAGTCTCAATGACTGACCCTGCATGCATCCTTTGGGTTAGCTAAACCGCATACAGTTATGCTAACGACAACATGGTCGTGCACCTCCTATTCATTTGCTTTTAAGACTTACATTCTTTCATTTATGTTCCATTTTTCTTTGTCATTAATCTTCACTTTTATTAATGATAATACTTTACGTATACGATCATAAACACACCATGTAAAGTCACACAATAATAAATAATATGAAACATAAGAAGAACTCATAATCATGCATAGTATAGGCAATTATTGTTGGATCTTATATGCCCAAGACACATACAAGATTGATGTGGTTAGTACATTATGATCCAAGTCAGGTCATACCCAATAACAAGCCAAACAAACACCAATAAATATTTATTTGTTGATGAGATCATACAAATATATATTGACACCATTTTAGAAAATAGGTTTTCTAGAACTTTGCTTTTGTAAAAGAACAACATTATGTGGATAATTTGTTCATGAGAGATTGTTTGTTTCATTATTTAAATCGGTTAAATAAGAGCAAATAAAAGTGTGTTATTGTTATAAAATTAAAATAGGTTTTAATTTTATAAAATCCAAGGGCTAAGAGTGTAACATTTTTATAAAAATGAAATGGGGGAAACCCATTTTCAGGGGGAACTTCGGCCGCCCAAAGGGGCCTTGGGACTCCCTTTTGTTTGTCTTGGTCCAAGCACTCTTTTACCACTCTTACACTCTTCTCTCAACACACACACTCTCTCTAGACAACTCAAGCAAGAACTCTCTCAATAGAGGCTGAAAATTTCGGATTTTAGAAGAAAAAGGCTGAAAATTTTCGAATCTTTGAGCAGCTAGAAGAAGAGTTCTTTGGTGTTGTGCTCCCTAACAAGCTTGGTGTTTGGAAGGGCTTGTGGGTATACAAGCTTGAGGCTTTCTTCCTTGAGGGCTGCACATACAAGGACATCATCATCTTCATCTCTTCCCTACTAAAACATCTTGTTCTTGAAAGGTAGTTCAAGAACATCCTATGGTTGCATTTTTGTTTTTAGCATGTTATTTCATATATATAAATGATCCTTGTGTTGGATTCTTTATGCCCAAGACACATAGAACATTGATGTGGTTAGTACGTTATGATCCAAGTCGGGTCATACCCAATAACAAGCTTAGCAAACACCAATAAATATTTAATTGATGATATGATCATGTAATTGAATAATGACACCAATTTAGAAAATGGGTTTTCTAAATAAGTTGCATATGAGATAGAACAACTTATAGGGATATTTTGTTCAAGAGTATTATTTGTAATGTTATTTAAATTTGTTAAGTAACATCACAAAGTGTGCATGAGTTATAAAATTAAAAGGGTTAATTTTATAACTATACAAGATGACTAGTTAAATAAATAAAAGACAAGAAAATTTTAAAGGGGGAAAACCCCTTGCTTCCAATTTCGGCCGCCCCTTTTCAAAAGGGGGGCTTTTCACTTTGTCTTGGACTTGCAATCTTGGAATAGTCACACTCTCTCTTCTCTCTCTCACATACATGCAAACCATCAAGAACCACATTTTTCTCTCTACCTTTTGAAGAGAAATCAAAGCTGAAATTCGGATTTCAACCCTCTTATGGTTTGATTTTTGGTGTTGAAATCCTAGCAAAAAAGTGTTTGTTGGAGGCTTGTGGGTATGGAAGCTTGAGGACACCTATCCTTGGTGTTTTGGCCATTCAAGAGCAGCTCCATCTTAATCCAAAATTGTTTTTCTGCAGCTCTACAAAGGTTGTATGTTTTGCATCGTTATGTTTGTTTTATACTTCTTGATAGCTAGTCCATTCACACATATTTGATCCTATGATTTTGGGTTTGTTAAAACAAAGTTATGAGCTTTATTTTTCAGATTATATAACATGATATTAAGCTCTTATTCCGCTGCGTTATTCTTGTTTAAATGGTTAAACAACAATGTTAAAGGTCCAACAAACCCAACATTGGCATCTAGAGCCGGTTATGTGGATGACTAGTTTCAATTATCCTTGTAAAATTGGTTTTATAGGGTTTTAACAATCAAATTAGGGCTGTTTTGTGATGATATAATGAATCCCCAATCTTTCAAGGTTATATCTTACATGCTTGTGATTAAACCTTGAAAGAAAGATGTCAAATGGTTGATTATTATGTTTGGACAAAAACCCTAGATTTTGGGTTTGTGTTGGCTGAAAATTTAGGGTTAAAAGGGGATTTATTTTGTTCTTGAAATGATGTATATGGATACATATTTTAGTCATAACATTGCTTTGACCATGTGTGTTTTGGATTTGGTTGATTGTGATTTTGTCATGTTGGTTGATTTCATTCATAAATGGTTGTAATATTATTCTTTTGTGTTTGTATTTGGGTTGTAATTTATTTATTCATTTGGTTATGTAATAAATAGAATATGTGCATTTCTTTTATTAGAAAATTGTATTAGGATATGATTTTGTAAAAGAAGATGCACAAGATGAAGACCCAAAAGGAAAGACACAAGAGACATGGACACTTGAAGCATTTGGATGTGGAATCAAGTGGGAGTTCATGGACACATATGATGTGTCATTGTTAACCCTTAGGAAAGACCTTATGACAACACTTGTGATGGCAAACAAGTGTAGTCAACTTAGTGGCTATGGTTATGCACATATGTTTGTATGATTATGCTTGTTTGGTTGTTTGATGTATGATTGTGTTTTGATAATTGGATATGCATAACAAACTCATTAGCAAACTTAACAAGCTGAAAATTTATGGTTCTTAATCATTAATATGTTAATCATTAATAAAAATTATTAAAAGGATTAATGATTTAAATAAAAGAGGTTTTATGAAAAAAATGAACCATAGGATACCTTGTATTTGAAAGCATGCAAATACAAGGTACATAGAGTTTTCAAAACTAGAATTAATGAAAACTAAAATCCCTTTGGAAACAAGTTTAACACCACCCTTTTACACGACACTCGAATCACTTGAGAACTATTTGTGGGATAAAGGTCACCTAACCACTTTTAGGGAACTTGTGTTTTGAGGTGGGCTTAACATATTTGTGGGATAAAGGTCACCTAACCACTTGTATGTGTAAACTCACACGTGTGTGTAAGTAGGACGACTTGAATTGGAAACCATATGCATAGCGTCACCGAAGCATGGCGTACAATGGTGTTGATGGGATTAAACATGCCAACCAAACATAAGATGTTTAACCGATCCCATAAAGTCTAGAAGTTGCAAAAGGTTGCAATTGTCAAATGTTGACTACCTTGTTAATTTAAATAATGGGATAAAGGTCACCTAACCATTATTTGAATATAACTTTGGATTCTAGATTTTAATTATTAATTGTCTATGAGACATAAAAGGGTATTAATAATTAAAATGAAATTTTTCAGAAATACTAATAAGAACTTTGTAAATTTTGTAGAATGGCCACAAACAATAATGCTACCACCCCGACCGTCTATACCCTATCACTGAGAACTATTTTAGAGAGGGATCGTCTGAACCATACCAACTTTATGGACTGGTTTTGAAACTTGAGAATTGTTCTCAAGCAGGAAAAAGGGCCTATGTCCTTGACGATCCTATTCCTGACCAACCCGACCCCGAGGATGTTGAAGCCTATAACGATTGGCTTCAGCATACTGAGGATTCCATGCAGGTATCCTACCTCATGATTAGGAACTATATTTCCCGAACTCCAAAAGGACTTGGAGCATTATGGGGCATATGACATGATTACCCAATTGAAGGAAATGTTCCTTCAACGAGCTTGGGTAAAGCGATTCGAAACGGTTCGAGCGCTTCATGCGTGTCGCATGGAAGAAACCCAGTCAGTATCATCTTATGTACTTAAGATGAAAAGCCACATTGATCGCCTCGAGAGGCTTAACTGTCCTGTCTCAAAGGAGTTGGCCATGGATTTGATCCTTAATGGCCTAACTAAAAGTTTGAGATGTTCATAATGAATTACAATATGAACGGATGGGAGAAGAGCATTGGTGAGCTTCACGCAATGCTCAAAACAGCTGAGGCGGGGATGGGTAGAAAGGTTCTACATGTTCTCTAAGATCAATGAGGGAGGCAATGGGAAAACTCCATTCCTGATCCCAAGGCAAATGTTGCCAAAGGAAAAGGGGCACATCAAAGGCAAATGGAAAGGGAAGGTTAAAACAGAACCTCCAAAACCTAAGCTTATGAAGCCTAAGGTAACGGAAAACGATCCATGCTTTGAGTGTGGTGAGATAGGATATTGGAAAAGGAATTGTCCAACCTATCTCAAAGAGTTGAGAAGTAAGAGGGATGCTGGGCAGACCTCAGGTACAACTTTCATGATCCACATTGACTTAAATGTCATTTCTTCAAACACATGGGTATTGGATACCGGGTGTGGAACTCATATTTACAATCTGTTGCAAGGGCTCAAAAGAAATAAGCACTTTAAGAAAGGAGACTATGTTTTGAAACTTTCAAATGGTTTGGCATTGTCGTGATGAATCATCCTATAATAACACATTATACCAATCAAGCACCAAGAAACTTAAAATGGGTTTAAGTGATTCTTATCTTTGGCATTGTCGTCTTGGTCATATAAACAAGAATCGGATTCAAACACTTCAAAAGAATGGTCTTTTGAAAACAAATGAAAATTGTTTATTTAATAAATGTGAATCAAGGTAAGATGACCAAGTCGCCCTTTAGTGGTACTAACGAGAGGGCAAAAGACTTATTAGGAATCATACATTTGGATGTATGTGATCCTTTTAAGACAATGACAAGGAATGGTGAAAGATACTTCATTACCTTTACCGACGATAACAGTCCTTTCAACTCTCATTCGTGCGAATCAGCTTCATTCGCACGATTAAACTCCCATTCGTGCGACTAAGCATTCAGACGTACCACACAACACCCAATCGCACGACTCAACCTTCCATTCGCACGATTCAGCCTTCCGTCGTGCGAATCAGCTTCATTCGTACGACTGAATCTTCATTCGTACAACTGGATCTTTAGTCGTGCGATACACACAGTCGCACACAATCATCCGCATTGACTCAATCATACTCACTCCTAATCACATGCATTCAATCGCAAGACACACACATACGCATGGACTCAGTTGTACGACTCACCCCAGTCGCACCACTCAGTTGCACGATAGACTCAGACGCATGGACTCAGTCGCACGACTCACTCAGTCGCATGGCTCAGTCGCCTGAATGGCCCAGTCGCCCTGTACAGCAGGTCGCGACTGCTGAAGTGCAGAGCAGCATCCAGCTGCTCCGGGCACGAGTTTTACAACCCAAGAACTTCCAAAAACACACATCTAACATGTCTAGACAAGAAACACACACTGGAACGCAACACACAAGCCCACACGACCTCATGTGCTCGGATGAACCCGAACACCCGAAACCCTAGAAAACGCAGAAGTGAAATCGAGCAAGAAACGGGTCAAACAAGGTTATCTACCTGCTAGAAGTGAGTATTCACAATGATAACCAAGATTTGACGGTGAAAACGCAACAAATGTGACGGATTTTTGGTGGTAGAATGGTGTAGAAATGAAGAAGAAGAAGAAGAAGTGAAGAAGATGGTGAAGAAATGGCTGGGATGTAACACCCGGAAGTTTGAGTTTTTGGTAGGCTATGCGACTGAGCCTCAGTCGCCTGTGATTCATGCGACTGGAGTTCAATGGCATGGCTATTCGGCCGATTGAAGCTCAACCGCACGATTGGAGTTCAACCGCCCGAATGAAGTATGAGCCGCATGGAACACGTGCGATTGGGGTCCAATCGCATAGTGTTGATGCGACTGAAGGTCCAGTCGCCCCTGGACCAGATGCGAATGAGCTCTGGGTATAAAAGGGGAGTAGCTCCACTCTCCTCCCATTTTCAGTCAGGGAGAGAGCAGTGAGCGACCGAGGGCAGAGAAGAAAAGAGGGAAAGTGCTGACCGATTGTCGAGAAGCAAGTTAAATCGAAGCTCATCAACTTCTACCTGTTAAGGTGAGTTCTAGGACCCCTCATTTACATGTTTTCTAACGATTTTGGGGCTGGAACCACATATAAACCCTATTTTTGAAATAGTGTAAGTTTGACCCATTTGGGTAAATCTTGAGTAATGTGTTTATGGTATGAAGTAGGACTTGTATATGCTTGTATGATGTCCTAGTATGAATCCCTGAGGCTAGGGAGGGTCGATTTGGGCTAAAAATGGGTTTAAGACGAGTGTGGGCACGGGGGTTCGCGACTGCAGTGTATGAAGAACTCCAGTCGCTGCCCAGTTAGGGTTATGCGACTGAAGGGCCATTCGGCCAAATGAGTGTTAGTTGATGTCCAATCGCCCGACTGAGGCTCAGACGCCCGATTGAGCCTCAATCGCACGATAGGTGATGCGACTGAGGGTTTTAGTCGCATAAGTCTAATCGCATAGTAGTTCAGTCGTACGGTTAAGAGTTAGTCGCATATAGCCCAGTCGCATAGTGTCTAGTCGTACGGAAGGAAGTTCAATCGCACGTTTGAGTACCCATTCGCATGATAGCCCAATCGCATGGCCCAGTCGCATGGAGGACATGCGACTGGTATAAGTTCAGTCGCCCGAACAGGGTTGAGGTGAGTGAATGTAGAAGTGTATGTACGATGTATGTATGTTAGTATGATGTTGCCATGATAGATGATGAATACTGATGATATGTAAGTATTTATGTTCCTTATGTAAATGTATGTTATCTTTTAATAACTTTACGTGAATGAATGAAAGAATGAAACGAATGTATTAAGAACGTAAAGTGAAAGATAATGAAAGAAGGAACATGATGAATGAATGCATGCATTAATGAAAGAAAGTAAGTAAGGCTTGCAAGCAAATGAAAGGAGGTGCACACCCCTGGCAGGTGTTAGCTCAACGGTGTGCGGGTTAGCTACCCCGAAGGATGCACATCGGGGTCAGTCTTTGTGATTGACCAGAAGTATGTATGGGATCCTTGCCGCTTACCCTAGGTGACTGGATCAGCATTAGTGCACAACGTTCGTGATTGATCATCACAGGTCCAGCACCCGCATTTGTGCACAACGTTCGGGGTATAGCATATGGCATTGATCCAGAAGTAAAGTGAAAAGATAAGTGGTGCATGTACTTACCCCAGGTGACTGGATCAACATTTGTGCACAACGTTCGTGGCTAATCACCACAGGTCCAGCACCAGTAGTATGTATGATGAAAGGGGGTATTGTACATGTCACCGAATGTAATGAACGTTCAAACGAAAGTAATGAAAGTATGAATGAATATAATGAATGTTCGAACGTAAGTAATGAATGTATGAATGAAAGTAAAGTACGTACGAAAGTATGTAAAGTATGTATGTACGAAAGTAAACGAGAATGATGAAGAGTACACGAATGAAAGTAAGTAATGAATGATGAGATAATAATAATATTATCTACGTGTACGTATGATGTGTGAACACATGTATGGAAGAACAGTTAATGAGAATGAAAGTATGTTTATTATAAAACTAGAACTCACTCATCAACGCTGACTTTTTATGTGTTTCCAGTTGGCAGGTAGTGTTGCTGAGGATGGCACGAGGCGACTACTCAGCTCTTTTGGGATGGCATTCAGTTTTTGATTATGCAGCCACATCATGTGTTATGGGCCCGTAATGCGCGCAACACATCATGTTGCATGCAAGTGCAAGATTTCTTGATAATCCTGATAAACATGATTATTTAAGAAATCTTGTTTATGAAAGAAAATATATTTTTGAACTTAATATCTTCTATATGAAGAGAAATATATTTTCTTTTTATTATTTTATTTCGGTAGAGGTCGCTGTATGACCCTATGATTGCTGAGGAATATGCATCAGCAGCAATCATAGTATAGTTAAGCAATGTAAGGAAAAGTTTGTATTTTGTAACCAAGACAATGATGTAAAAGCTTTTATGATGAAATGAGAATGTATATTTTATCAATTCCGCTGCGTATTTTATGATCATGTATTAAATGTATGTTTTACATGTGATGATAACCAACAGTAAGGTGCCCGGTGAGCGGGGCCTTACAAGTTGGTATCAGAGCAAAGTTTAATTAAAATGGGTAAATTTTCATAATAAACCTAGACTTAAACTGAGAATGGGACAGGGAGAATGAGAATGCCATCTGAGTAGTCGCGTGCCATCAGGTATTTTCTTAAAGAGTAACGGTTATTATGTGCGCATGTGATGTGAATTATGTGTACTGTTAGACTGAGATACTAATGTAGTCAGGATAGGTGATGCTCGGGGTACGAAGAGTAGAGTAAGTGGCTAATCACAACTGGCCACTGTAATTAGGGACTTACTGTACTTAACATAAACTGAGCTATTTCCTTGAATGACCGTGTTGGTGTTTTAATCTTTCAGTGTGATAGAAGATGGTCGGTGATAGATCATCTGATGCTTCCCGTGATGGTGGACGTGGTGATGAGCCGCGTATCACGCGAGGAAGATCTAGGAAAGAGAAAGTAGTTCGTGAGGAGAACGAGATTCCTCATCAGGAAGAGACGGACGAAAGCGCCAAGTTGAGAGCCTCGGTGAAAGAGGCAGTTGTCGAGGAGGTACATCAGGTTATGCAGACGATCTTGCCGTCTGTAGTAACCGAAGTGATTAAGGCAGTACGCGAGGATGATAGACGAGGGAGGAAACGGTCCTCCGGTAGACAGCAACAGACAGAGGCAGAAACGGTATCGTCCGATGACGAAGAGGAAGAGGAGGAAGAACAGGTAAGGGGGACAACCCGGGGTTGTGATTACGGGAAATTTATGAGATGCAAGCCTCCGACTTTTGATGGTTCAGGTACGGCTGCTGATGCTCACCAATGGGTGAGAGAGATGGAGGCGGTCCTTGATATCAGTGATTGCCAGGAGGATAAAAAGGTAAAGTTTGCTACCCACTCGTTTACGGGGACGGCATTGTGCTGGTGGGACAATATTGTCCAGGCCGAAGGTAGCAGGGCCATTGGAAAATGAAGTGGTCTGAGTTAAAGAGAATGGTGATCGAGGAGTTTAGTCCTCGTCGAGAGATGGACAGAGTTGAGAGAGAGTTCCTGCAGTTGGAGGCGGGAACGATGACCCACCAACAATACACCACCAAGTTCAACGACATGGCACGGTTGGTGCCAGAGCAAGTGACGCCGGTGTCTCGGAAGATTAACCGGTATATTCAGGGGTTGCCAGCTGAAATTCGTTGGCATTTGATTTCCGCCCGACCAAGTACTTTCAGGTCGGCGGTGGATTTAGCTGGGAGGTTGTACGATGAACGAGCTGCGTTGGTGAAATCTGAGGGCAGTAAGAAGGGAAGTGATGAGAGGAAGTGGCAGGGAAAGAGGTTTGGTCGGGGTGATACTTCGACAAGTGGTAAGAAGGCACGGGTTGATGAACGCCGCGTGGTCGTGGCAAGTGCAGGATCGAGAAAGTGTGGGAAGTGTGGGCGAGAGCACGGTGGTGAGTGCAGATGGGGGCTGAATGTATGTTTCAAGTGTGGAAAGCCCGGTCATATGGCTAAAGAGTGTAAAGTGATGAAGTGCTTCAACTGTGTGGAAAGTGGTCATATGAACAAGGATTGCAAGAAGCTGAGGTCTGAGAGTTCCGGCGGGAAGAAGGCAGTGGGCGAAGGGTCGAAGGCAAGTGCCAGAGCATTCACGATGACGCAAGAAGAGGCTAGGACGGACCCTGATGTAGTGTCCGGTACGTTTCTGGTGAACCAAACTTTAGCCTCTGTATTATTTGATTCGGGTGCCAGTAGGAGTTTCAGTTCTGCTGCTTTTTGTGCCAAATTGCCCGTTAGTAGTAGGCGTGTGGATGTGCCGTTTGATGTAGAGGCTGCGATAGGTAAAACCACCAGGATTTCAGAGGTAATTGAGGGTTGCGATGTAGAACTGGAGGGTCACAAATTCCCAGTTAAACCCTTTGCGATGACGTTAGGCGGTTTCGATTTGGTGCTTGGTATGGATTGGTTGGCAGATTTCGAGGCGAACATTGTGTGTCGCAAGAAGATGATCAGTTTGACAACGCCTGACGGTAGTCCAGTGAAAGTTTATGGGGATCGGGTTACTACGATTCCGAAGGTGATCTCAATGGCAGTGGCGGGGAAATGTATGAGGCGTGGATGTAACGCCTATTTATGTTATGTGAAAGATGTAGAGAAGCCAGCACCACAACTGTCTGATGTTCCGGTTGTGTGTGAGTTCCCAGACGTGTTCCCGGAAGACTTCTCGGGATTGCCACCTGACAGAGAGATCGAGTTCCAGATTGATTTAGTACCAGGCGCCCAACCTGTTGTCAAGGCACCATACCGATTGGCTCCGACGGAGATGAAAGAGTTGATGGAGCAGTTACAAGAGCTGTTGGATAAGGGGTTTATTCGACCAAGTATCTCACCTTGGGGTGCTCCGGTCCTGTTTGTAAAGAAGAAGGACGGTAGTATGAGGATGTGCATTGACTACCGCGAGCTGAATAAGCTGACAGTAAAGAACAGATACCCCTTGCCGAGGATCGACGACTTGTTTGATCAACTTCAGGGTGCTAGCTGGTTTTCGCGTATAGATCTTCGATCAGGCTACCATCAACTGAAGGTGAAGGAGCAGGATATCCCTAAAACAGCTTTTCGTACGCGCTACGGTCATTATGAGTTCCTCGTTATGTCTTTTGGTCTGACCAACGCGCCAGCTGCTTTTATGGACCTGATGAATAGGGTGTGCCGGCCGATGTTGGATAAATCAGTGATAGTATTCATTGATGACATCTTGATTTATTCAAAAAGCGAGACTGAGCATGCCGGTCACATTCGCGAAGTTCTGGAAACGTTGAGAAGGGAGAAATTGTATGCAAAATTCTCCAAGTGCGCATTTTGGTTGCGTGAAGTTCAATTCTTGGGTCACGTGGTAAATCCGGATGGGATTATGGTCGATCCGGCGAAAGTGGAAGCAGTGATGCAATGGAAGTCTCCGAAGACGCCGTCCGAGATCCGTAGTTTCTTGGGTTTGGCGGGCTACTACCGAAGGTTTATCCAAGACTTTTCCAAAATTGCTTCCCCACTGACAAAGTTGACCCGGAAGGATGTGAAATTTGTATGGGGTCAAGCTCAAGAGAAGGCGTTTGAAGAACTGAAGACGTGATTGACCCAAGCTCCAGTATTGGCGTTACCCGAGGGGAGTGAAGATTTGGTGGTTTATTCTGATGCCTCCTACTCGGGGTTGGGGTGTGTATTAATGTAGAGAGGAAAGGTGATAGCCTATGCATCCCGACAGCTGAAAGTTCATGAGGTTAACTACCCTACTCATGACTTGGAGCTAGCAGCTGTGGTTTTCGCGTTGAAGATTTGGCGGCACTATCTGTACGGGACGAAGTGCACCATCTTCACGGACCACAAAAGCTTGAAGTACTTCTTCGAGCAAAAAGATCTGAATATGAGGCAACGGCGACGGTTGGAGCTTATAAAGGACTATGATTGTGAGATCCATTACCATCCGGGCAAAGCCAACGTGGTGGCGGATGCCCTTAGCCGAAAAGAGAGGCCCGAGCCAATTCGGGTGAAGGCGTACCAGCTAATCATGACTTCCGACGTAATGAAACAGGTCAAAGAGTTCCAAGATGAGGCTTTGAAAGATGAACATCTTAACTCTGAACGCATGAGAGGTCTGGTCGCAGAATTGGGTGAGAACGCAACGGGTGCTAGAACTCGGTTTGGGCGTATGTGGATTCCTCGTCTTGGGGATCTGCGAATGAAGATTTTGGATGAAGCTCATAAGTCTCGATACTCCATTCATCCCGGTGCTACCAAAATGTACCAAGATATGAAGAAAGATTACTGGTGGCCGGGTATGAAACGTGATGTGGTGGAGTATGTGAGTAAATGCCTCACGTGTTTGCAAGTAAAGGCAGAGCACCAGAAGCCGTACGGAAAGATTCAACCTTTGTACATCCCGGAGTGGAAGTGGGAGCACATCACCATGGATTTTATCACAAAGCTGCCACGTATCCCGATAGGGTATGATACGATCTGGGTGATTGTGGATCGATTGACGAAGAGTGCTCACTTCTTACCGATGCGCGAGACATATTCGTCCGAGAGGTTGGCCGATCTTTTCATCAAAGAGATCGTGACTCGTCATGGTGTACCGGTGTCGATTGTGTCTGATCGCGACACCCGGTTTACATCCAAATTCTGGAAGAAATTCCACGATGCTATGGGGACGAGATTGCATATTAGCACGGCTTATCATCCTCAAACTGATGGTCAGTCGGAAAGGACCATTCAGACATTGGAGGACATGCTCCGAGCATGTGTTATTGACTTTGGTGGAAGTTGGGATGACCATCTACCGTTAGCTGAGTTCTCATACAACAACAGTTATCATGCCAGTATCGGCATGCCACCCTATGAGATGCTATACGGTAGGAGATGCAGGACACCCGTCTGTTGGGGTGATATTGGTCAGAAAGAATTGGGAAGTGTCGAAGTGGTAGAGGCTATGACTGAGAAGCTCGAAAGAATTAAAACCTATATGAAGGCGGCCAAAGACCGACAGAAGTCGTATGCCGACAAACGACGCAGGCCGATTGAGTTCCAGGTGGGAGATTGTGTTATGTTGAAGGTCTCACCATGGAAAGGGATCATTCGATTCCGGAAGCGAGGTAAGCTGAGTCCGCGATATATAGGCCCTTTCCGAATCATTGCTCGAGTAGGAGAAGTGGCCTATAGGTTAGATTTGCCAGATGAACTAAGTGGAATCCACCCGACTTTCCACGTGTCTCATCTGAGGAAGTGTTTGGCGGACGAAGACATGGTCGTTCCACTGGATGATATCGAGGTAGACGAAAAGCTCAATTATGTAGAGCAACCAGTGGCGATCATAGATCGCAAAGAGAAGAGGTTGAGAAATAAAGTGGTTCCCCTTGTGCGTGTACAGTGGCGGCACAGGAAGGGATCCGAGTCGACGTGGGAAACTGAAGAAGAAATGAGGCAGCATTACCCACGATTGTTCGAGGAATGACAGGTTTCGGGGACGAAACCTAAAATAAGGGGGGTGGACTTGTAACACCCGGAAGTTTGACTTTTGGTAGGCTATGCGAGTTAGCCTCAGTCGCCTGTGATTCATGCGACTGGAGTTCAACCGCATGGCTATTCGGCCGATTGAAGCTCAACCGCACGATTGGAGTTCAACCGCCCGAATGAAGTATGAGCCGCATGGAACACGTGCGATTGGGGTCCAATCGCATAGTGTTGATGCGACTGAAGGTCCAGTCGCCCCTGGACCAGATGCGAATGAGCTCTGGGTATAAAAGGGGAGCAGCTCCACTCTCCTCCCATTTTCAGTCGGGGAGAGAGCAGTGAGCGACCTAGGGCAGAGAAGAAAAGAGGGAAAGTGCTGACCGATTGTCGAGAAGCAAGTTAAATCGAAGCTCATCAACTTCTACCTGTTAAGGTGAGTTCTAGGACCCCTCATTTACAAGTTTTCTAACGATTTTGGGGCTGGAACCACATATAAACCCTATTTTTGAAATAGTGTAAGTTTGACCCATTTGGGTAAATCTTGAGTAATGTGTTTATGGTATGAAGTAGGACTTGTATATGCTTGTATGATGTCCTAGTATGAATCCCTGAGGCTAGGGAGGGTCGATTTGGGCTAAAAATGGGTTTAAGACGAGTGTGGGCACGGGGGTTCGCGACTGCAGTGTATGAAGAACTCCAGTCGCTGCCCAGTTAGGGTTATGCGACTGAAGGGCCATTCGGCCGAATGAGTGTTAGTTGATGTCCAATCGCCCGACTGAGGCTCAGACGCCCGATTGAGCCTCAATCGCACGATAGGTGATGCGACTGAGGGTTTCGGTCGCATAAGTCTAATCGCAGAGTAGTTCAGTCGTACGGTTAAGAGTTAGTCGCATATAGCCCAGTCGCATAGTGTCTAGTCGTACGGAAGGAAGTTCAATCGCACGTTTGAGTACCCATTCGCATGATAGCCCAATCGCATGGCCCAGTCGCATGGAGGACATGCGACTGGTATAAGTTCAGTCGCCCGAACAGGGTTGAGGTGAGTGAATGTAGAAGTGTATGTACGATGTATGTATGTTAGTATGATGTTGCCATGATAGATGATGAATACTGATGATATGTAAGTATTTATGTTCCTTATGTAAATGTATGTTATCTTTTAATAACTTTACGTGAATGAATGAAAGAATGAAACGAATGTATTAAGAACGTAAAGTGAAAGATAATGAAAGAAGGAACATGATGAATGAATGCATGCATTAATGAAAGAAAGTAAGTAAGGCTTGCAAGCAAATGAAAGGAGGTGCACACCCCTGGCAGGTGTTAGCTCAACGGTGTGCGGGTTAGCTACCCCGAAGGATGCACATCGGGGTCAGTCTTTGTGATTGACCAGAAGTATGTATGGGATCCTTGCCGCTTACCCTAGGTGACTGGATCAGCATTAGTGCACAACGTTCGTGATTGATCATCACAGGTCCAGCACCCGCATTTGTGCACAACGTTCGGGGTATAACATATGGCATTGATCCAGAAGTAAAGTGAAAAGATAAGTGGTGCATGTACTTACCCCAGGTGACTGGATCAGCATTTGTGCACAACGTTCGTGGCTAATCACCACAGGTCCAGCACCAGTAGTATGTATGATAAAAGGGGGTATTATACATGTCACCGAATGTAATGAACGTTCGAACGAAAGTAATGAAAGTATGAATGAATGTAATGAATGTTCGAACGTAAGTAATGAATGTATGAATGAAAGTAAAGTACGTACGAAAGTATGTAAAGTATGTATGTACGAAAGTAAACGAGAATGATGAAGAGTACACGAATGAAAGTAAGTAATGAATGATGAGATAATAATAATATTATCTACGTGTACGTATGATGTGTGAACACATGTATGGAAGAACAGTTAATGAGAATGAAAGTATGTTTTATTATAAAACTAGAACTCACTCAGCAACGCTGACTTTTATGTGTTTCCAGTTGGCAGGTAGTGTTGCTGAGGATGGCACGAGGCGACTACTCAGCTCTTTTGGGATGGCATTCACTTTTTGATTATGCAGCCACATCATGTGTTGTGGGCCCGTAATGCGCGCAACACATCATGTTGCATGCAAGTGCAAGATTTCTTGATAATCCTGATAAACATGATTATTTAAGAAATCTTGTTTATGAAAGAAAATATATTTTGAACTTAATATCTTCTATATGAAGAGAAATATATTTTCTTTTTATTATTTTATTTCGGTAGAGGTCGCTGTATGACCCTATGATTGCTGAGGAATATGCATCAGCAGTAATCATAGTATAGTTAAGCAATGTAAGGAAAAGTTTGTATTTGTAACCAAGACAATGATGTAAAAGCTTTTATGATGAAATGAGAATGTATATTTTATCAATTCCGCTGCGTATTTTATGATCATGTATTAAATGTATGTTTTACGTGTGATGATAACCAACAGTAAGGTGCCCGGTGAGCGGGGCCTTACATGGGAAGAGGGGTTTTTTTATACCCATCCTAGTTTAGTAATTTGTCACATTTGGTCCCTGCACTTAGCCCCCGAGTCCCCAAACTTGTTTCGGTTGATAATGACGTAAACACGCGCGTTATATTAATCATGAGGATGTGTTTAATGTTGTTTATATCTTGAATATGTTGTTGTTTATGATGTTTATATTATATAACATAATATAATTAGTGATGTCGGTTGTGATATTCGTGAGCGTTTTGGATGATATGATTGCAAATATTGATAACACCACTGAAACGGAAAACAAATCAAACATGATGTCCTCATGAATAATCCATGAAGATGAAAATGAATGCTCTAAGGATAGTTAACGTAATTTCACGTTAAATGACGGACCTTGAGGTGATGGATGTCACAGTATCCCCCAGTTGAGAGAATTTCGTCCCGAAATTCAACTGGTGCTAAGTCCAAGAGTGTCATCTTAGAATAGATGTGGATATTTGAGCTTCATCTGATCTTCTCGTTCCCACGTGAATTCTGGTCCTCACTTGGAGTTCCATCTCACGCGAACGATCGGTATCTTGCTGCGCCTTAAGCGTTTGACCTTTCGGTCCATGATCTCGATAGGTTCCTCGATAAAATACAGCTTTTCGTCGATCTTTATTTCCTCAATTGGTACATGTAAGGACTCATCGGCCAAACACTTCTTGAGGTTTGACACGTGAAAAGTATCATGTACACCGCTGAGTTCTTGTGGCAACCTCAATCGGTAAGCCACCGGACCGATTCTCTCCATAATCTCGAATGGCCCTACGTATCGAGGGGCTAACTTCCCTTTCTTTCCAAATCGTACAATCCCTTTCCAAGGAGAGACCTTGAGTAAAATGTGATCTCCAACATGAATTCCAGAGGCTTCCGACGATTGTCGGCATAGCTCTTTTGGCGATCTCTTGTAGCTTTTAGCCTGTCATTGATTTGGAAGATCTTGTCAGTCGTTTCTTGAATGATCTCTGGGCCTGTAAGTTGGCTTTCACCAATCTCAGCCCAACAAACTAGGGATCTACATTTCCTCCCGTACAATGCTTCAAATGGTGCGCATCCAATGCTTGTATGATAGCTGTTGTTGTAGGAGAACTCAATCAATGGTAAATGAGTGTCCCAGCTACCACCAAAATCGATTACACAAGCTCTGAGCATGTCTTCCAATGTTTGTATCGTTCGTTCACTTTGGCCATCTATTTGTGGGTGATAGGCGGTACTTATATCTAACCGAGTGCCCATCGCTTTTTGTAATGTTTGCCAAAATCGTGAAGTAAATCGACTGTCACGGTCGGATATGATTGACACCGGCACACCATGCCGCGTCACGACCTCTTTAATTTACAACCTCACCAGCTTAACCATTTTATAATCTTCTCGGATAGGTAAGAAGTGAGCGGATTTTGTTATTCGATCCACCATGACCCATATCGAGTCGTGTCCGCTTGGCGTTCTCGGGAGTTTGGTAATAAAATCCATAGTTATGTTCTCCCATTTCCACTCGGGAATTTCAGGTTGTTGCTATAATCCCGATGGTTTTTGATATTCAGCCTTAACTTTCGAGCACGTCAAGCATCGGCTTACATACATAGCAATGTCTCTCTTCATGCCTGGCCACCAGTATAGATCCTTAAGATCGTGATACATCTTCTCTACACCAGGATGAACAGAATATCGTGTCTTGTATGCTTCCTCCATGATCAGGGTACGAACGTCTCCCCATTTGGGTACCCATATGTGATCCATGAAGTACTGTATGCCATCATCCTTGCAAGTCATCTGTTTGTCTAACCCTCGGAATTCTTCTCCCGCAAGGTTGTCTTCTTTCAATGCTTCCCTTTGTGCAAGTTGGATCTGAGCTTTCAAGTTCGTTTGAATAGTCAATCCCAAAGCTCGAGTACGTAGTGGTTTCATGCGCTCTTTACGACTTAGGGCGTTAGCCACCACATTTGCTTTCCCCGGATGATACCGGATTTCACAATCGTAGTCACTAAGTAGCTCTACCCAACGTCGTTGTCGCATGTTGAGTTCTTTCTGATTCAGGATGTGTTGAAGGCTCTTATGATCTGTGTAGATGATGCATTTGGTTCCATACAGATAGTGCCTCCATATATTGAGTGCAAATACTACCGCGCCCAACTCCAGGTCATGAGTCGTATAATTCTCTCATGCACCTTAAGTTGTCGTGAGGCATAGGCAATCACCTTGTCTTTCTACATTAGTACACAACCCAATCCTTGATGTGAAGCATTACAGTACACCACAAAATCATCAGTTCCGTCTGGAAGGGACAATATCGGTGCGTTGCATAACTTATCTTTCAACGTTTGGAACGCTTGTTCTTGTGCTTTCACCCAATCAAACTTCTTGTCCTTCTGAGTCAACAATGTTAACGGTTGGGCAATCTTTGAGAAATTCGCAATGAAGCGACGATAGTATCTGGACAATCCTAAGAATTGCCGTATCTCTGAGGGTGTCTGGGGTGTATCCCATTTCTTCACTGCCTCAATTTTGCCGGGATCTACATGAATCCCGTTCTCGTTAACCACATGCCCCAAAAATTTCACTTCTTGAAGCCAAAACTCGCACTTCGAGAGTTTAGCGAAAAGTTTCTCTTCTTGTAACAAACTCAGTATGGCCCGAAGATGTTCCTCGTGGTCTTCTTTCGATCAAGAGTAGATAAGTATATCGTCAATGAATACGATCACGAACTTATCCAAGTATGGTATACACACTCGATTCATCAGATCCATGAATACAGCCGGTGCGTTAGTCAGTCCGAACGGCATGACTAAGAACTCATAATGACCATAGCGAGTCCTAAACGTTGTTTTCGATATGTCATCCTTGGAAACCCTCAATTGATGATATCCAGAACGAAGATCAATCTTGGAGAAATATAAGCTTCTTGCAACTGATCAAATAAGTCATCAATTCTCAGAAGAGGATATCGATTCTTCACAGTCAACTTGTTCAACTCGCGATAATCGATACACATGCGGAACGACCTGTCTTTCTTTTTGACAAATAAGACCGGTGCTCCCCATGGTGAATGACTAGGCTGAATGAAACCCTTCTCCAATAGCTCTTGTAGTTGGCTAGATAACTCTTGCATTTCGGATGGCGCTAACCGGTATGGTGTTTTTGCTACCGGCGTAGCTCCAGGAACCAACTCTATACGAAATTCCACCTGTTGTGGAGGAGGTAAACCCGACAAGTCATCAGGGAATACTTCCAGATAATCTCGTACTACAGGAATATCCACCAACTGTTGCCTTCTTCTTTCTTTTCCACTACATGGGCCAGAAATGCGTAACACTGCTTCCGTAAACATCGTCACGTCTTCATGCAAGTGATAAGCCTCAGAGTTCTTCCCGGTTGTTCTCCTTGAATTTTGAGTACCTCCCCATTTGGCATGGGGATTCGTACTACTTTCTCCCGACAAACAATCTCGGCTCCGTGTTTCGACAACCAATCCATTCCCACAATCACATCGAAGCTCCCCAACTCGAAAGGTATTAAGTCTATGTCGAAGGCATGGTTTTCCAATATCATGAAACACTTTCGAATAATCTCATCGGCCTGTAAAACTCTACCATTGGACCCTACGGAAAAGCTAGTTTCTAGTCTACTAGGGTTCAAGGCAAGCATGTGTGCAAAATCGGAAGATATGAAACTATTGTCTGCCCCAGTATCAAATAGTGTGGATGCAAAGTGGTGATTGAGCAAGTACGTACCTGTAACAACATTTGGGTCCTGACGAGCATCATTAGCTCCAATGACAAATGCACGTCCCCGAGCGACGTTCCCTTGATTAGCCGGGCCTTGATTCCCAGCTATGGCCATCACTTGCTGCTGATTATTCCCTTGTTGACCCGGTGCCCTATTCAGTCTGGGGCACATGTTCCGGCAGTGACCAAGATCTCTGCACTCATAACAAGCCCTGGCATTCCCGGCAGCGTTAACCGCGTTGACGGGTGCTACCAGATTCGGCGCAGTTCTACAATCCTTCGCTAGGTGCCCCGGGCGCCTACAATTCGCACACATCCTACACGGCATTGCTGGGGGATGATGAAGAGTCACCTGTTACATTTCGGGTGCGGCCCAGCATATTCTTTCCTTTTTTAAGTCACAACCACAAAATTTCAGGTTGTCTTGGCCTTCTTATCTAATCTTCTGCGTTTAGACCGGCTCGTTTCCCAGCCTCCTTTCTCTTCTCTGCTCCCCTACCCAATATCCCTGTTCTTACCATCTCATCAGTTAGAGCGCCGGCCTTCAGAATTGCGCTTTGAATCGTAAGGGGAGCAGTTGCCGTTACCAAAGCTCGGATTTAAGGCGCGAGTCCCCAAATATATCTTTCAATCCTCTTTGATTCCAGTGTTACCAGATGTGGAACCAATCTTTTCAGTTCATGAAAACATCGGTGTAAGTTGCGTGCCCAGCTCCTACCATCGCATGGTTCCAGAATTCCTGCTCAAGTTTCCCGAGCATCTTCTTTTACAAAATATATATCCTAATACATATTTTTAGTAAAAAAATACTCCTAATCTATTATTACATCCCAATGAATAAATAGAGAAAATACATTTTTAAACAAAGCACAAATTAATATACAACCCCATTGAATGAATATAATCAAATAAATACATTCAATCCAACCAAACAACACAAGGTCTAAGCTAGGTTATGCACTATCATATGAACAATCATAAACATCATTCAATAAACAAAATAAACCCCATCAAACCCCAATTTTCAGCCAACATAAACTGAAAATTAGGGTTTGTTTGTCCAAACAAACAACAACCAAACATATCAACCAATTGACATTCCTATCTTTCAAAGTTTAATCATAAGCATGAAGATATAACTTTAAAAGACATGGGGTTTATTGAATCAACCAAAATCAGCCTATTATGAGTTGATAATCATCCTTTAAAACCGATTTTAAAGGACAAGAACAAGCAAGCTATCCACATAACCGGCTCTTGATGCCATTGATGGGTTTGTTAGAACATAAAAACCATAGTTTAACCTTTTAAACTTTCTGAAAAACGCAGTGGATATCTATTTTAAAACATGATTATAAAACTGAAAAATCATGTTGTTTAGGTGATTTATATATGTGTAAAACAAACCCATATAACAAAGGATCATTTATGTGAATAAGCAAGCTATGAACATATGTAAAACTACATAAAATCACAGCTACAATGAGCTGTGATAACTACCTCATTCAGCAGCAAAAACGACCAAAGAAAAGAAGATTTTGGATGTTTAAATTGGCCAAGACTTCAAGATTAGAGGTCCTCAAGCTTGTATACCCAAAGCCTCCTTGCAAAGCACCTTCTTGTTAGGAAGATTCACCACCAAAAGCTTCAAAAACCCTTAATATGCAGTTGCTGGAGCGGTAAGTTTTTGAGAGAGAGGAGAGAGCTTTTCAAGTTTGCATGCAATGAGATGATGTGTGAAAGAGAGGTGTGTAAGACAAGTTAATGTGTGTGTCTTTTACAAAGCAAAAGGTCCAATAAGAACAGGGGGCGGCCGAATTTCCAATTCAAAAGGTGTTTCCCCCTTTAAACAAAGCACACACGCATTAAAATTGGTCTTGTAACTAGACATACAATTAACGTTGGTACACATGTCCCCAGTTCTAGTCTAGTGATCTCAAATGTAATAAACTTCTATCTTGTAACACAGATATAATGTTTAATCATTGTAATGAAAACTCTTCAGTGAATGTTTAGTTGATTGCTTAATGTCATATCTATTAATATGTTTGTTGTTACACACATATATGAACATGTTATATAGGTTATAGAGTTGTTAGATATGTTCTGAATCAGTTAAGGTTCAAGAATGTGTTTAACTAAGTAATCTGATTCAGTAGCACGACTGGACCATGTGAATGGCCCAATCACACGACTGAACCAGGTGATTGAGTCAATCGCACTACTGAGTCATAAGACTGACTCAGTCGCACGAATGAATCAATCGTATGACTCAGTCGCACGACTGAGCCAGTCGCTTGGCTCAGTCGTACGAATGAGAGCTGTAACCTATAAATACCACTTAATTCGTGGAAAAACGTAACACTTCGAGAATTATCAACCCTAGGCGTCCTAGAGCGCCCTGTTCGTCCCTTCCAAGTTCATAAAACGTTTCAGATCATTCCTGTTTTGATCTTAACATTTTCTAATCATTAGGTTTGATCTTGTTAATGTTTTCCCTGATTGGATCACCAATCAAATAGGATTCCACACTGTTTGATCTGGTTTAACGTAGAATCAGTTAGTACTCCGTAAGTACACGGTCCTAACAAGTGGTATTAGAGCTTTGGCTCTTGATTCTTCATGGATTCAATCTTGTTTTTGAAAAAGTCAACGTTTTTAAGCGAAAAGATCCATTCTTTCTGCTCAAAATCAAGTTTTTACGTGTGCATGTTCTGAAAATTCGATCTTTTTCGAGTTTCAGCCGTCTAGGGTGTAAAAACTTGCGTTTTAGGTAAAAGTGTGTGAAAAACCTCTATTTCAGCAGTCTCAGTCGCACGATTATCTCAATCGTACAACTGAAGTCCAGTCGCCTAGTTCAATCATACGATTGAACTCAGTCGCTTGTTCAATCACCCGGTTGAGTCAGTCGGTCTGTCCAGTCGCTCAAGTGTCATAATAGCCTGTCCAGTCGTACGATTGAGTTCAATCACATACTGTTTGTGTCAGTCGCCTCTCAGTCGTACTCTCCAGTTGCCCAAATAGTTCACTCTTCACATTTAAACTAAGACAAAATGGACTCCGAAAATTTTTCCTTCTCAGCTGGAAAGGACTCTAGGATCCAGAACCTTCTGTTACTGGAAAATGAAATTAGAAACCATAATAAACCACCAAAACTACTGTCTATTGATGAATTTCCTCAGTGGAAACAAAGATTTGAAATTCATCTAAATGGTGTTGATACCAATTTGTGGAACTCGATTGAGATTGGATATAACATGCCCGTTGGTGCTGATGGAATACCATTGACTTTAAGTGGACTAAGTGATGCACAAAAGGTTGCCTATAATGCTAAAAGAAAGCTTATACAACGTTGAAACAGTCGATTCCCAAAGACATCTTCCATCAATACTCAGAGCGCAAATAGAGCAAAAAGTTATGGGAAGCTCTTGAGAAGAGATACAATGGCAATTCAACACTTAAGTCACTGAAGGCTAAAGCGTTGAAGAAAGAGTTTGACAACTTATTGTCTATTGGGAATGAAAGCTTGGATGAGATTATTGATCGCTTCTACCATCTGATTAGTGAACTTCACACTCATGGGGTTAAGACGTCTAAAGAAGATAAAGTTGCAAGCTTGGCTGAGGGTCTACCAGAGAAGTGGGATTCCTTTATTTCCACTTTACACTATAACTCAATTTTGGAGACTTTGGATATTAATGACTTCATCCTGAAACTGAGAGAGGAAGAGGTGCGACACAAGTACAGAACAAAGAAAGGAGCTTACACTGAAGATCCATCACTCTACAATTTTACTCCTACTTCTACTTCTACTTCCAAAACCTCCAGCGCTCCTCTGGAAACTGCTTTTGTGTCAAATGCATCACCATCTACTGATCAGGGCTCATCATCTGCTAGTGAGTCACATGGTGCATCTGGGGTTCTACAAAGTCCTATAGTTACTCAATCAACGAAGTTAATGACTGAAATTTTGGGAAAAGTAACTGTAGAAGTTGCAAAGGAGCACATGGATCTACTTGCTGCGGTAGTTCATTCCTATGATGGTTTAGTGGCCGGGAAGATTGGAAACTACCACCTGGCTGATGAAGACTACGAGCAGGTGGATGAGAATGAGCTGGAACGGATGGATATAATGTGGGCTCTAGCAAGTGCTGTGCGACGAGCTAAGAAGTTTTGTGAAAAAGACGGGATAGAATCTAGTGGCTACAAAAGATACTACATTTAGGTTTGACAAGTCTAAAGTCACTTGCTTCAACTGTGGTGAAAAAGGGCACTTCAAGAGGAAATGTGTCAAACCAAAGAAGACTGGCAACGGGAATCCATTCTCATCTTTCAACAAACAAGATAAGGAGAAAAAGACAGCTCCAACAAGCAGTGACTCCAAAGCTATGGTTGCTCAAGGAGATGAAGGACAGGATTGGTCCTTCTGATTCTTATCTGACAGTGAAGCCAACATAGCATCAGTTAAAGATTTGAATGAAGACTCAGCGAGTGAGGGGGAGAGCTCAGCTAAGATTGATACTGCTGAAATGGATGAGACTTTAGCTGCCGTTAACCAAATTGTTGAGAATGAGCTGAATGCTGAATCTGAAGCACAACACAGTCTCAAAATGCTTTCATGGCTGGAACGTCCACCTCTGCATAGGTAGAATCAAAAGATGAACTGTTTGCTAAAACATGCTTGTGTTGAATGTGAAAAATTTAGGGAAAGCATTAACTTAAAATTTGCTAGGTTATTAGATCATAATGATAACTTAGTAAAGGACTTAAATTATGCACAAGGCTAAAAAAATTTTAAAACAAAATGAAAGTAGTTACAAAGAAAAGGTTGAGGCATTAAAGAAACAATTAAAAGAGACTGAAGTTGTTACACTCAACCAAGAGAATGATATTAAATTCTATTTAAAGACCATTGAAGAAAATAAAAAGGATAAAGCAGTTTTATAAGTTGAAAATGATTCTTTAAAACAAAAACTTCATAGTCTTGCGAGCTCCTCGCATATTTTGAAAACTTGGTTAAGGAACGCAAACGGGGAGGGTTTGGGTTATAAAGTTGTGCCCCCACCACATGAGATTCTATTGAACACCAAACAACGTCCAATCAATAATAATCAAATTAAAGATCATGTGGTGACAACTCCTCTAGTCAGTGACCCGGACACAGCAGTTAAAACTGTTCTTCGGGTGCTGATCAGAAAACCTCAACATCAGGCACAACTGAAATGAATTACTGAAAAACTGGTGGAAGAGAATGTTCAAGCATCTCTTGGGTTGGGTTCAAAGTCTACTAACACACAATCCAAGATTTCCAAAACACTCAAACTAAACCGGTTAAGAAAGATAACACTCATCTTCAAAGACAAATAAATCATAATGTTAAACAAGTTAAGTTTGTCAAGGAATGTGAACATCAAAAGACCGAGACAAAAGAGCCCATACCTGAGGTCTACTCCCCACCCCACAAGTGATCTCCTAGTCCTTTGAAAGGAGATCCTGTTACGCTTGTGTAAACGAGGTCACATATCTTCTAGTTGTCCTCGCTATCAGACACCTAGGGTTAAGATTGAACTGGAAAAAGAAGTTACTCAGTTCCCAAAACAGAGATCTAAGACTCCTGTTAGGTCTAACACACCTGCTAGGTTTTACACATCTCCTCAACACCACAGACAACATAGACAAGTCATTGGCAAGTCTGTGATGCCTGAGGTGAAACCAGTTCTGGAAACTAAACCAAAGCTTTAAACTGTTAATCAATCAACTGTCTATCACAAACAATCTTTTCATAAAGATGTATGTAGAAAGCTAAAATGCCTAATGTGTCTGATAGCAGTGACAAACTGAAGGTTGAGGTCCCACCAACTGACAAAGGACAGTGGGTAGAGTTCATAATGTGTGATGCCTCTGGGAAACCAAGCCAGTTAAGGCTTGGGTCCCCCTCCCTAACTAATTGTTTTCAATTATGTGCAGGTTCTCTGCTACAGTGCTTCTACCAATACATGGATTGTAGATAGCGGAGCTTCCAGGCACATGACAGGAAATAAGTCTCTCCTTTTCAATGTCAAACAAATTAAAGGGGGACACGTTTCCTTTGCTGGTAACAAAGGAGGATACACTACCGCTCAAGGCGAAGTAGGTAATACAAAGGTAAGATTCGCAAAGTCAATTTGTTCAACAATTAGAAATCAATCTGCTTTCAGTGTCTTAGATATGTGACAAGGGCTTCAAAGTGATGTTTGACAATCGCAAGTGTTACATACTGAAGAAAGAGATGGAGATTCCAGAGGAGCAGGTCTTAATGTCAGCATCCAGGTACAATGATTTATATGTATTGGATATGTCTAATGCTTCTACCTCTGAGTCTACAGTTCAGTGTTTCTTATCCAAAGCAACAGAGAAGGAATCCATCTCATGGCACAGAAGAATGGGACAAATAATCATAGGAAGATGAATCATCTGATTCATAACAACTTGTTGAAGGAGTTACTGTCAAGAACTTCAAACTTCCTGATTTTTGTGTCTCATGCAAGAAGGGAAAGCAGACCAGAGAAAATCTCACAAGACCAAGCATGACAATTCTATAAAGATGCCCCTGGAGCTACTGCACATGGATCTATTTGGTCCTGTAAGCACGAAGAGTATAGCAGGAGACTGGTACTGCTTTGTAGTCACAGATGACTACATGTGTTTACTTGGGTAATGTTTCTGAAAGCTAAGTCAGAAACGTTTGAATCATTCAAGGTGCTAGTCACGACGCTGGAGTCACTCTACAACCTGAAGGTTAGGAAGATTCGTTCAGACAATGGAACAGAGGTCAAGAATCAGTGGATGGATGCTTTCTGCAAGGAGAAGGGAATTGTTTCAGTTCACCTCAGCATACACGCCAAAGATGAATGGAGTTGCAGAACGAAAGAATCGGAGCTGATCGAGACTGCGAGGACAATGTGGCAGATTCTAAGCTTCCGGTACAGTTTTGGAATGAAGCAGTTGCAAATGCTGCTACACTCTTAACCGGGTGTTACTAGTCAAAGGCATGGCAAGACTTGCTATGAGTTGCTTCAGAAGTGAAAACCTAACTTGGAGTATCTGGAACCATTTGGAGCTCATGTACCCTGTTGAAGAAGTCTCAGGAAGGCAAGTTTAGCGAGAAAGCCAATCAAGGGATTTTCTAGGATACAGCATACCAGACAAACGAGTTACGATAACTCGACATGTCAGGTTGAAGTGTGGTGCAATGTAGATGTGCAAAGATACTCCCCCCTTGCTGGAAAAGGTCCATCGTCATTCTTTTAACGATGGCTTTTCAAATCCTTTAATCTTCCTCAGCTTGATTCAGATGATGAGATTGCTACTTAGATGATGTATGATGTTCTAAATACACCAAATCTGGATTCAAGCAACACGACACCTGCAGATGGTGCTTCAGGTTCCTTAACTCCTACTCAGGATGAGAGTGATGATTCATCAGATGATGAGAGGCAGCTGAACCAGACATTGAGCATAATGTAAATCAAGAAGTAGGCTCGTCAGCTACTGAACAGCATTTGGAAATCCGAATACTCAACCAGTAGTTATAAACCTGGATTCTTAAGTTATGTTCCTACAACACTAGTGACTAGGATCAGTGTGAATCATCCCCCCACGTCTATCATTGGGGATATTCAATCGGTGTGCAGACACGAAATCAGCTATACTCTACTGATTATGCTGCTGTCATGGAAAAGGGATACGTCAATGACGGGGCTTTCTCATGTTTGTTTTCACAAATCGAGCTAAGTACGTCAGCGACGCACTCAAAGATGAGGCCTGGGTCAATGCTATGCAAGAAGAGCTGCTACAGTTCAAGAAACTTGGAGTATGGACACTCGTTGACAGGCCAAAAGGCGGGTGAAAGTGATTGGTACAAAATGGGTACTGAAGTGCAAGAAGGACGACCAAGGTGTTGTTATCAGAAATAAAGCACGATTGGTTGTTCAAGGATTCAGACAAGTCGAGGGAGTCGACTACAATGAAGTGTTTGCACCAGTGGCACGAATGGAAGCAATTCGAATATTCTTCCCTACGCATCATACATGAATATCAAAGTTTATCAACTGGATGTGAAGAGTGCATTCCTTCATGGGGAAATCCGTGAGGAGGTATACGTCAGTTAACCCGAGGGATTCGAGGATCCTTATCATCGGGACAGAGTCTACAAGTTAGACAAGGCTCTGTATGGGCTACATCAGGCTCCTCGAGCTTGGTTAGAAAAGCTCCACCCATCTGTTGAAACAGCGCATGATTGACTGTACGTTGTTCATTAAAGAAAAGGATGGTGATTTGCTTATGGTGCAGATCTATGTGGATGACATCATCTTCGGTTCCAGAAATGAAAAGTTGTGCAAAGAATTCGAATCTGTGATGAAGACAAGAGTTTGAAATGAGTGCCATGGGAGAAATGAAGTTCTTCCTAGGATACAGGTGGATCAAACAACAACCAGTATTTTCCTGCATCAGACTAAGTATGTCGGCGACATTCTGAGTCGGTTTGATATGGAAAATGTCACTGTTGCCGGTACCCCTCTCACCACAAATCATGATGTGGCTCCTGATGAGAATGGGGATTTGGTGGATGCCACTATGTATCGTGGGATGATGGGATCTCTTATGTACCTCACTGCCTCCCATCCAGATATCATGTATGCCACATGTTTATGTTCCCGATATCAAGCGAAACCCAAAGTAAATCATCTGATTGGGGTGAAGAGGATTTTCCGTTATGTGAAGCGTACTCCAACACTGGTATCCTCATGATGATGACTTTGAGCTAACGATGTATAGTGACTCGGATTATGGAGGCTGCAAAATGAATTACAAGTCTACGTCAGCAGGATGTCAATTTTTCGGGAGGAGATTGGTGACTTGGCAGTGTAAGAAGCGGTCATCAGTTGCTCTATCTACCTGTGAAGCCGAATATGTTGCCGCCGCCAACTGCTGCTGCTCTCAAATCATATGGATATAACAGCAAATACGGGACTACGGTTTGCATTTCTCTTCTACTCCTATATTGTTGATAATTCTGCTGCAATTGCAGTAACTAAAAATCCGGTCCAAATCCTAAGACCAACACATCAGCATTAAATATCACTTTATACGTGACTGTTTTGAAAAGAATTTAATCGATGTAATAAAAATTATATAGATTTTCAACGCGCTGACCTCTATACAAAAGCCTTTGATAACCTAGATTTTTCTATCTGTTAGAGGTCAACGGTGTTAAAGAAAAGTGAGGTTATCTCCGAAGACACAGACGCGTAGTCCGACACATGTTTAATCTTTAATTTTATTTTTATTTTCTTTTAGTTTTATTTCATTTAATTTCCTTGTCAAATAAAATCCAAAAACACAAAAAGATTTTGTTTTAGAATTTTAGGGGGAGATTAGGTTATGTTCAGTAATTATTTACTTAAAAAACAGGGGGGGGGGGGGGGAAGGTTAGTTAAGCTGAAAAGGCAAAGACAGACAGACAGACTGGAAATGTGACTCAGCAAAATGGAAAGTGATAGTACACAGGCATCGGTTACTTGGAACACCAAAAAGATTTCTGTTTTGCAAGTTAATTAAATCACAGAAAAATTATAAATCAGAGAAGTCTAGGTCTAACATATTGGGAAAATGATAGTACACTTGGTTGGTATTGTACTACCCGAGAAAGTAGATCTAGGGTGGTGCCAGTGCATTAGACGATGTGTCGGTAGATTCACACAATAGATCAGTAGACATCATCAGTGATTTGGCTTCAACTTAAAATAATTCAACAAGTTGTGGGTCTTCATGGTATCCCTGGTCTGTACAATCAATCAATTTCCAATAAAGGGTGAGGAGCAAGCAAATGCCACAAATGTGAGCAAAGACCTGAAAAACAGAGCAAAAGATGACAAATGTCACTGAAAACAATGTATATTCAAATATACTGCTCTAAGAAGAAGATAGGTATTGCACCTCTCTGCTGTGCGATGCACTGACCTGAGGTTTAGCATAACCTATCTGTTCTAAGAATTCATTGCTGTTTGCGCCTCTCTACTGTGCGATGGCACTGACCTGAGGCTTAGCATCTCTTTGAAAATTCTTAGAACCAAATCTTCTAAGTCCCAAGACCGCTCAAAAATCTCCTAAGGAATATTGATTACCATATACCTGTGAAACACACAAACACTTGTTGACTTAATCTCTAATTAATCACTGATGCGTGTCAAAAGTCTGTGTATGGATTTAAGTGGACAAGTATACTGACAATCGTCGTGCCTGCTTCATCTGATGCTCAAAATCAATGGATGTTACATATCATATCAAGCATGATTCCCAGTTAGAACTTAGAAGTCTTAGAAGAGTGAAAAACGTGATATGTAATTTATGCAAGTGTTTAAAGTTCAATACAGATAAAAGGTTCCAAGTAATGGTGTTTATGCCTGTCTGATTCCATATGAGTCTGTCCTTGATATGATGTCAATGCTAATAGGCTACATTAACCTGCCCTAACAAAAATCACAAAAAAGGTTTATTTTGTTCGTAGTTTAAAATTGTCAAGTTTATGTATAGTGTGTCAGTGTCGAACTGTGCGTATTATTCTCTGTGAACGTCACCAAATGAGCTAATGTCTATTCTAAACAATTGTTACTGAAAGTTTAAAAGGATCAGTCTGAGATGATCGGGTGGATAAATGGATCACGTCTGAGGTGATCGGGTGGATAAATGGGTCATGTCCTGAGATGATCAGGTGGAAATGGATCACGTCTGAGGTGATCGGGTGGATAAATGGGTCATGTCTGAGATGATCAGGTGGATAAATGGATCACATTTGAGGTGATCAAAAGGTCGTATTTTAAATGGTCATGTCTGAGATGATCAACAGGCTCATAATGTTTATCTACTATTAAATGGAACTAAGTGTCATATGGTAAGAAGTTCAAAATGTCACAAGTATGGCCAGTCGCACGACTGAACCATAAGTATGATCCAATCGTACGATTGGAGCACACGAATGAGCCAAGTCATACGAATAGACAATACGACTGAGCCCAATCGCACGATTGGAGGTGACCGACTGTGACAGTCATACGAATGACCCTCAATCGCACGATTGGAGATGACCGAATAGGTGAATCACACGACTGTGACTCAGTCGTATGATTCACTCATGCGACTAGGCTCAGTCGCATAACTGACCTATGCGACAGAGCTCAGTCGCACGAGTGGGAGTTGCCCTAGTATAAATACAGGTCGAATCGGACTCATCACCCTTCACCCAAATCGCCCCTCTATACGTACGACTTAAAGAACCGCTGCCAAAAATCGCCCCTCTATACGTACGACTTACCATATATTCATGTGTTCTGATATTCTATACTGCTTGTACAGGTAATATTTGAGGTGGTTCATCAATAAAACCGAACAATGACAACACGAATCACTCGAATTTTGACCTAACAGTACCGGGACTTAAAAGAATCAAAACATCATCAAAACTGGACTTAATGATCAAATTAATGGTACAATAGGTTTAGCCGGCGGTTTCTGAGTGTAATGAGCCTAATTTCGACGTTTAACATCAAGTATAGCTCAAAACACGAATTTGAATAACGTCGAATGAACGACTGGACACGCTGATGAACTTCAATCGTACGCTGAGCTGTCCGACTGGCTCAATCGTACGCTGAGATGGACGAATGACTTAATCATACGACTGAACCATGCGTATGAGTTCAGGCGCACGACTGAGATAGACGGATGAGAAGTCATGCGACTGAAGTCCAATTGTTTGAATCGGTCGTACGAATGAACTCAATCGTACGACTAGATCTCAGTCGCACAGTTCAAGCATGACTGGAACTCAGTTGTTTGTTCAGTTCATGACTAAACCAAAGTTAAAGTCATTAATTGAAATTCATTATCTTCAACATGTGCTAATGTTTATTTGTTTTGTGTGAACAGATGGCAAGCGATGGCCCATGAGCTCTAAGCACAACATTTGTGCTTATCTCGATCTGACTTCACGCAATGCAGCAGATTTCACAGGGATCATCAGCTTTCTAAGACACTGAGATATACCGAGCGATCTCCACTCAGTGTACACCTATCGATCGATACAGCAGTCGTTCTGGGAACGCTGTGGTAGATAGGTCGACCGATCACCACTCCATCAGGAGCTCTATCTTTGGGGAGCCCATTCAGATTACGGAGGAGGACATACGGACGGTCCTTGAGTTTGGGGATGATGTAGACTCCCATACGACTACATCCCCTGACCGTCTGTGGCTGCTTCATGGGCCAAGTATTCTGGGGATATCAACACGAGCATGCTCAACAAGAGCAACTTGTGCCCCCAGTTAAATACTTGGCGCACATACTTCTACGATGGATAGCATCCAGAAAGGTGGATTTGACGAGCTCTCAGACCAGATGGAAAACGCATACGTCGCTCTGGTGCTGAACCACCCTTTTGGTTTCTCAAGGATGATTTTCACGTATATGGTGGAGAATATCGAGGCTAAAGGAAAAGAGGGATTCTGCATGTACCCTTAATTTCTTCAAATGATGATTGACCAGAAACTTCCATAGCTGCCCAAAGCCCAAGACGATGCAGTTGTATTAGTGATTATGGATGATACGACTATAGGAAGGATGAAGGTCTACCGGGGGAAGCAGGTGAACCTCCGGTGAGGAGTTTGTTGTTTGGGCATCTGGCTCGAGAAGACTATGTGGCGCCAGCTAGGAAAAAGTGGCGTCACGATGACAGTGAGTCTGATACAGAGCCAATCGTTGTGCCGAGTGATGACTCAGATGATGATGGCGATGATGGTGGTGATCCAGGTCAAGAGACCACTTCTACAGCAGCACATGTTATATCTCCATCATCCCCAACTGAAGAGTTAGAGACTGCAGGATTCCATCACGGATTCCATCCTGATGAGGAAGAGGCGTCTGATGAAGAACCTCTAACCCGGAGAGTGGGTAGCTGGGTTGTGGCGACTAAGCATGGGATTGGGAGGTTGGTCGCCGCCTGGGAGAGTCTGGGGGTTCTACGGCAGACCCTTCTTATACCCCAAACACTCCCATCAGCCAAGGGGGAGCATCAGGATCCAAGGGATCCAGATTAAAGAGGATGGCTCAGCCCCACGGAGAAGACCCAAACGACGAAGGCTTACTCTGCTTACTACTACCACATCCACCACCACTACCTCAACCACCCAAACCACCCAAGCTACCACAGCCACAACTACACCCATTCCACCACCTGTCACCACCACCCAACCTACTACCACAGTACATCCCACTCCACAATCCACTCACATTCCACCTCCAATCACCACCACCACACACCACCACCACTAGCCACCGAGCTGGCCCGTCCTCAGTTACTACAGGTTCTCCCCTCCCTCACATTGGAGTGGAGGAATAGCTAGCAGCACTCAACAGGATGGTGCTAAAGCTGCTAGCTGCTGATGAAGAGAAGACACGAGGCTGCTTTAGCTTGAGGAGCAAAATGCTTCTCAAGCAACTCAGATTGCCCAACCCCAGGAACGAATGTCCTGTGGACTCAAAAGATAGAGGAGTTGGAGTCTGTGAATAAGAAGATCATGCTCAAGCTGAAAGGGTCTCAAGCTGATCCTCTTAAGATAAGAGAGGGAGATGGCGATGATGGTGATGATGAAGATAATGATGATGAGGAAGATGACAGTGCTGACGATGATGATGATAGTGGAGATGATCAAGCAGAGAAGGGGTACAATGATGATGATGATGATGAAGATTCAGCTACGAATGCTGCTGATCCTGGTCTGGAACATCGAACAAAAAGAAGACAAGAACATGGATCTACTTCAGCCCCTCCATCATCCCTACAACTGAAGCTCACGAGCAGATTCAAGACAAAAGTACAGATTAGATGTTTTTATTATTCAACTTTTGTACTTGAATCATCTTTTGATGTTTATGTAATTAATGTAAATATTATTATTAAATGTTAATTATCTTGAATATATACTAATGATTGTTATGCCTCATGTCTAAATCAAACAGACCCAGGATTTCAGCAAGATGAGCACGATGTTGCTCCCCTCCAACAGATCAAGTCTTAACTCACAATGATTCTTGATCTGCAGGGGATCGTCAGAAGGTCGGTGAGTTTATACTCCTGAAGAAGGAGAAATAATTCACGACCTAACCGACGAGCAACTTGCTGAGATATTTCGACTGAATCCAGACGAGATCGTAAAGGATGCTCCAACGTTTGATAACACTAGTGATGAAGGCTTAACGATGTGGATGAGATAGAGACCGAGGACATCACCGATCAGCACTATCTGAATACACTGACCAAGAGGGAAATGTATTTCCTGATCTAGGTAACTCTCTCGGCAATGATATTTTGGAGAAGTTGAGTTAGAAAGAGAAAGAAGCAGAAGCATCAACTAGCCAAGCCCCAGCCTCGGACGCTGATGTCGATATCACTGAATGGGCGGCGTGTTTTGCTGAGATCTTGTAGAAGCAGAAGCATCAACTAGCCAAGCCCAACACTCTTGCAGCTACGCAAAGCTCCTACACCAAGCTCTACAAAGTAAAGAAGAACATAAAGGTGTCGTGAACGATTATAGCATGGGCTCACTTCGAGGATCTTGGAGTTTATGCCGTGAAGAGAGAAAAGGGAAATAGAGTACTTCAGATTCCCTCACGATCTGAAGACTCTCCTGGTTTTTGAGCTCAACCAGCTGGCACGCCTACAACTGCTGTATGCTGATCCGAAGAAGATGTCCGGCTGGTTTGAGGCTGCCCTGAAAAGGGAGTATGGACTAGATGGGTGAACTTCAACCTCAGCAGGCTACTAGGTACCTCAGGATGGTCTGAGGTGAGTCCCATCACAGGTCAACCGAAGATAGTCCTGAAGTGGCGACCTCCGCGCACAATGTCCCGAATTCCACTGAGGGAGATGCCACAGTACTTTACCCCACACTTTAAGTGGTGGTATTATGACTGGCGCTCAGGAGAGGCCGTCATAGTTTTAGAGAAAGAAGGGAAAGTCGAGACAATAAGGGTGTTTGACCTTATGTGGCTAACTAACTGTCTGCTTCTAATGTTCACACTCTATACAAGTGGCCACTGTTTTTTGACACACAAGATATTGTGCAAGCCTGCAGTTCCAACATGTCATACATATCTGCTTGCACTGAATATTCATTCTAGGGACTCAAGAGAAGAAAGGGTGAAAAGGTATGAAGTTCAAGAAAGAAGTCAAAGTTTAGATAGAACTAGGTCCAAGGGGAGTTTGTGGTATATATGTCCCCAGTTCTAGTCTAGTGATCTCAAATGTAATAAACTTCTATCTTGTAACACAGATGTATGTTAATCATTGTAATGAAAAACCTTCAGTGAATGTTAGTTGATTGCTTAATGTCATATCTATTAATATTGTTTGTTGTACACACAATATGAACATGTTATAGTTTATAGAGTGTTAGATATGTTCTGAATCAGTTAAGTCAGAATGTGTTTAACTAAGTAATCTGATTCATCGCAGACTGGACCATCGATGGGCCAATCGCACGACTGAACAAGGTGATTGAGTCAATCGCACTACTGAGTCATAAGACAGACTCAGTCGCTGAATGAATCAATCTATGACTCAGTCGCACGACTGAGCCAGTCACTTGGCTCAGTCGTACGAATGAGAGCTGTAACCTTAAATACCACTTAATTCGTGGAAAAACGTAACACTTTGAGAATATCAACCCTAGCCGTCCAGAGCGCCCTGTTCGTCCCTTCCAAGTTCATAAAACGTTTCAGATCATTCCTATTCGTTCTTAATGTTTTCTAATCGTTAGGTTTGATCTTGTTAACGTTTTCGCTGATTGGATCGCCAATCAAATAGGATTCCGCACTATTTTATCTGTTTAACGTAGAATCAGTTAGTACTCCGTAAGTACATGGTCCTAACAACCATTTAATTGTATGTACAAGTTACATATAAGTTATACAATTAACCATTAACTTATAAGTTATAAGTTCTCATTATTATTTGGTGTTATCTAACTTATTTAAATAACAATTCAAATAATATTATTGAACAAAATATCCTAATAAGTTGTTCCCTCTCATATGCAACTTGTTTAGAAAACCCATTTTCTAAATTGGTGTAAATATTTAATTGCATGATCATATCATCAATTAAATATTAATTGGTGTTTGCTAAGCTTGTTATTGGGTATAACCTGACATGGATCATAACGTACTAACCGCATCAATATTCTACGTGTCTTGGGCACATAGAATCCTACACCATCATGTATGCAATGATATGCACTCGGCCGGACATTTCATGCGGCTTAAGCATGACAAGCCGATACCAGCAAAATCCTGGAAACAGTCATTGGAGGGCTGTTAAGAACATACTTAAGTACCTAAGGAGGACTAAAGATATGTTCCTAATCTATGGATCTGGTGATGAGGAACTCGTTGTAAAAGGTTACACGGATACGAGTTTCCAAACCGATCGTTATGATTCACGATCATAATCGGGATACATTTTCATTCTGAATGGAAGAGCCGTCTCTTGGAAGAGCTCTAAACAGGATGTGGTGGCTTTATTAACTACAGAATCTGAATACGTCACCGTCTCATTGGCAGCTCAAGAAGCTGCATGGTTGAAGAAATTCATTGCCAATCTAGGGGTTGTCCCTTCCATTCAGGACCCCCTAGAGATCTTTTGTGATAACGACGGTGCGATTGCTCAAATCAAGGAACCTCGTGCTCATCAAAAGACTAGGCACATTGAGCGGAGATTCAACTACATACGAGATGAAGTTGAGAAAGGAAAGATATGTATTCGCAAAGTTCACACAGATCAAAATATTACGGATCCTCTTACGAAGCTCCTAGAAAAGGCAAAGCATGAAGGTCATACCCATGCCATGGGACTTCGATATTCTAGTGATTGGATTTGATCTGTAATTTTGTATTTGGATATTTGGAACTCCCTTATTACTTCAATAAAATTATTTGGTTATAATATTCTAATAAATGTTCCAATTTAACATGTTTAAATCCATGAGTAAATTATTTACTCAGAATGTCCGTAGTCGTTCATGCTTGTGGGAACAAGTATGAGAGTAAGACTATTATGAAATTAGATTGGTAGATTTTCATATGGATGAATATAGAGCAAAGAGTTGCTGCCAAAGTTCATAGATATTTGTGGGATGCAAATATTGGACTGACCTGCATCTCAAACATTACTACATGGAATCTTCTTGATTGATCATAAGTAATTTTGAGTAAAGGCAAACATCATTTAGTATCCTCTGACCTGAGATACATATTGGGTCTTGATATTCACCAAATATTATGCTTTGACTTAATTCTTCGTTGTTCTGAAACATGGCAGTACATAAGTCTGAGTTCAGGTATGATATAAGGTAATTGTGAGAGACATATGTAGTCAAGATGGGATTTGTCCCTCTTATTCATTGAGAGTAAGATGACTAAAGCCTGATAAAGTTAAATCAATGGAGAATGATCACTCTGTGTCTCTGGGATTTAACATGACATTTGTGACAAAAGGATAGATGATTGTTTCACCTAAAACATTTCAAGTATGGTACTTGAAGAGGATGATGTTATTGAATGGGACTTAGTCATACGTATTAAGGGTAGTAAACCGTTGTTAGGCGGTATTTACTGCTTGCATCAATCTTCTATGAATCTTGTGCAAGTGGGAGATTGTTGGATCTTATATGCCCAAGACACATACAAGATTGATGTGGTTAGTATGTTATGATCCAAGTTAGGTCATACCCAATAACAAGCCAAACAACACTAATAAATATTTATTTGTTGATGAGATCATACAAATATATATTGACACCATTTTAGAAAATAGGTTTTCTAGAACATTGCTTTTGTAAAAGAACAACATTATGTGGATAATTTGTTCATGAGAGATTGTTTGTTTCAATATTTACATTGGTTAAATAATAGCAAATAAAAGTGTGTTATTGTTATAAAATTAAAATAGGTTTTAATTTTATAAAAATCAAGGGCTAAGAGTGTAACATTTTTTTTATGAATATGAAATGGGGGAAACCCATTTTGAGAGGGAACTTCGGCTGCCCAAAGGGGCCTTGGGACTCCCTTTTGTTTATCTTGGTCCAAGCACTCTTTTACCACTCTTACACTCTTCTCTCAACACACACACTTCTCTCTAGACAACTCAAGCAAGTACTCTCTCAATAGAGGCTGAAATATTTCGGATTTTAGAAGAAAAAGGCTGAAAATTTTCGGATCTTTGAGCAGCTAGAAGAAGAGTTCTTTGGTGTTGTGCTCCCTAACAAGCTTGGTGTTTGGAAGGGCTTGTGGGTATACAAGCTTGAGGCTTTCTTCCTTGAGGGCTGCACATACACGGACATCATCATCTTCATCTCTTCCCTACTAAAACATCTTGTTCTTGAAAGGTAGTTCAAGAACATCCTATGGTTGCATTTTTGTTTTTGATAGCATGTTATTTCATATATATAAATGATCCTTGTCTTGGGTTTTAGTTTTGGTTTAAAATGATCAAAATTTCAGATTGTTAACCATATGTTTAACCTTATATCCGTTGTGTTTTATAGTTTAAATGGTAAACTAGCTTTGATAAACATGGCTAAAACCCACAATTATGACCTTAAGCTCAAACTAGGGTCAAACCCTAATCATTCTATTTTTACCAAAATTTCAGGGAAAATTCTAAGTGTTTGGCGCATGAGAACTATGCAGGCACATGAGGCCTGTTTAAGCGCATTACAACTATGCGGGCGTATGAGCTTACTTGGGCGTTTCAACTCTTAGGCGCATGAGCCATTTCGGGCGCATGGGCACTATTTGGCGCATGGGGTATACTTAGGCTCCTAAGCTTAGAACCTAGGCGCATGAGCTACTGTTCATGTGATGGACTTAGACTTAGAATTTCTAAGGCATTAGCTGGGCACATGGGGTACTGTTTGGGCGCATCAACCCAATTTAGGCGCATGACCCTACTTAGAACTTTTCTAAGGCAAATTTTAGGCGCATGGGCCTTATTTAGGCACATGACCAACCTGTTTTTCATAACTCTAACATATTTCCAGTCCCATCATCATATCCTCAATTTCTAAACTTATTAAAACCTTTCTATGCATAAACATCACATAACAACCTCAAAACATCATCATTTAAACATAAGACATATGGGTAAACATACATAATAAATTTTAAAACCATTTAATACATTTTCAGCCCCAAAAACACTTTGAAACATGTAAAAGACGGGGTCTAGAACTCACCTAAGCTGCTCCAAAGTTCAACTTCCTTTAACTTGAACTTTTTCAAAGAACTCTAACACCTAAACATGTCAAACCACATACCTGAACACATCATGAGAACATGTAAAAATCACTTTCATGGATGGAAATCCATAAAAACCAAACCAATTATTCAAAATTTTTACCTAGGCCAAGATTTGATGCTTTCTCTCTCTCTAGAAACCAAAACCCTGCTCTTCTCCTTTTTCTTTTCTTTTTTGGTCGATAAAACAGATGCTAGATGCATATACATGGGCGGCCATACCCATAATATTATAAAAATAATTGACTTTTGTACTTTTACACAAAGCCCCCCCTCCACTTTTGTTTGTTTTTCCTTTCCTTCAAAATACTTTATTTTTCTTTTGTTTGTTAGGACCGTTTACGTACGGATTTCTGCATGAAAGCAGATCAAATAGCACGGAATTCTATTTGATTGGCAATCCAATCAGTGAGAACGAACAACCTGATTGAACTAACGATGAAACAAACGTTAAGAATGAGTTGGAATCGATTAGGAACGGACTATGAACTTGGATTGGCGACTTAGAACGCTCTGGACGGCTAGTGTATGAAAGTATTCGAAGTGTTATGTTTTTCCACAAATTATGTGGTATTTATAGGTTTCAGTGTTCATTCGTACGGATGAATCATTAGCATGGTTTAGTCGTGCGACTGACTACTGCGGTTGACTCATACGCACGACTGAAGGTTCAGTCGTGCGACTGAATCAATCTTATGTCTCAATCATACGACTGATCCAGTCACCTGGTTCAGTCGTGCGACTGGTCCATAAGTATGGTTCATTCATGCATATGGCCATAAGTATGGTACATTAGCTTGAATAACCACATGACTAAGTTGACACATTTCTAAGTCCTTAGTTACTTAGAACTATGTAAAACAACATCAAACCTATATATTAAGTTCATACATGTGAATCACATTCAATATAATGATAATATAACATAATCAATCTTAAATAAACATCACAATGCATTTCATATATCATTAATATCATCACATTACATCATATTACATCAGTGTAAGACATGAAAGACTTTTACATTTGAGATCATAAACTAGGTACATCAAGATGTATCAACAAACTCCCCCTTAGACCTAGTTTAGTCTATTGTCTAACATTCTTCACGTGCCCTTGAAACTTCTTGTACTTCTCTTCTCTTGTGACTCCTGCATATATCTGAACGTAAAGCAGAGTCTTATCACGTGTTGAAACTGTAGAGCTTGTATAATGTCCTGCGTGTCATAGAATAGTGGCCACTTGTAGAGAGTATAAACATCATCTGCAGACAAGTTAGTTAGCCACTTAGGGTCAAATACCCGGATGGTCTCTATTTTCCCTTCCTTATGCAAAAATATGACCGGTTCACCCATCCGTCAGTCATAATACCACCATTTGAAGTGTGGAGTGAAGTCTTGAGGCATCTCACGTAGTGGGATCTTCGACATTGTGTGCGGGGGACTCCACTTCAGCACGAGTTTAGGCCTTCCAGTGATAGGATCAACTCAGTCTTATGTATGAACCGTTTAGGCTGTTGAGGCCTGAAGTTGAGCCATTGGTGTGGTATTCCTTCTTGAGAGCTGTCTCAAACCAACCTGACATCTTTCTTGGGTTGGCGTACAAAAGATCTAAACAGGCAAGCCTGTTCAGCTCAAAACCGGGAAGAGTCTTCAGATCATGAGGATATCTGAAGTACTCAATCCCCTTCCCTCTCTTAACTGCGTAGACATCCAAGTCATCAAAATATGCCCAACTGATAATCTTACTTGACACCTTCTGATGCTTCTTCACTCGATAGAGTTTGGTGTAGGCGTTGACTTTGGAGGAACTCGTTGGGCTTTCATCTCAGCTAAGCACGCTGCCCACTCAGCCTTCTTTAAATCGACATCTGAGTCCGTAGCTTGGGCTTTTCCTTCCTCTCTCTTCTTTTCCTTCTCTATTTCATCCAACTTCTTGAAAGTAGCACTGCCAAATGTTTCACCCAAGTTGGGGATAACATTGCCCTGTTGGTCAGTATACTGAGGATACTCTTCTGAAGTGATATTCTCTATCTTATTTTCATCTACATCCTGCAGCTCCTTATCACTTACAACGTCGACCTCGGGAGCATCTTTGACGAGCTCATCTGGATTGAGTCTAAACAAGTCAGCGAGCTGCTCGTCAGTAAGATCATGGATGATCTCTCCCTCCTCAGGGGTGTAGCTCACAGATCGCCTTACGATCTCTTGCAAATCAAGAATCATGGTTAGTTGAGTCTTGATTTGCTGAAGGGGGGTGACGTCATAGTTGTTTGTCCGTTGAGCTTAATATGTTTGATTAAACATTCAAACACAATCACACACAAATCAGTAATCAAGACATTTAAACAATAATAATCATTAATTACATTAATCTAATACATAATTCAAGTACAAAAGTTTTCAAATACAAAGACATCTAGTCATTACTTTTGCCTTATTCGCTCGTTTCTTCAGCTTCCAGAGCTAAGGAAGAGGGTCTCTGATCTTGATTCCTTTTCGTGCGCCTCTCCCGAGCAGATGGATTTGAGGCTGATGCAGATGCATCACCTTCCTAATCATGCTCATCATCATCATCATCACCTTCTTTATTCTTCCCACTCCTCTCGCTTCCACCTCATCATCATCATCATCATCATCCGATTCATCATCGGAGTAATCGTCATCATCACCATCTCCATCATCACCGTCACCATTTATCTTTAAGGGCTCACCCTTCATCCCTTTCAGTCTAAGCATAAGCTTCTTGTTTTTCTTCTCCACCTCTTCAATCCTCTTAACCAATGCCATCAGTAGGTCATTCTGTGCAGTAAGGGTATGGTGAGCTCTAGCTAATGCTCTCTCGTGAGCGGCCTCTCTCTCTGTCAGATGGGCTATTTGTTTGCCCTGGGCAGTATGGACTGCCATCAACTGATTTAGCTAGTTAGCTCTCATATCATCTGTCGTGAGCAGCTTGAACACCAGTCTATTGAGGCTAGCCAACTACTCCTCTAACCCAACAGTGGGTAGAGAAGATCCCTGTGGAGGTGTGAATGAGGTGGAAGGGCCTGGTTTTGGTATGGTAGGTGTGGTGGTGGATATGGTATAGATGGAAGTAGGGATGAAAGTGGGGTGTGGTGGAACTGATGTGGGTATGGGAGGTGTGGTGGTGGGTGTAGTGGTGGTTGTAGTGGTGGCAGTAGTGGTGGCTGTAGTGGTGGTAGTAGTGGTGGCAGGAGTGGTGGTAGTGGTGGTAGGAATGGTGGTACTGGTGGTGGGAGTAGTAGTTGTGGTGATGGAAGAGGTAACCAGTACAATCCTTTGCCTCTTGCCCTTCTTGCCATGAGGCTGGGCCATTCTCTTCCACCTCGAGCCCTTTGCAATCTGGGCTCCCCCTGGGCTAATAGGCTGGTCGGGTGTATAAGTAGGATCAGTGACATCAGCATCACCAACCTCTGAACCAGCCTGGCGTCCCCCAACCACCTCTTTGCCCCTTTCGGTAGCCATGTCTTCCTCTCGGCTACCGACAGTCCTCGTCAGAGGCTTTTTAACTGACTCATTGTCTTCCTCATCGTGGTGGATAGAAGCCTGCTCAGATCCACCGGGAGCAGATGAACTAATGTGTGGAGGTGGAGGAGATCTAGTGGATGTGTCTATGGCTCGTGTTTGACTGGAGCCTGCGTCTCCACCACCCTGACCCTGCGTCTCCACCACCCTGACCATCATCATGGTCGTCATCATCATCGTCATCGTCGTCAGGAACCGTGATAGGCTCGACATCCAAATCACTGTCGTTGTGACGCCACTTCTTACGAGATGGCACCATGTAATCCTCATGGCGAGATGGCCAAAGAGTCTCCTCACTGGGGGCTTCACCTGCTTCCCTCGGTATACCTTCATCCTACCCAAGGTTGTGTCATCCATCACCTCTAAGATCATAACATCGTCTTTCTCCTTAGGCAAGTCAGGAAGCTTCTCATCTATATTCATCTGTAAGAATCTGGGATACATGCAGAAGCCTTCCATGCCCTTGGCCTCTAAGTTCTCTATCAAGTACGTGAGAAACTGAATGGGTAGTTCAGTACCGGTGCAACGTATGCGTTCTGGATTTGGTCCGACATCTCGTTGAATCCTCCATGCCTGGAGGCAATGCACTTAAGGATCACATGTGCCAAATACTTAAATTGGGGGCAACTTTACTCTTGTTCAGCACGCCGGCATTGATGTCGCCAGCGTACTTGATCCTTAAGAAGCATCCCCGAACCGTTAGGGGATGGAGCTTGGTTGGGTGGGCTCCGTCCTGACCCAGATCCAAGACTCTCCTCAGATCATCTTCCCTGATCTCAATATCTTGTCCGAAGATAGAACTCCAGATATAGTAGGGCTCAACAGAACGGTCGATGGTGGCATTCTCCCAGAAAGCCTACTAAATAGATCTGTATGGTGTGCAGGGAGTGGAGATGGCCTTGTAGATCCTCGATCTACGTAGAAAGGCAATAATCCCGGTGAACTCAGAAGCCTTCCAAGAGGTAGCATCTAGATGAGCAAATGTTGTGCTTGGTGCTCATCGTCCATCTCTCAACCATGTTGCTCGAAACACGCGCAACACATATGTTAGATCCGATTATATTAGATAACAATTGAATTTGAACTGATTTTGACCAACTGGTTCAATCATGCGATTGAACCCTACCACTGAGTTCAGTCGTACGATTGAGCCTGCGACGGAACTTAGTCGTATGCTATGCCATGCGGTTGAGTCGGTTGAGTCACCGATTGATTTAATCATGCGATTGAATCATGCATCTGGCTCAATCGTGCGACTGAAGTTCATCAGCCTGTCCATTCGTATCTTGCACTATTCGACACCATAAATTTGAATCTTTGTCAAAATGTTAAATTAGACTTCGTGTTTAGATTCATTAGGTTGGCAAGGCCTCGAAATAGCACTTAATGTCTTTTAAATTAACGTTTATGTCCATTTAGGTGGTATGTTTTAGGGTTTTAGTCCCGGTTCTTGATTTTAACAATTTCGGTCATTGTTGGTTCGATTAAACCCCTTATTCGTCACGATTTCATTCTTAAAGTACCCGTAGATGAACAAGATATGGTCAGAAACAGAATCGGAGAGTAATCACGATAATGGAATTTTGGCAGAGTATCTGGGTCTTAGGCGATTTTTTAGAGTTTTAAAGTCGCGTAGGGTTTACGACTGACTGAGCCTCCTTCTATACTATTTTGGGGTTCAGTCGTGCGACTGGACCCATGCGCATGACTCAATCGTGCGACTGGGGTTCAGTCGTGCAACTGACTCAGACTCTTTCATCAGTCATATGATTGGTTCATTCTTATGATCCAATCGCATGGTTTGCCCCATACTCGTGGTCCATTTGTGTGATTTGCTCATACTCATGGTCCATTCGTGCGATTGGTCCATACTTATGGTCCAATCGTATAGTTGGTCCATACTTATGATCCAATCATGCGATTGATTTCTACTTAGAGTTTTACTTCATACATTTCCACACACTCAAATTTAACTTTTGATATATAACGTTATGACCAATGATCATCTTAGACATGATCGTTTAACAGAAATCATTTGATCACCTCAGACGTGATCCTTTAAATTCATCACAGTTTGGTCACCTCAGACGTGACCCTTTTAATTTATGATTCACAAAATTCATCTAGTTACATAGTTCGACATTGACATCGAATTGATAAATAAAACAGAAAAACAACTTGAATTGTAACAGAATATGAAATATTTTTGTGTTTTTGTTTATGATGGGTTGAAAACTTTTAAATATCATTTAACTGAATTCTTCCCCTGAGCAGAATAGCCTCAATTTGTTTTTATCATATCTAGAAAGATTCATATGGAATCATACAGGTGTAAACATAATCATTTGGGATCCTTTTGTATATGTTTGTTTAACTTATTCTTATTTGTTTGAGAGTCAAAAGCAAACAATGATTTTGATTGTCAAGGATTGCAGCCGCGATAATTGTCAGTATATTTGTCCACTTAAATCCATACACAGATTTTTGACTCACATTGGTGATAAGTTAGGTTTATTATTTCAACAACCATTTATGGATCCCACGCTGATATGGTAATCAACATTCCTCAGGAGATTTTTAAGCGGTCTACGGGTTTAGACAAGAAGAAACTATTCTAAGAGCTTTTAAAGAGATGCCAAGCCTCAGGTCAGTGCCATCGGACAACAGAGAGGCGCAAACAACAATGAATTCTAAATATTTAGGTTATGCTTATTCTCAGGTCTGTGCCATCGCACAGCAGAGAGGCACACAACCTATCATCTTGTTTGAGCACTTTTCGTTTACACATTACACACCAACAATGTTAGTCATTAGCTTGATTGCATTTAACAATTTTTTGTCATGTGCTTTGCTCATTTTATGGTCATCCGCACACATTTGTGGCGTTTATTTTGCTCGTCACCCCTTATTGGAAATACGTTAATTGTGTTAACCAGGGATAAGATGGAAGCCTACAGCTAGTTGAACTATTTTGTTTTAATTTGTTTCACCAATGAAGTCTACTCGTCTATTGTGTTGAATCTACCGACACATCATATAATGGACTAGCGACCCCTAGGTCTACTTTCTCTATGTAACCTCAGTAACAGACTAGTTTACTATCATTTTTCCATTATTTGGCTTCTCCTTCTCAGACTTGTAATTTTAATATAACATTTTAAACATTTAAGTTTTCTTAATGTCCCAAACAATTAGTTCCCTGTGTACTATCATTTTCCATAGTTTTGAATCAATCTTACAGATCTGGTGTCTTTGCTTTTCAGCTTTTCTGCCCACCCTCATTTTTTTTAAGTAATTAAATACTGAAACTAAACTATTCTCCCGCTAAATTCTAAAACCGAAAATCTTTTTGTGTTTTTTTGGATTTTTAAAGACAGGAAAATAAAAAAAAGTAAAAGTAAAAAGTAAATAAAACATAAGGACGGACTAAGAACTCGATTCTTCTGGAATCACATCACTTTTCTTTTTAACGCCATTGACCTCTAAGAGATATAAAAACCGAGGTTTATCAAATGCTTTTTGTGTAGAGGTCGGCGCGTTGAAAATCTGTATCAATTTTAACAACGTCGATTAATTGCTTTTCAAAACAGACACGTATAAAGTGATATTTGATACTGATGTGTTTAGTCAGGGGTGTTGGACCGGATTTTTAGTGATAAATATAGCAGCAGAATTATCAACAAAAATAGGGGTGGTAGAAAATTTCAAACCGTAGTCTCTCATTTGCCATTGAATCCATATGATTTGTGAAAACAACTTGCAGCTGCAACGTATTCGGCTTCACATGTCGATAGGGCAATCGACGTCTACTTCTTACACTGCCAGGTGACTAATCGCCTTCCAAATAACTGACATCCCGCTGATGTTGACTTGTAATTCATCTTGCAACCACCGTAATCCGAGTCACTATACGCTGTAAGCTCAAAGTCATCATCATGAGGATACCACAACCCAAGTGTTAGAGTACCTTCAGATAACAAAATATCATTTTTACCCCAATTAGAAGATTTACTTTAGGTTTTGCCTGATATCTGGAACAGAGACACGTGGTGTACATAATATCAGGACGAGAAGCTGTGAGATACATAAGACATCCGATCATTCCTCGATACACAGTGGCATCAACCAGATCACCATTTCCGTCTGGTGCCACATCATGGTTCGTGGCAAGTGGAGTGCCTGCAACCGTTGCATTCTCCATGTCGAACCGGCTCAGGATATCTCCAACATATTTGGTCAGATGCAGGAAGATACCATAAGGTGTCTGATCTACTTGTAAACTAAGAAAGAACTTCATCTCTCCCATGGCACTCATTTCAAACTCAGCTTTCATCACAGACTCAAATTCTTTACATAATGCTTCGTTCTTGGAACCGAAGATTATGTCATCCACGTAAATCTGCACCAGTAGTAAATCACCGTCTTTTTCCTTGATGAACAAAGTGCAGTCAATGACCCCTCTGTGAAAACCATGTTTCAGCAGATGAGTAGAGAGTTTCTCATACCAGGCTCGAGGGCTTGATGGAGCCCGTATAAAGCCTTGTCGAGTTTATAAACTCTATCCCGATGATAAGGATCCTCGAATCCTTCGGGTTGACTGACATACACTGTTTCATGGATTTCACCATGAACGAATGCACTTTTCACATCCAGTTGATAGACTTTAATCTTCATCAATGATGCATAGGCTAGGAAGATTCTAATTGCTTCCACCCTTGCCACAGGTGCAAACACTTCATTATAGTCAATGCCTTCGACTTGCCTGAACCGTTGAACGACAAGCCGAGCCTTGTTTCTGATTATGACCCTTTGGTCATCTTTCTTCCACCGAAAAACCCATTTTGTGCCAATCACCTTGCACCTTTTGGTCTATCCACAAGTGTCCAAACTCCTAACTTCTTGAACTGAAGGAGTTCTTCTTGCATAGCACTTACCCGTGCCTCATCTTTTAAAGCCTCACTTACATGCTTTGGCTCAACTTGAGACACAAAGCATCGATAAGCACCATCGTGTAAGTATCCCTTTTCCACGACTGCCACATAATCAGCTGAGTATAGTTGATTTCTTGTCTGAACTCCCGATAGAATATCCCCAATGATATTGTCCAGGGGATGATGCACATTAACTTGAGTTTCGAGAGTGGTGGGTACTGCCACTTCATTATCCAGATTCTGAACTGTTGGAGTATGGGGTTCAGAAGTTCCAGTTGCATCATGATCAGATGCTGGTGTACTTTCGGTAGTGGGAACCTGCTCCTCCTAGTTTGCAGTCTCAGTTTCTACGGCCTCATCATTGGTGGAAGAATCACTTACTTCAAGCTCTCCCCCTGAAGGGCTAGAAGTCTTCTAATGAAACTGATGATGTCGAGTCTTGTGTAGGAGTGTTCAGAACATTGTACATCATTCGAGCAGCTAAATCATCATCAGAATGGGAAGGAGGTAGATTGAAGGATTTAAAAAATCCATCGTAGTCAAAGAAAAAGGAAGGTCCTTTTCCCGCAGGGGGGTGGTGTATCTTTGTACATCAACGTTGCACCACACTTCTGCATGACCAGTTGAGTTATTATAAACCCGTTTTTCTGGTATACTGTATCCAAGAAGATACCTTCTTCTGCCATCTCGCAGAATTTCCTAGTCTGATTTTTCTTTAGCAGCATGCAGGGTGCACCAAATGGTTCCAGATACTCTAAATTGGGTTTACGTTGTTGGAGCAACTCATAACAAGTTTTTCCATGACGTTTGACTACCAAGACACGATTTAAGGTGTAACATGCATTAGCCACTACCTCTTTCCAGAATTGAACTAGCAGTTTTGAGTCAGCTAGCATTGTCCTTGCTGTTTCTATCAAGCTCCTATTCTTCCGTTCAGCAACGCCATTCATCTGTGGAGTGTAGGCAGAAGTGAATTGATGAACAAACCCTTTCTCACTACAGAATGCCTCCATCCACTGATTCTTGAATCTGTCCCCTTGTTTGAACGTATTTTCCTAACTTTCAACTTGTAGAGTGACTCCAATGTGGTAATAAGATGTCTGAATGATTCAAATGTCTCTGACTTTGCTTTTAAAAACATCACCCAAGACAATCTTGACTAATCATCTGTCACCACAAAGCAGTACCGATCTCCATCTATGCTCTTTGTGCTGACTGGTCCAAACAGATCCATGTGTAGAAGCTCAAGAGGAATGTCGATAGAATTAACTTTCTTTGACTTGTGAGACTTCTTCGTCTGTTTCCCTTTCTTGCATGCTATGTAGAAGTCTGGAGGCTGGAAGTTCTTGACAGTAACTCCATCCACCAGATCATTCTGAACCAAATGATTCATCTTCCTGGGATTGGTGTGTCCCATTCTCCTGTGCCAGGAAACTAAATCTCTTTCTGTTGCTTTTGACAAGAAGCAATGAGCATTAGACTCAGTTGTGGAGGCTTCTGATAGGTCCAAGACATACAGGTCATTATATCTTGAAGCTGACATTAGAACTTGCTCCTCCGGGATGACATACTCCTTCTTCAGTATGTAGCACTTCTTGTTGTCAAATACAACCTTGAATCATTATCACAGATTTAGGAGACTGAAAGCAAGTTGTTTTGCAATTGCTGAACATAGTTGACCTTGTCAAACTTCACTTTCTCGTTTCCCACTTCGCCTTGTGCAGTGATGTAACCTCCTTTATTCCCAGCAAATGATACGTGTCCCCCTTTAATTTGCTTGACGTTGAAAAGGGGGGATGAATTCCCGGTCATGTGCCTGGAAGCCCCGCTATCAATAATCCAGGTATTAGTGATAGCGCTGTAGCGGACACCCTGCACATACAAAGGAAATGATTAGTTCAGGTTTGGGACCCAAGCCTTAACTGGCTTGGGTATCCCAGAGGTATCACACATCATGAACTCAACCCACTGACCTTCAGAGGATGAGGGCACATCTTTCCTTTTCTTGTCTTCACTATCAGACACACTACTTGATTTTTCCTTCCATAAACTAGTTTTGTGTAAGGACTGTTTGTGGTAAACAAACGACTGGCTTATGGTTTGAACTTTCGGTTCACTAATAGTTCTAGCTTTAACCTTAGGTGGCACAGCTTCGCTTTGAGCGTGTCTGTGTTGACTTTGGTGTTTGGAGGAGTATTAATTCTGATTTTAGAAACTCCTGGTTTTTCATCATCAAAAAGTTCAATTTTCTTTTTAGGTGTCAGATAGTAAGGACAATTTGGAGAAATATTTCCTCGTTTTCCACAACTGTAGCAAGATCTCCCTTCGAAAGTATGAGGAAAGCGTTGATGTGGGGTTGAGTTTGGTCAGGGGCTGGGTAGTTTCTCTTCCCTTTTAGATGTTTCACCTTCTTTAACCAAATTAATTGTTTTGACATTTTGAACATCTTTTGCTTTCATTTTATTTAGATTTTGATGACTTACACGTTTAGGTTCACTGATTTAGACTGTTTAGGTTCTGAAATAGATGTTTTTGAACCTGAAACTAAGTTAACCATTTCAAATTTATCAGTTAAGTCCTCAACAGGCATCTTATCTTTAGATCCGAAAGTAGTATTATTCTGTTCAGTGACAAACTTCACAGGTTTACCCGTAGGATCTGGATTACTGACCAGAGGAGTAGACACCACATGATCATTTACCGGGTTATTATTAATTGGCCAACATTTAGTGTTCACAAGGATAGCATGTTGTGGCAGTACTACTTTATAACCCAGACCTTCCCCTCTATTTCTTTCTTTCACTAAGTTTTGAACTATGTGTGAAGAACTTGCCAAACTGTGCATTTTTTGTTTTAAAGATTCAACTTCAACTTGCAAAACTGCTTTCTCCTTTTTAGTTTCTTCTAAAGAATTTAAATAGAACTTAATATCATTAGATTGATTTAAAGGAACAACCTCGGTTTCCCTTAATTATTTCCCTAACAGATCTATCTTTTCTTTGAAGCTGCACTCATTTTGTTTTAACACACGATTTGCTTCAGTGCAGAGTTGTAAATCATTTACTAAATTATCATTGTGTTCTAATAACCTAGCAAATTTTAAATCAATGCTTTCTCTAAAATTTTCACATTTAGAACAAGCATGTTTATCAAATAATTCGTCTTTAGAATATACCTGTGTAGAACCAGACGAATCAGCCATCAGTGCAGTGTCAAACTCTTCAGTGACTTGAGATTCTGAGTTTGCAGCACTTAACTCTTCTTCAACCAAATGATCAACAACCTCTATAGCCTCTTCGATATCTGAACTAGCATGCTTAGCTATGATGTCTCCCTCACTTGCAGATCCATCATCCAAGGTATCAACTAATGCAACAATGGATTCACCCTCGGATACGAATCGGAAGGACCAGTCTTGTCCTTCATCACCTTGAGCAACCAAAGCCTTAAACTCTTTGCCAGAATATGATGCTCCAATCTTATCCTTGTCTTGACGGTTGAATGTAGGAAAAGGATTTCCATTCCCAGTCTTCTTTGGCTTATTGCACTCACGTTTGAAGTGCCCTTTTTCTCCATAATTGAAGCACGTGACATTGGTTTTATCAAACCCAAATGTTGTATCTTTAGTAGCAACCAAGTTTTGTCTCGTCTTCTTTATAAACTTCTTGGTTCTTCTAACAGCACTAGCCAAGGCCCACATAATATCCATGTGTTCCAGCTCAGTTTCATCAACTTGCTCGTAGTCCTCATTAGGAAGACGACAATTCCCAATCTTACCAGCAACTAATCCATCATACGATTGAACAACAACAGCTAGAAGGTCCATATGCTCTTTAGAAACTTCCCCGGTGACATTTCCGAGATTCTCGGTCACTTGGTGGTATTTGCCTTAGGAATAATATATTGGGTTCCAGATAACCCTGACGTTTCGGTTCCCGATGAATAGCTTTGGGAAGGAGCAGAAGCATTAGACGCAAATGTCGTTTGTAGCTGTGCGCCTGAAGTAGCAGGAGTTGGAACCGAATTGTACGATGCAGGATTCTGAGCATAGGATCCTTTCTTTGACTTGTATTTCAGACGCAGTTCTTATCCCTTAACTTCAGAATGAAATTGTTTTGTCTAATGTGGCAAGAATGTCATTTTGTCTCAGATTAGACATAGATGGATCCCATTTGTCTGGCAGACCATCAACAAAACTTGAAACTTTTTCTTCCATGGATGTGGTCACTCCATGAGTGTACAACTCACTCATCAAGTGATAGAATCTATCAATAATGTCATCTAAGCTCTCTTTTCCAATTGGTGAGAAATTGTCAAATTCCTTTTTAAGAGCTTTAGCTTTCAGTGCCTTTAGAGTTGCATTCCTCTCATATCGTTTTTCTAAGGCCTCCCATAACTTCTTCGACTGCTTGTTCTCTGAGAACTGATGGAAGATGTTCGTAGGTATAGACTGAGTCAACAGGGCATAAGCTTTCTTTTCAGCATTATGCATAGTCTTCTGGGATTCACTCATTCCTCCCAAAGTCAATTTTACCCCATTGGCACTAACTGGTACCACATAACCAATCTCAATAGCATCCACAGATTGGGGTCAACTCCATTTAGGTAGATTTCGAACCGCTGTTTCAACTGTGGGTATTCATCCAATGCTAACAGCTTCGGCAGTTTGTTATGGTTCCCGATCTCACTTCCAGAAGCAGAAGATTCTGGATGTGTGAGTCCTTTCTAGCAGTGAATGCAGAGAACTGATTTTGCATTGCTTTGAACTTTATGAACTCAGAACAGGACAGTTTGACTTATGCGATTGGACAAGACGACTGGGTCAACCGTACGATTGAAGAATGCAGATGACTTCAATCGTGCGACTGGATTCAGTCGTGCGAATGAACAGTACGAATGGGGTCAACCGTCTGGAATAACTCAACCATGCAAATGAACTATACAAAGGAGTCCAGTCGTGTGATTGAACCATACGAATGGGATTCAGTCGTGCAATTGAGCTAATCATGCGACTGAAGTTGTGCTGCTGCGGGAAAAATCGAATTTTTGAACACTTTGGCTCAAAATTACGAATTTTTACAAACCCTAATTTGCCGTATGGTAAAAGGTCAAAACTTTTACACAGAGACTCGTCAAAACAACGTTTTTGAAGCGAAAAAGTGGATTTTTGATTGAAAACGTTGATTTTCACACCAAAACCAATTGAATCCACGCAAAATCACGAGCCTAGGCTTTGATACCACTTGTTGGGACCGTGTACGTATGGATTACTAACGGATTCCGCGTGAGACCAGATCAAATAGGGTGGAATTCTATTTGATTGGCGATGCAATCAGTGAGAATGAACAACCTGATCGATCTAACGATGAAAAAAACGTGAAGAACGAGTTGGAATCGATCAGGAATGAACTATGAACTTGGATTGGCGACATAGAACGCTCTGGAGGCTAGGGTATGAAAGTATCCGAAGTGTTATGTTTTTCCACAAATTATGTGGTATTTATAGGTTTCAGTGTTCATTCATACGACTGAATCATTAGCATGGTTTAGTCATGCGACTGACTAATGTGGTTGACTCATACGCACGACTGAAGATTCAATCGTGCGACTGAATCAATCTTATGTCTCAATCATACGACTAATCCAGTCACCTGGTTCAGTCGTGCGATTGGTCCATAAGTATGGTTCATGAATGCGTATGGGATATAAGTATGGTCCATTAGCATGAATAACCACATGACTAAGTTAAACACATTTCTAAGTTCTTATTTACTTAGAACTATGTAAAACAACATCAAACCTTTATATTAAGTTCATACATGTGAATCATATTTAATATAATGATAATATAACATAATCAATTACAAATAAACATCACATTGCATTTCATATATCATTAATATCATCACATTAGATCATATTACATCAGTGTAAGACATGAAAGACTTTTACATTTGAGATCATAAACTAGGTACATCAATATGTATCAACATGTTTGTTTTTCCTTTCCTTCAAAATACTTTATTTTTCTTTTCCACATTTATTTTCTTTTCTTTTATTATAAAAAAGATTTCGGGCGTAACAAGTCTACCCCCCTTAAAGAGGTTTCGTCCCAGAAACCTGTCATTCTTTGAATAACTGTGGGTAGTGCTGCCTCATTTTTTCTTCAGTCTCCCATGTAGACTAAGAACCTCTTCGGTGCTTCCACTGCAGTCGCACCAGTGGAACCACCTTATTCCTCAGCCTCTTCTCCTTCCGGTCGATGATTGCCACTGCTTGCTCCACGTAATTGAGTCGTTCATCCACCTCGATATCCTCCAGTGTGTACAACCATGTCCTCGTCAGCTAAGCATTTCCTCGGATGAGATACATGGAATGTAGTATGAATTTCACTTAACTCATCTGGCAATTCTAACCAATAGGACACCTCCCCTACTCGTGCGATGATACGGAAAGGTCCTATATACCTCAGGCTTAGCTTGTCTCGTTTTCGGAACCGAATGATTCCTTTCCAAGGTGAGACCTTCAACATAACTTGGTCCGCCACCTTGAATTCAATCGGTGTACGCCTCTTATAGGCGTATGACTTTTGCCTATCCTTCCCCGCCTTCATAAAGGCTTTGATCTTATCTAACTTCTCCGTCGTAGCCTTGATCACCTCGACACCTCCTAACTCCTTTTGCCCAATGTCTCCCCAACATGCGGGCGTCCTACACCTTCTACCGTATAGCATCTCGTATGGTGGCATGCTAATGCTGGCATGATAACTGTTATTATACAAGAATTCTGCTAACGGTAAGTGATCGTCCCAACTTCCTCCAAAATCGATCACGCATGCTCGAAGCATATCCTCGAGCATCTGGATTGTCCTCTCAGACTGACCATCTGTCTGAGGGTGATAAGCCGTGCTAATGTGTAGCCTCGTCCCTATCGCATCATGAAATCTCTTCCAAAATTTGATGTAAACCGAGTGTCATGATCCAACATGATAGACACTAGCACACCATGACGAGCTACGATCTCTTTGATAAATAGATCCGCCACCCTCTCAGATGAATATGTCTTGCGGATCAGTAGGAAGTGAGCACTCTTGGTTAGACAATCCACAATCACCCAGATGGTATCGTACCCCCTCGCCATGCGGGGTAACTTCGTAACGAAGTCCATGGTTATCTGCTCCAACTTCCACTCTGGTGTATCCAATAATTGGATCTTCCGTATGGCTTTTGGTGTTCTGCCTTCACTTGTAAACATGTAAGGCATTTACTCACCTACTCTACCACATTGTGCTTCATACCCGGGGCACCAATAATCTTTCATCATATCTTGATACATCTTCGTGGCACCGGGATGAATCGAGTATCGAGTCTTATGAGCTTCATCCATAATTCGTCCCCTTAGATCTCGGTATCGAGGAATCCACATCCGCCCATTTTGGGTTCTAACACAGTGAGTGTTCTCACCCAACTTTGCGACTAACCCTCACATTCTTTCAGAGTTAAGGAGATCTTCTTTCAACGCCTCATCTTGAAATCCTTTCATCTGTGTCATCACATCAGCGGTCATAACCAACCTTTAAGCCATCACCCGGATTGGCTCGGGTCTCTCCTTTCGACTAAGGGCATTGGCCACAACGTTGGCCTTACCCGGATGATAATGGATCTCACAGTCATAATCCTTGATGAGCTCTAACCATCTCCTCTGTCTCATGTTGAGATCCTTTTGCTCAAAGAAGTACTTCAAGCTCTTGTGGTCGGTGAAGATGGTGCCCTTCGTCCTGTATAAGTAGTGCCTCCAAATCTTCAATGCCAAAACTACGACCGCTAACTCCAAATCATGGTAGGGTAGTTGACTTCGTGAGCTTTCAGCTGTCGAGATGCGTAGGCTATTACCCTTCCACATTGCATTAACACGCAACCTAGTCCCAAATAAGAAACATCTGAATATACCACTATGCCCTCACTTCCTTCGGGTAATGTCAAGATAGGAGCTTGAGTCAATCTCATCTTTAACTCCTCAAAAGCACACTCCTGTTCCCGACCCCACACAAACTTCATATCCTTGGAGTCAATTTCGTCAAAGGTGTGGCTATCTTGGAGAAGACCTGGATGAACCTTTTATAGTAGCCCCCAAACCCAAGAAACTACGAATCTTGGATAGCGTCTTTAGAGACTTCCATTGCATCATCGCCTCAACCTTTGCCGGGTCCACCATGATTCCTTCAGCATTAACAACATGACCCAAAAATTGCACCTTTCACAACCAAAAAGCACACTTAGAGAATTTATCATATAACTTCTCTCTTTGAAGCGTCTCCAACACCTCGCGTATGTAGCTGGCATGTTCTTCCTCACTTCTTGAATAAATCAGGATATCATCAATAAACACAATCACTGATTTATCTAACATAGGCCGACACACTCGATTCATCAAATCCATAAAGGCAGCTGACGTGTTGGTCAAACCAAAAGAGATAACGAGAAATCGTAGTGTCCGTAACGCGTGCGAAAAGACGTCTTAGGAATGTCTTGCTCCTTCACCTTCAATTGATGGTAAACAGATCGAAGATCTATCCTTGAGAACCAACTGGTACCTTGGAGCTGATCACACAAGTCATCAATCCTAGGTAATGGATACCGATTCTTTACCGTCAACTTATTCAGCTCTCGATAGTCGATGCACATCCGCATGCTACCGTCCTTCTTCACAAACAATACTGGAGCACCCTAAGGAGAGATGATCGGTTGAATGAATCCTTTATCGATCAATTCCTGCATTTGATCCATGAGTTCCTTCATCTCAGTCGGAGCTAATCGATACGGTGCTTTGGCAAGGGGTTGAGCACCGGGTATCAGATCAATCTGAAACTCAATCTCACGATCTGGTGGCACACCTGGTAAGTCTTCCAGGAACACGCCCGAAAAGTCACGCATAACCGGCACATCAGACAGTTGGGGTACTGACGCATCCACATCTTTCACGTAGGCCAGGTAGGCACTACATCCACGCCTCATGTACTTTCCTGCCACCGCCATCGAGATCACCTTTGGAACCGTAGTGACGCGATCACCGTAAACCGTCGCCGAACTCCCATCCGGCGCAATTAATCGAATCATCTTCTTGTGACACATGATGTTTGCCTCATAGGTTGCTAACGAATCCAACCCTAGTACTACATTGAATCCACCTAGGGGCATCACATGTAAATTGGTAGAAAACTTATGACCTTCTAGTTCTATATTACGGTCCCCTATCATATCAGTAATTCTAGTGGACTTACCAATAGCAGTTTCTACATCGAATGGCTCACTAATACTTCTACTACTAGTAGACAACTTATCACAGAAGGTAGTATAAATAAAACTCCTACTAGCACTAGAATCAAATAATACAGAGGCACAAGTTTGGTTTACTAGAAACATACCTAACACGACATCGGGGTCCACTCTGGCTTCCTCCCTGGTCATCGTAGGCTCTAGCACTCGCCCTATGTCCTCCTTCTTCAGCCTTCTTCTTCTCCCCAGAGCTTTCTGCCCTTGGCTTCTTGCAGTCCTTACTCACATGGCCCTCCTCGCCATAGCTATAACACCTTGGCACCCTATAGTCTCTAGAAATGTGGCTAGGCTTACCACACTTGAAGCTTACATTCAATCCTAACCTACACTCACCTGTATGCTCCCTTCCACATTTACCGCACTTCCTCAGCCCCGAGCTTGACAACACCCTACGATCATCCACCTTTATCTTTTTGTTGTTGGAGTAGAACCACCACGTCCAAACCGCTTCCCATTCTAGTTCTTATCACCACCACCTGTCTTCTTCACCTCCACCACAGTCTCCTATCGCTCATCATACAACCTACCCGCCAGGTCTACAGCTTATCAAAAGGTCCTTGGTCGGGCGGCAATCAAATGCCTACGTATATCAACCAGCAACCCCTGGACATACCTTTTAATCTTCCTTGATATCAGAGTCACCTGATCAGGCACCAGCCTTTCCATCTCATTGAATTTGGTGGAATATTGTTGACGCGTCATAGTTCCCGCTTCTAGCTGTAGGAACTCCCTCTCTATCTTGTCCAATTCCCTGTGAGGACAGAACTCCTCAATCACAAACTTTTTCAGTTCTGGCCACCTTATCTTTCCAATGGCCCTGCTACCTTCGGCCTGGACAATATTGTCCCAAAATCATAAGGCCAAATCCACCAATGAATGGGTGGCAAACTTCACCTTCTGATCTTCTTAACACTCACTGATGTCAAGCACCGCCTCCATCTCCCTCACCCATCGGTGAGCAGGAGTAGCATTGCCGCTCCCATTGAAAGTTGGGGGCTTGCATCTTTGGAATGCCCCATAGTTACATCCTCGTGTAGTTTCCTGCACCGCTTCTTCATCCTCTTCCTCACTCGAGACAATCATCACAGTCTTTGATCATTCCCTCTCATCCCTTCCTATGGTCCTTCTCCTTCTTTCTTCTCGTCCTCCCTTATAGCCTTGATCACTTCAGTCATTACAGACGGTAGAATCATTTGCATGACTTAATGGACTTCCTTACCACCGCCTTTTTCACCGAAGCCCTTAAGTTTGCACTCTTATCACCACCCTCCTGGTGATGCATTCGGGCTCTTCTCGGGCCCTCTAAGCAGTCTTAGTCTTATTCCTAGTAACACGCGGTTCAGCACCACGTCCTCCCTATGCTCCACCTCTAGAGCCTTATGTAACATCTTCGTATTTTGTTAACTAAAAGTTAACTTCGTTTATCTTATAAGGGTCATTATTGTCAATTATGGAATTCATCTGTTATTTGTGCTTATTCTTTTTTTAGTTGTCATAAAATTTTAATGTATGAAAGTTAAAAATAAAATACTAAATAATAATAACTATGATAATAATAATAATAATAATAATAATAATAATAATAATAATAACATCTTATAAAGTTATTAAAAATGTTTAAAACTTAAATTAAGTTAAGGGGTTGGTTTGAAAATTTATAAACTTTAAAAGAAATTTTAAGCATAAAATAATAAACATTCAAAAGTTGAGGGTTGTTTGTGTAAGTTTATTAAATCCCAAACCAACCCCCCCCCCCAACCCCGATTTTCCGGCCAACCCTCCGGCCACCGCAGCGGCGGATCCGACCAACCCCAAAATCATCAAAATCGACCGTTTTCTTCGTCCAAAACCGTTCCCAAACCTTCTAGAATCAGTTTCGAACACTAATTGGACTTTAATTTGGGTTTAAAATCGGTAATGGGGATTGATTGGGCTCAGTAACCGTCGACCCAAACCCTCTAGCCGTTTAACAATTAAAACCTAAAAATAATCTAATTAATTGAGCATAAACGATTGTTTACCTACTCCTAAACCATTACAACATCCACTTAGACCTGAAACGAACACAAACCTTGAATTCAATCATCATCTTCCTCGCGAACCTGCACCCCTATCAAAACCCGCTTTCCAATCAATATAGCCTGAATTTGTTAGAGGGCTTTTTGTCCTAATCATCACACGAAGCTACCCACAAAGTTAATTAATTTATCATCAACATTTACACCGCGTTTGCACATCTATTCGGTCGCGACCTGTTCTTCGTTGGGTTCATCTTCAATTCAAACATAATCGGGTAATTAAATACATACATCCGTTCTACTTGACATGGGGAACAAAAGCCACATGATTATGAGTATTAACAAAAAACAATTGATCTTAATTTGGGGCTAAACGAATTTAGGGTTTATATGAGTTTAGGGATAATTTTGTGTTTGTGTTTAAAAGATTTAAAACCAAGTGATACCAAGGCCACGCCCTGGTTCACTGGTTAGACACTTGTCCTTGCAAACTTGAGGTCTCGGGTTCGAACCTGGGACCCTCAACTATTTTTTTGGGGCCTTTTTAGCCTAAAAATATATAAAAAATTCTACAAATTTTAAAAATAAGTATTATAAACTTTCCTTATTTTAAAGTACCAAATTATTTTCTGTAAATTTATTTATTTAAACACCTTAACAATTTTTATAATATATTATTAAAAATATTATAAATAGTTATTTTTATAAAAATGGACATGATAATAAACCAAAAATCATTAAAATATTAATGGACACTATATTATGTTAATTATGGATTAATCATGAAAATAGTAGAAATTATATATATTGTATAGTTTCACAAATTGTTTACAAATGTTATTTTAGGTTATAAAATGTAGTTTAAATAATAGTTAATAAATAATTAATGGACAATACGTTATTTTAATTATTGGTTAAATCATGATTGTTTTAAAAAAATTATAAGAATTTATTTACCTTTATATTTAAACTTGATTATTATGATTTAAATTCATTTCTTTATATTAAAAAAATTACTTAAATGATATATTCTTCTTCATTGGATTAAAATTGACTCCATTATTTGATTTTAATTACCAAAACCCCAAATCCTTATTGTAACCCTAGTTCATATTCTTAACCTTGTTATTAAAACTAAAAATCTTGTAACATATATATTTTTAGGTATCTCGTGAAGGTTTATATTGGAACGTTGCTTATTATTCTTATTAATCATCATTTTTATACTTATTGCCATGTGAGTTTCCTTGCCCCTTTCTTTATGATTTTCACACTATTTTGGGGTGACGCATGATACTTATACATCATACACTTATAAACGTTTGAGACTTGTAAAGCACTTGCAATTCATCTTTATATTTTGTCATGGTTAATTTGTGTGTTGTAAGTGATTATATGAGATACATAGTTTGTTTACAATCATTAACTATTATAGCCTGGCGACGTCTTAGATCTTTGGGCCGGATAAGCCTATTTGGTGCTAAAGCCGAGGTATTGCTGGCTCCTGATGACGTATGCTTGTTCATCATGGGAACCAAATACACTTAGCCAATCATATATGCTTGTAATCAAGTCGAGGTTTGGTTGTAACGATATGTGTTCTATAACCTAGCTAACTTATAACATATGACATGAATTGCTACTTATAATCTTATCATATTATGTATGAAAACCTTGGAAACTCACCAAATATTTTTAGTTGACCTTTTATTTTTATCATGTTTCAGGTCATGCCCATGTTTAAAGTGATCTTTTGAAGCTTGCAATAATCTAGGATTTGGACCTAGTTAATGGAATAAAAGAATTATGTTTTGTTATGTTATGTTTGAACTTATTTCATATTTGAGACTTATGTTTGTAATGCTTTTTGAAACTTATAATTTTAATATTTAAATTTAAATATAGTGTTATGTGGCTGTGAACAATCTTAACCCTCACATCTCGACGATCCCATCATCAAGGTTGGGGTGTGACAGATAGGGATTTATGTTATTAGATTGGTATCAGAGCCCATAACTATAGGGATTTAGGTTATTAGAAATGGTGACCTAGACTATAGTTTATGCATGAACCTTATAGAATAATATTTATATTCTTGTAAATATATACATTGTTTGCATGCTACATAATGCTATGCCTTCTTATGTGCAACTTGATGCCTTAGCATAGGATTGCCTTATAATTATTAAAACTTTGTCACTTGTCTCCCTAAACTTATCCTTGAGTCTTTGACTCTGCCCGACAAATGAAACTTCTTAATATTATTCTAGACGACACATGGAATCGTATACTTATGCTTATGACTTGAATCTTTAGACTTATGTCTAATAGATGAAAATCTCATCAACGTTTTGATTTCATGAACCTAAGAAATTTGTGTGGCTCATAGACACCTGTATCCTGGATTTCCTGGCAAAAGGCCTTCTGGCTAAGGTAAGCATTTCGCATAAATCCTACGGGACTAGTTATGCTTACCTGGGGATTTTTGGGATAAGTAATAAACTATGGTCAACATACACAAGTTTCTAAGGCAAATGGGTCAATTTACCTTGATGTGTCAAAGTTTCAAAATGGTAATGCGTTACCAAATGCTTTCAACATTAATGTAAATCAAGCACAAGCAAACAATGATGTGGTGAATGGTATGTTCCTTATTAATAAAACTTATGCATATGTCCTATTTGACTCTGAAGCCGATAAGAGTTTTGTTTCGTTAGAGTTTGAACCCATACTTGCTAGGCCACATACAAAACTAGAAAGACCTTTCACCGTTGAGGTTGCGGATGGAGAACCGATCACCGTTGATGTCGTTATCCGTGATTGCATCTTAAGTCTTGACGCGCACGATTTTCTTATCGATCTTATACCTATGAAACTTGGTAGCTTTGATGTCATCATTGGTATGGATTGGTTAGCCAAACACCATGCCGAGATCATTTGTTTTGAGAAGTGCATTCGTATACCGTATCCTTCTGGAGACACTTTGAAAGTGTTCGGTGAAATATCTTCGAAAGGACTTAAACTCATGTCGTGCACCCAAGCCTGAAAGTGTCTAAGTAAGAACTATATGGCTTTCTTGGCTTACGTGGTCAACACAAAAGCCAAAGGGAAAGATCTTAATGTGACAACCGGTCCCAAGGTCACTATTCTAAACCCTAATTTAATTGCATCATATCCCATCTTATGAGTACTAATAATGGAAACAATTTAATTATATCAATAATGTTAGAATCACCATTTGTTATTTGATCCATTTTTTTGATTCTATGTGATTTCTGTGAATTTAGTTATTTTAAGTCTTGCCTTTTAGAAAATTAGTGCCCGGGAACATTAATTAGTCACCCTAAGTAGAAATCACTTAGTCTTAATTGAAACATATAAAATGTGCACACACACACACATACTTGTAATTTTCGGTTCATGCATGCATGGACATGCACAAAACACCACAACTAAGAACATCTACCAACTAATATACTACAAAATACCACCACATAATAATTATTGTGAGATAAAAAATTTAAATTAAAACTCACTAGAGGACAAACCTTCGGCCGCCCCTTGCCACCAATGGACACCCTTGTCCACCACTACACACAACCCACTTCATTCATCCATACAACACACATGCATTCTAAACTTTTGCAAGACTCACTCCTTTCACTCCTCTCCTCTCTCTCTCTCTCTCGAACTCAGCTGAAACCACCCTCACCCTCACGGTTTCAAGCTCCCTTTCAGCCTCATTCTAGCAGCAAAAATCGTGACCTACAACAACAACAACATCGGCCAACACCAAAACCGTAAGAAGGTGTCATTTTGTGAAGTTTGAAGCTTGAATCTTGCAAAACCGAGAGTTCCAGATTTTGTTCAAGATTCTCCAGCCTTGTCTAAGGAGATTCCAGCCATCCACGATCATCCACACCTTCCAAACCGTGGGTTACATCAAGTGTAAGCTCCATATGTTCGGTTTTGGTCATTTCTCAAGTTTGCTTTCATTTTCACCTAAAACCCTACTTCTTCTTGTTGTAGTAGAAACTTCTCACTACTACCTTGTTCTTGGAGAGCTTTCCATGTTCTTGAAGGTATCCTACAAGTATAACATGTCAATCTATAGGTGTAACAAGAGTTACACCTAGAAAACCCTCTTTTTGGGTGATTCTCACCATCCAATTGTGCATCTTGTAACCTTTGAGAACTAACCTTGTAACCTGCTTTCTAATGGCTCATTAAACTCCTAATAATCTGTTTTGAATGTCAAAAATTGTTTTACACCATGAATGAAAGGTATTAGCACAAGAACACCATGAAAAACCCCTCTTTCTACAAGTTACAACACACCTTAAACACTTTCTTGAAAACCCTCTCAAAAAAGGGTCATAACCTGCTCAAAAATAAGTTTTAGACACCCCAACAATCTGATTTTTAAGTTAGATGAAGTTATGGTAATGGATAAACTCAAGTTACAAAGATTTACACAAGTGTAATGGTCGGTTATGACATTTTCTATGTATTTGAAGTCTATAGATGTGTAGAACAACTAGGCCACGATTTGGGACTGTTATTTCAGTAGGTTTTGATGAATATTAAGAGTGTTAATAATGATTAATCTCTGGAATAAAGGACATGTTGTGTTTAGACCCATTCTAGTCACTTTCGGGACCCGAAAACATGTTAAAATTACTTAAGAACAAGAAAACTTGGCTATAAAATTTTTAAAGAGAATTCCAGGTTCATTAAGGATTAATAGAGTGTTCTGGAGTCAATGTGATTTTTTAGTGTTCAAAAGGTAATTTAAATGAATTTTTAAGTGAAAACGGGTGCTAACCGAGAGACGTTTTTGAGGAAAATCTATGAAAAATGGGTATAAGGTTAGAAATTATAAAAATCATGTTATTCCAGTAGGATAAAGGATAAAATAACTTATAAAGTAGAAAGGTTGGTCAAACAAGCTTTTAAAAGGGTGAAACCCGGTTAAAAACGCGTTTTAACGGTTTAAACGTAAAAACGAGTCCTTCCACTACTAAAAGCAAATTTTGTGATTTTAAAGGTTGGAAAATTATAAAAATGACTTTAAAAATTTATCTACTGGTCCTAGACTCAAAAATGTGAAAAGTCATAAGTAACCATCTTAAACCCTTCGGTTTTACCGTAACCGGCAACGTTAAACTCGTAATTTATAAACCGAGTCCATAAACTGAAATTTTGGGTATATGTTCTTAAAATTAAGTTATATTAAGGTCTTGAACCTGATTTTTGGTTATAAAGGTCCTTTAATACAAGAGACGAAACTTAAGGGTAGAAACTGTCAATTTTGAAACTTCAGGGGCTAAACTGTAAAATTTTGTTAAACTTCATAATCGACTCCAATAAGCACTTTATTCACTTTAATAGCATATTTAGCATATATTCTTGACTTAGTAGTGTAGAAACCCTTAATCGTACGAGAAACCTTGACTTTCCATAAAATGAAACTTTTTATGCAAACCCTAATCGAATCAAAGCCGAACCCGACAAACTAAGAATTAGGCACTCTTGTTGCACCTTAAATAGGTTTAGATCAGTAGCTAATCACTTAATATATATTCATGATAGGGTGCTAGACTTGAGATATTCCCGGCACATGAAGGATTTCTTTGCTTAATATCTAAGGTGAGTTCTAGTGATCCCTTTTTACTTACTGTTTTTGGGATGAAACATGCTCTTCTGTTTTATGAACTATGATTGTGCTTTACTTGATGCTTGTATGTGGGACTTTTGGATACCTGCTGACACTTATATCATGATCATTAATTCTTTTGTGAACCGCTTGCTTTATATGGATAGATCTATTTAGGGAATCCCCCACACACGGTGGCTCCCGCTACAGGGAGGTACCCCAATGAGATCCTGAGTGATCCTATGTGGCATGTAACAAGTTTTGATTAAGAAACTATGGTGAACCATCCTAGCAGGTATGGTTCACTGATTTGAGGCTTGGTTCCTTCCTTCGGGAATACCCGGTTAAACACAAGTTTAGAAGAGGTCAACCGGGGACCAAGTGCAGGGTTGATTGTGATATCCCACAATGACTGATACTAAAAATGATGCTTTCAAAATCAAATGAGATTTTTCATAAGCTTTCACACTTGATTCTAAAACCTTTACTGTGGACTTTAAGAGTTCCTTTTATTGTTTTGAAACTTTAAGAACTTAAATTCACCAACTTTTTAGTTGACACTATTTTCTTTTGAGCATGTTTCAGGTAACCCGTGAAGACTCTTAGCTATTATGGAAGACTTAGATTCAACCCCGAGACCATGGCATTTGCTAGTGTGACCAAAACCATGACTTGAACAATTTGATTCAATGACTATTTTTATTTTGTTGAACTATGTAAACATTTGGGGCTGGATCTGTTTCCATCCCGGTGTCTTTTAAAACTTTAAATGCCATATGATGTTCTCTCCCTTTGAGCTCCTATATTGGTTTGTTTCTGCTGCCATGTATGTTGTTGCTAATCTGTGACGTCCCACCCTACCTGGGCCTGGGGTGTGACAGATTGGTATCAGAGCCAAAGGTTGTAGAGAAGTCGGCAATACCATATTAGACCCTAGGCTACAACTCTGATACCCTAGGACTGTCCTTGTGGGGAAAGTGTTGGAATGATCGGGTTGGGTAAATTGATGATTACACTTGATCAACATAATCATGAATTTACCGAACACGTAATTTCCATCATGAACCTCTAAGTTATGTTTGGACTTTTCTGTTTAATGTTGATTAACTTTGAAACTTATTTTGATTGGATATTTGAAATGGATTTTTAAAGATGAACTGTTTTGCCTGACATAATTTTGAGAAACAATTTATTCTAATATCATTGATGAGGAATACATAGAGATTCCTGATACTAATGCCATCACTAGTACTATGATTATATTATTATTAGTAAGACTATCATGAGCTATGAGAAGCCATAATTACTCATGATGTCTTTTCACAGGAAACAAACTATGGCTGACAAGGGAAAGGCACCTGCTTACCCTATTGAGAGCAGTGCACCAATGGGGGACACCAAGAAGGGAAAACCGCGCACTGAGTATGAGGAATACCTTAGGAGGTGTGGACACGCAGGATGGATATCCGTCACGTCAGAGGACAGTGAAGCTTCCGAGGACTCTTCTTCGACGACACCTTCCAGGAGCCGGACACGCTCCCACTCGCCGCATGTTGCCGCTCCGTCCCACTCACCTATCCCGCCTATTGGGAATAGGGGAGCACGTACCATCACTCGTCCATGTAAGAGTGCTAGACCTGGACCTTCGATCTTATTTAGGATGCCACCTCCTCCTCCACCACCGGTTAGGACTCCTATACCCGCACCACCGCCGTTCGAGCCACACCGATGCCACCACAGGAAGAGCCCTGGATGCCTCCGAGGCACAGCAAGTACGACGGCCCTAGCGTACTGGCAGGGGATAGGTACTCCTAATCCAGCTGTCGGGCAAGCAACATAGGACCCACTGATGCAGCATTGGAGGAGCTTTTAAGGACCGTCTATCGCCACGAGCTGACTCTTCAGCACACTACCCGAACCTCCAAGTCTGCTCAATTCCAAGCTATGATGGCATCACACGGGGTGCAGAGGTTGGAGTAGGAGTAGAGGAAGAAGAGCTCTGGATGGATGGGATGGCTAAAGAAAAAGTGGATGTGAAGGTGACATGTGGAAAGAGGAAGGATACCTGTCTTTGAATAGTTGAAGGAAACAATCTTATCATTATCTGGCATTATTATTATTATTATTATTATTATTATTATTATTATTATTATTATTATTATTATTATTATTATTCATGGGAGTGATGGCGCCTTCCACTTTGTAAGAGCTAGACTCTGATACTATTGATTTTGTCTTATTTTGAACTAATTTCTACGATACAATGCTATTGAAACATTTATGATTATCTGTCATGTGTTGTGTATTTCATGGTGTTGGGCCATGTCATTCTTGATGACTGTTTAAATTGTTTAAATTAGTAATCTATGGGATATTGGAAGGTGGTGTACAATTATACACCGTATTCTCTCCTCATATAGAGGAAGCCTTGTAGGGAAGTGATGCATAGATTGTTTGAAACAAATTATGAGAAGCTAAAATGACTTTATCTGTGATACTATCAGAATGCCTACCAGAAGAGGAACACGTATCGGGAGACAAGGAGCCTATCGAGGTCGTCATGAAGGAATAGGACGAACCAGAAATCAACTCCTACTCCTCCAGAGACTCCCATTGGGGGAATTCTAACCTAGGGAATGACGAGAGGATAGCAAATCTCGTAGCACAGCAAATTGCTCACGCGATACCAACCATCATCGCTCAGATCAATGCTGACCGGAACGATGCCGGAGGTAGTAATGGGACTGAAAACAACGAGGAATCTGAGGCGTTAAGGAATGGATGCTCCTATAAGACCTTAAAGGCATGCAAACTAAGGACTTCTATGGCACTGAGGGTGCTATAGAGACTTACAGATGGATTGATGAGATGGAGGCTGTACTGGACATCAGCGAATGCAAACTGGACCACATGGTGAGATTTGCTTCTCAATCACTGAAGGGATCGGCATTGGAGTGGTGGAAGACGATCACATAAGCTCGGGGAAGGAATACTGCAATGCAAATGAGCTGGAGCGAATTCAGAGAGCTGATAACCAACAAGTATTGCCCCGTCAATTTACTTGAAAAGCTAGAATCGGAGTTCCTGAGCCTGGAGATGAAAGGTCCCAATTACACGGAGTACATCAATCGTTTCATAGCCCTATCCAGGGTGGTACCACACCTGGTGACACCCGAATCCAAAGGCATAGCACGATTCATCTGGGGCTACATCCCAGAGTTAGAGGAATGGTCCGATCCTCCAAGCCCTTCACTTTACAATCCACAGTTGACCTCACCAGCAGTTTGACCGATGACCTAGTTAGGGCTGGATGGACTGAGCAAATTAGGAGTGATGAGAAAAAGAAGTTTGTTGGAGAGAAAAGAAGGTGGTTTGAAGCAAAGAAAGCAGTTGGAAGTAGTAGCGGGTCAGGAAGGAAAAGTTTCGAAGGTGCAAGACGTGATGATCAGGGAAGCAAGACCCGGAGGCTGTATACGGGAACAAGCCCATTTTGAAACAAGTGCAAGCCACACCATCAAGGGGAATGCAACCCAATGCCCTGCTTTAGGTGCAAAAGGACTGGGCACCTGATCAAGGATTGTACTTTCATACCAGGGAAGCAATGCTATGAATGCGGGGATCCAGGACACATGAGGAGCAAGTGTCCTAAGCTGGGTAGAGATAAGGATGCCAAGCCCAATAAGCCTAAGGGAAGAGCTTTTGTGATGGACCTAGCTGGAGCCCGAAAGGAACCTGATATGATTAACGGTACGTTTCTTGTAAATAGTCATCCTGCTACTTTTTTGTTTGATACTGGAGCGACTGCTAGTTTTATCTCTAGTGCTTTTAGATCCTTGATTGACCTAGCTACGTGTACCTTAGCCAATACGTTTACCGTCGAATTAGCTGATGGCAACATTTTAGAAACTAATGAAATCGTCAAGTATTGTTCAATGAATCTAAATGGAAATACGTTTAAAATAGATCTGATGCCCATTAAGTTAGGAGGATTCGATGTGGTTGTTGGCATGGACTGGTTAGCTAAGAACAGAGTCGAAATTGTTTATGATGAATGCCTACTCAAGATACTGTTGAATGACAAGGAAGTGTTGGTGGTGCAAGGAGAAAGGAGTAACACCTTATACCCCATGATATCCCATTTAAAAGATACCAAGAGCTTACAGAAGGGATGTTCAGCTTTCATAGTCTACGTGATGAAGACCAAAGAGGAGAAGAAGATTTCAGACATCCCAGTGGTTTTTGAATACCCTGAAGTGTTTCCGGAAGACCTACCGGGACTTCCCCGAATCGACAAGTTGAGTTCCAAATAGATTTGCTTCCTGGCGCTGCACCGGTAGCCAAAGCGCCGTATCGACTCGCCCCTCCTGAAATGAAGGAACTGATGATGCAAATTCAAGAACTATTGGACAAAGGATTCATACGTCCGAGTGTCTCTCCATGGGGTGCCCCGGTGCTGTTTGTGAAAAAGAAGGATGGAACCCTATGCATGTGCATAGACTACGGAGAGTTAAATAAGTTGACCATAAAGAACCGCTACCCTCTTCCAAGGATAGACGACCTATTCGATCAACTTCAAGGAGCAAGCTACTTTTCCAAGATAGATTTGAGATCCGGCTACCACCAACTGAAGATAAGAGAAGAAGACATACCCAAGACGGCTTTCTGAACTAGGTGTGGACACTATGAGTACTTAGTCATGCCTTTTGGACTGACTAATGCACCAGCAGCATTCATGGATCTTATGAACTGTGTATGCCGCCCATATCTCGACAAGTTTGTGATTGTGTTCATTGACGACATTCTGATCTACTCCAGTAATAAGGAAGAGCACGAGAAACAGCTCAGACTAATTCTTGAGTTACTCAAGAATGAACAACTATATGCCAAATTTTCAAAATGTGAATTTTGGATGTGACAGATCCAATTTCTAGGGCATGTAGTGAATGAGAATGGAATTCAAGTTGACCCTTCCAAGATTGAAGCCATAAAGAATTGGAAGATTCCTGAAACTCCCACTGAGATTAGGCAATTCCTAGGATTGGCCGGATACTACCGACGATACATAAAAGACTTCTCACGCATTGTGCAACCCTTGACCACACTGACTAAGAAGAACAAAACCTTTGTGTGGGAACCAGAGCAAGATAAAGCCTTTGAGACGCTCAAGGAAAAGTTATGCAGTGCACCTGTTCTGGCACTCCCAGAAGGAGTCGAAGACTTCGTAGTCTATTGTGATGCCTCGCGTCAGGGTTAGGATGTGTGCTAATGCAACGCAACAAGGTCATTGCCTATGCATCTAGACTGCTAAACGATCACGAGAAAAACTAAACTACGTGCGATCTGGAATTAGGTGTCGTGGTGTTTGCTCTCAAAATGTGGAGGCACTATCTTTATGGCACGAAGTGCGTCATTTACACTGACCATCGAAGTTTGCAACACATTCTCGACCAGAAGATGCTAAACATGCGTCAGAGAAGATGGGTTGAGTTGTTAAACGACTACGAGTGTGAAATCCATTATCATCCTTGTAAGGCCAATGTGGTGGCAGATGCTTTGAGCAGAAAGGAGAGAGAAAAACCTCTTCGTGTACGAGCTTTAAGGATAAGTGTGTACACTGACCTAATTGCAAGGCTGAAAGAAGCTCAAAGCGAAGCGTTAAAGGAGGAAAATTTAGCGGGAGAAGGATTAACTGGAATGGAAAAGTGATTTGAAACAGGAAATGATGGTACATATAAGTGCGAAGGGAGAACTTGGGTGCCAAAGCATGGGGGAATTCGAGAGGTAATTCTTGATGAAGCTAACAAATCTAGGTATTCAGTTCACCCTGGAAGTGATAAAATGTACCAGGATTTGAAGGCACTTTTCTGGTGGCCTGGAATCAAGAAATCAATTGCTGTTTATGTCGGAAAATATCTAACTTGTACCATGGTAAAAGCTGAAAACCAAAAACCATCAGGGACATTGCAGCAGCCAGAAATCCCAGAATGGAAATGGGATAATGTCACGATGGATTTTTTACTAAGTTACCCAGAACGTCTAGAGGTCATGATGCTATTTGGGTAATAGTGGATAGACTAACCAAATCAGCTCACTTCTTACCAATTCGGGAAGACTATGACATGTCAAGACTGGCTTAACTGTATATCAATGAAATAATGGCTAGGCATGGTGTGCCACTACCAATAATCTCCGACCGTGATAGTCGTTTCACTTCACGTTTCTGGAAATCACTCCAACAAGCTTTAGGAACTCGGCTGGAATTAAGCACGGCTTACCACCCGTAAACTGACGGTCAAAGCGAAAGGACTATTCAAACTTTAGAAGATATGTTAAGAGCATGCGTAATTGATTTTGGTGGGAACTGGGATAACCATCTTCCATTGGTGGAGTTCTCCTATAATAACAGCTACCATACAAACATCAAAGCAGCACCGTATGAGGCCTCTCTATGGTAGGAAATGTCGGTCACCCTTGAGTTGGAACGAAATTGGGGATAGCCAAGTGTTAGGACCCGACATCGTATTGGAAACCACCGATAAGATTTTCAAAATCAAGGAGCATTTACGGGCAGCAAGGGACCATCAGAAGAAATACTCTGACAGGAGATGCAAACCATTAGAGTTTCAGATAGGTGATAGAGTAATGCTGAAGGTAGCACCATGGAAAGGAACCGTAAGATTCGGAATAAGAGGCAAGTTAAGCCCATGATACATTGGACCATTTGAAATACATGCAAGAATTGGTCCTGTGGCTTACAAGTTGAAACTACCTTAGAAATTGAGTTATATACACGACACCTTCCATGTGTCAAACTTGAAGAAGTGTCTGGTAGACAAAACCTTGGAGCTACCGTTGAAGGAGACAAGAATCAATGATAAGCTGAACTTCGTGGAAGAACCCATAGAGATCATGGACCGCTTGGTTAAGCAACTCAGGCGAAGCCGCATACCCAAAGTTAAGGTTAGATGGAACTCGAGACGAACTTGGGAACGTGAAGACGAGATGAGGAAGAACTACCCGCATCTCTTTAAACCCACCCGTACAAATTCTAATCAAAGCTAAAATTTCGGGACGAAATTTCCTAAACGGTGGGAGAATGTGACAACCGGTCCCAAGGTCACTATTCTAAACCCTAATTTAATTGCATCATATCTCATCTTATGAGTACTAATAATGGAAACAATTTAATTATATCAATAATGTTAGAATCACCATTTGTTATTTGATCCATTTTTATGATTCTATTTGAGTTCTGTGAATTTAGTTATTCTAAGTCTTGCCTTTTGGAAAATTAGTGCCCGGGAATATTAATTAGTCACCCTAAGTAGAAATCACTTAGTCTTAATTGAAACGTATAAAATGTGTGCACACACACATACTTGTAATTTTCGATTCATGCATGCATGGACATGCACAAGACACCACAACTAACAACATCTACCAAATAATATACTACAAAATACCACCACATAATAATTATTATGAGATAAAAAAATTTAAATTAAAACTCACTAAAGGACAAACCTTCGGCCGCCCCCTTGCCACCAATGGACACCCTTGTCCACCACTACACACAACCCACTTCATTCATCCATACAACACACATGCATTCTACACTTTGCAAGACTCACTCCTTTCACTCCTCTCCTCTCTCTCTCTATCTCAAACTCAGCTGAAACCACCCTCACCCTCACGGTTTCAAGCTCCCTTTCAGCCTCATTCCTGCAGGAAAAATCATGAGCTACAACAACAACAACATCGGCCAACACCAAAACCGCAAGAAGGTGTCATTTTGTGAAGTTTGAAGCTTGAATCTTGCAAAACCGAGAGTTCTAGCTTTTGTTCGAGATTCTCCAGCCTTGTCCACGGAGATTCCAGCCATCCACGATCATCCACACCTTTCAAGTTTGTCTTCATTTTTCACTTAAAAACCCTACTTCTTCATGTTGTAGCAGAAACTTCTCACTACTACCTTGTTCTTGGAGAGCTTTCCATGTTCTTGAAGGTATCCTACAAGTATAACATGTCAATCTATAGGTGTAACAAGAGTTACACCTAGAAAACCCTCTTTTGGGTGATTCTCACCATCCAACTTGTGCATCTTGTAACCTTTGAGAAATAACCTTGTAACCTGCTTTCTAATGGCTCATTAAACTACTAATAATCTGTTTTTAATGTCAAAAATGGTTGTACACCATGAATGGAAGGTATTAGCACAAGAACACCATGAAAAACCCCTCTTTCTACAAGTTACAACACACCTTAAACACTTTCTTGAAAACCCTCTCAAACAAGGGTCATAACCTGCTCAAAAATAAGTTTTAGACACCCTAACAATCTGATTTTTAAGTTAGATGAAGTTATGGTAATGGATAAACTCAAGTTACAAAGATTTACACAAGTGTAATGGTCGGTTATGACATTTTCTATGTATTTGAAGTCTATAGATGTGTAGAACAACTAGGCCACGATTTGGGACTGTTATTTCAGTAGGTTTTGATGAATATGAAGAGTGTTAATAATGATTAATCTCTGGAATAAAGGACATGTTGTGTTTAGACCCATTCTAGTCACTTTCGGGACGCAAAAACATGTTAAAATTACTTAAAAACAAGAAAACTTGGGCTATAAAATTTTTAAAGAGAATTTCAGGTTCATTAAGGATTAATAAAGTGTTCTGGAGTCAATGGGAATTTTTAGTGGTCAAAAGGTAATTTAAATGGATTTTTAAGTGAAAACGGGTGCTAACCGAGAGACGTTTTTGAGGAAAATCTAAGAAAAATTGGTATAAGGTTAGAAATTATAAAAATCATTTTATTCCAGTAGGATAAAGGATAATATAACTTATAAAGTAGAAGGTTGGTCAAACAAGCTTTTAAAAGGGTCAAACCCGGTTAAAAACGAGTTTTAACGGTTTTAACGTAAAAACGAGTCTTTCCACTACTAAAAGCAAATTTTGTGATTAAAAAGGTTGGAAACTTATAAAAAGTTAGCTACTGGTCCTAGAGTCAAAAACATGAAAACTCATAGGTAACCATCTTAAACCCTTCGGTTTTACCGTAACCGGCAACGTTAAACGCGTAATTTATAAACCGAGTCCATAAACTGAAATTTTGGGTATATGTTCTTAAAATTAAGTTAGATTAAGGTCTTGAACCTGATTTTGGTTATAAAGGTCATTTAATACAAGAGACCAAACTTAAGGGTAGAAACTGTCAATTTTGAAACTTTAGGGGCTAAACTGTAAAATTTTGTTAAACTTCATGATTGACTCCAATAAGCACTTTAGTCACTTGAATAGCATATTTACCATATATTCTTGACTTAGTAGTGTAGAAACCCTTAATCGTATGAGAAACCTTGACTTTCCATAAAAGGAAATTTTTTATGCAAACCCTAATCGAATCAAAGCCGAACCCGACAAACTAAGACTTAGGCACTCTTGTTGCACCTTAAATAGTTTTAGAGCAGTAGCTAATCACTTGATATATATTCATGATAGGGTGCTAGACTTGAGATATTCCCGACACATGAAGGATTTCTTTGCTTAATATTAAGGTGAGTTCTAGTGATCCCTTTTTACTTACTGTTTTTAGGATGAAACATGCTCTTTTGTTTTATGAACTATGATTGTGCTTTACTTGATGCTTGTATGTGGGACTTTTGGATACCTGCTGACACTTATATCATGATCATTAATTTTTTTATGAACCGCTTGCTTTATATGGATAGATCTATTTAGGGAATACACCACACACAGTGGCTCCCGCTACAGGCAGGTACCCCACTGAGATCCTGAGTGATCGTATGTGGCATGTAACAAGTTTTGATTAAGAAACTATGGTGAACCATCCTAGCAGGTATGGTTCACTGATTTGAGGCTTGGTTCCTTCCTTCGGGAATATCCGGTTAAACACAAGTTTAGAAGAGGCCAACCGGGGACCAAGTGCAGGGTTGATTGTGATACCCCACGATGACTGATACTAAAAATGATGCTTTCAAAATCAAATGAGATTTTTCATAAGCTTTAACACTTGATTCTAAAACCTTTACTGTGGACTTTAAGAGTTCCTTTTATTGTTTTGAAACTTTAAGCACTTGAATTCACCAACTTTTTAGTTGACACTATTTTCTTTTGAGCATGTTTCAGGTAACCCGTGAAGACTCTAGCTATTATGGAAGACTTAGATTCAACCCCGAGACCATGGCATTTGCTAGTGTGACCAAAACCATGACTTGAACAATTTGATTCAATGACTATTTTATTTTGTTGAACTATGTAAACAGGTGGTGCTGGATCTATTTCCAGCCCAGTATCTTTTAAAACTTTAAATGCCATGTGATGTTCTCTCCTTTTAAGCTCCTATATTGGTTTGTTTCCGCTGCCATGTATGTTATTACTAATCTGTGACGTCCCACCCAACCTAGGCCGGGGGTGCGACACTTAAGGTTGTCCCGATTGTACGAGACTTTCCTGAAGTATTTCCCAATGAACTTAGTGGTTACCTCCCGTGCGCGAAGTCGAGTTTAAAATTGACTTGATACCAGGAGCAAACCCAGTGGCTAAGTAAGTATATCTGCTTGCACCATCGGAAATGCAAGAACTCTCTAGTCAACTTCAAGAGCTATCCGAGAAGGGCTTCATTCGTCCTAGTTCTTCACCTTGGGGTGCACCTGTTCTATTAGTAAAGAAGAAAGATGGGTCGTTTCGTATGTGGATTGACTATCGTGAGCTTAACAAGCTTACCATCAAGAATCGCTATCCTCTTCCTCGTATCTATGACTTTTTGACCAACTTCAAGGAGCTGCTATATTTTCGAAGATCGATTTACGTTTTGGTTATCATCAATTGTGAGTCCATGACGACGATATCTCAAAGACTGTATTCCGTACTCGATATGGGCATTATGACTTCATGGTTATGCCATTTGGTTTAATAAATGCTCCTGCTGTTTTCATGGATCTCATGAATTGAGTATGCAAGCCTTATCTGGACAAGTTCATGATCGTTTTCATTGACGACATACTCATCTATTCCAAGTCCAATACCGATCATGAACTTCACTTGCGACGAGTTCTTAAACTTTTGAAGAAAGAACAACTGTACGCAAAGTTCTCAAAATGTGAATTTTGGCTCGAGGAAATTCAATTTCTGGGACACGTGGTGAATAGCCAAGGAATTCACGTTGACCCTGCAAAGGTGGAAGCTGTGAAGAATTGGTGTGTTCCCACAACTCCAACCAAAATTCGTTCTTTCCTTGGTCTTGTTGGTTATTACCGGCGATTCATCGCCAACTTTTCAAGAATCGCGAAGCCGCTCACTTCCTTGACACAAAAGAATAAACCGTTCGAGTGGGGGCCCGAGCAAGAAGAATCTTTTGGAATGTTAAAACACAAGTTGTGCAATGCTCCTATCTTGACTCTACCCGATGGAAACGATGATTTCACGTGTATTGTGATGCGTCCAAACAAGGCCTTGGTTGTGTTCTTATGCAACGAGGAAAGGTCATAGCGTATGCATCAAGACAATTGAAGGTCCATGAGGTAAATTACATGACACACGACCTTGAACTTGGTGTTGTGGTTTTTGCCTTAAAGATCTAGAGGCATTACCTTTATGGTACGCAATGTATAGTCTACACCGATCACAAAAACCTTCAACACGTTTTTAATCAAATAGATCTCAATATGTGACAACTTCGTTGGGTTGAGTTGATTAGTGATTAGGACTGTGACATTCGTTACCACCCTGGGAAGGCAAATGTCGTAGCCGATGCACTAAGTCGTAAAGTCCATAACAAGACGACCTCGTTTCAAGAAATTCGCGATCGACGACAGTGGTTTGATACTTTGAGAGAATTCGATACCGAGATACGACTGGATGTCAACGAGACTACCGTACTGCTACAAAACTTGAGAATAGGTAGTAACATCGAGTCTAGTATCCTTGAGGCACAACAAGCGGTTCAACAAGAAGGAAGAATGAAGGATGAACTGGAGCATAACCTTCTAACTCAATTGGAGATGAAACCTAATGGGTTAATGTACTTTGCAAATCGAATTTGGGTTCCAAATAGCGATAATCTTTGTACCTTTATCATGAATGAAGCTCATCAAACTCGTTATTCTATTCATCCTGGCTCCGATAAGATGTACATGGACCTGCGTGGTCAATATTGGTGGCCTGGAATGAAGAAAGATATAGCGACTTATGTAGCTAAGTGCCTCACATGTACGAAGGTTAAAGCTGAACATCAACGTCCAAGTGGATTACTTGAGCAACTCGAGATTCCTATGTGGAAGTGGGAACACATATCCATGCACTTCATAACTAAGCTACCTGAACCACTCGAGGACATGATAGCATATGGGTGATCGTTGACCGATTGACCAAATCGGTACATTTCATACCCATACGTGACACTTACAAGACATCAAGGTTGGCTCGTATATACGTTGATGAAATTGTAAGTCGTCATGGGGTACCTCTGCACATCATATCCGACCGAGATGCTCGTTTCACTTTCATTTTTGGTCGTCTATGCAAGAACTCTTGGGTACACAACTAGATCTAAGCATGGCTTACCATCCTCAAACTGATGGTCAAACCGAGCGAATGATCCAAACCTTGGAGGATTTGCTACACCTTTATGTCCTTGACTTTGGTGGTGACTGGGATACGCATTTACCACTCGCGGAATTTCGGTATAACAATAGTTACCACTCGAGTATCAAGATGGCACCGTTTGAAGCACTTTATGGTCGTAAATGTCGTTCACCGATCTGCTGGACCGACATTGGTGAAAACTTCATCACTGGTCCTGAACTCATACAAGAAACGACCGATAAGGTCTCTATAATTCGCAAGAACCTTGAAGTAGCAAGAAGTCGGCAAAAGAGCTATGCTGATAAGCGACGCAAGCCGTTGGAGTTCCAAGTTAGGGAGATGGTTCTTCTTAAGGTCTCACCATGGAAGGGTGTTGTTCGCTTTAGAAAGAAGGGTAAACTAGCTCCTAGATTTGTAGGACCTTTCAAGATTCTGAAAAGGATCGGGAAAGTGGCTTATAAACTGGAGTTACCTTCTGACCTTAGTGGAGTTCATCCTGTTTTCCATGTCTCAAATTTAAGGAAGTGTTTGGGTGACGAAAGTCGGCATGTTCCATTGGATGACATCCAGATCGACGAGTCATTACACTTTGTTGAGAAACCCGTTGAAATCATGGATCGCATCATGAAGAAGACTAGAACCACCACTACCCCAATCATCAAGGTACACTGGGAGAATAAGCGTGACGCTGAATTTACTTGGGAATGTGAGGAGCACATGAGAAAGAAATACCCGTTCTTATTTGTATAGTTTCATTTTCATAATTTCAGGACAAAATTCTTTTAAGTTGGGGAGACTGTAACATCTCGTATTTTATTAACTAAAAGTTAACTTCGTTTATTTTTATAAGAGTCATATTGTCAATTATGGAATTCATCTGTTATTTATGCTTATTCTTTTTTAGTTGTCATAAAATTTTAATGTATGAAAGTTAAAAAAATAAAATACTAAATAATAATAACTATGATAATATTAATAATAATAATAACAATAATAATAATAATAATAATAATAATAATAATAATAATAATAATAATAATAATAATAATAACATCTTATAAAGTTATTAAAAATGTTTAAAAGTTAAATTAAGTTAAGGGGTTGGTTTGTCAATTTATAAACTTTAAAAGAAAGTTTAAGCATAAAAAAATAAACATTCAAAAGTTGAGGGGATGTTTGTGTAAATTTATTAAACCCCAAACCAAAACCCCCCAACCCCGATTTTCCGGCCAACCCTCCGGCCACCGCCGGAGAGGCTCCGGCCAACCCCAAAATCATCAAAATCGACCGTTTTCTTCGTCCAGAACCGTTCCCAAACCTTCTAGAATCAGTTTCGAACACTAATTGGACTTTAATTTGGGTTTAAAATCGGTAATGGGGATCGATTGGGCTCGGTAACCGTCGACCTCAACCCTCTAGCCGTTCAACAATTAAAACCTAATAAAAATCTAATTAATTGAGCATAAACAATCGTTTACCTACACCTAAACCATTACAACATCCACTTACACCTGAAACGAACACAAATCTTGAATTCAATCACCATCTTCCTCGCGAACCTGCTCCCCTATCAAAACCCACTTTCCAATCAATCTAACCTAAAATTATTAGAGGGCTTTTTGTCCTAATCATCACACAAAGCTACCCACAAAGTTAATTGATTTATCACCAACATTTACACCGCGTTTTCACATCTATTCGGCCGCGACCTGTTCTTCGTTGGGTTCATCTTCAATTCAAACGTAATCGGGTAATTAAATACATACATCTGTTCTACTTGACATGGGGAACAAAAGCCCCATGATTATCAGTATTAACAAAAAGGAATTGATCTTCAATTTTGGGCTAAACGAATTTAGGGTTTATGTGAATTTGGGGATAATTTTGTGTTTGTGTTTAAAAGATTTAAAAACCAAGTGATACCAAGGCCACGACCCTGGTTCACTGGTTAGACACTTGCCCCTTGCAAACTTGAGGTCCCGGGTTTGAACCCGGGGACCCTCAACTATTTTTTTGGGGTCTTTTTAGCCTAAAAAAATATATAAAAATTCTAAAAATTGTAAAGATAAGTTTTATAAACTTTCCTTATTTTAAAAGTACCTAATTATTTTCTGTAAATTTATTTTGTTAAACACCTTAACAATTTTATAATATATTATTTAAAAATGTTATAAATAGTTATTTTTATAAAAATGGACTTGAAATAATAAATCAAAAATAATTAAAATATTAATGGACACTATATTATGTTAATTATGGATTAATCATAAAAATAGTAGAAATTCTATATATTTTATAGTTTCACAAATTGTTTACAAATGTTATTTTAGGTTATATTTTAATAGTTAATAAATAATTAGTGGACAATACGTTATTTTAATTATTGGTTAATCATGATTATTTCAAAAAAATTATAAGAACTTATTTACACTTTATATTTAAACTTGATCACTTATTATGATTTAAATTCATTTCTTTATAAAAAATTACTTAAACGATATATTCTTCTTCATTGGATTAAAAGTGACTCCATTATTTGATTTTAATTACCAAAACCCCAAATCCTTATTGTAACCCTAGTACATATTCTTAACCTTGTTATTAAAACTAAAAATCTTGTAACATATATAATTTTAGGTATCTCGTGAAGGTTTACGTTGGAACGTTGCTTATTATTCTTATTAATCATCATTTTTATACTTATTGCCATGTGAGTTTCCTTGCCCCTTTCTTTATGATTTTCACACTATTTTCGGGTGAAGCATGATACTTATACATCATACACTTATAAACGTTTGAGACTTGTAAAGCACTTACAATTCATCTTTATATTTTGTCATGGTTAATTGTGTGTTGTAAGTGATTATATCAGATACATAGTTTGTTTACAATCATTAATTATTGCTAGTCTGGCGACGTCTTAGATCTTTGTGCCTGACAAGCCTATTTGGTGCTAAAGCCGAGGTATTGCTGGCTCCTGATGACGTATGCTTGTTCATCATGGGAACCAAATACAATTAGCCAATCATATATACTTGTAATCAAGTCGAGGTTTGATTGTAACGATATGTGTTCTATGTTAGGTCTAGATTGTATAGGGCTAGATCAATTTTGTATAGGCTTAGGACTTGAAAATCAAGTCTTGTAATTAACATTTGTAACAGTCAAAATATATATATATGTGATTTGAATCTATAGGTTAACCCCATATATGTATGTGTGTTGATTTGTGCTTTGACAGGAGAAACAATATTCTTGGGATGGATTTGATAAAACTGACCAAGTGTAGGAAACATCTACGGATGAACAATTTTGTTAATCCGTAGATATGTTTCATACAAGACCAAATGACCAAGTGTAAGTTCCTACGGATGATCAAGTTCCATGAAGTGAAGACTCCTACGGAAGAACAACATTCCCACGGAAAAGCAAATCATCTACGGAAGAATAGAAGATCTGCGGAAGGCAAGACTCCTGCGGAAGACCATTATACTTGTGTGATTATCAATTCCAAGAAGTCAAACAAGTCAACAAGATCAACAACAAATCCCGAGAGATCCGGTGTTTCCTTAGCCGACTCAAACATCTATAAATATGAGTCCTAGGTTTCACATCTCGGTGAACACAATCAATCAATATTACGGCTGTCAAGTTACACCATTGTGCAACCCTAATCGCCGTCCCATCAACATCAACATTATTTGATACACTGTATTCGATTGTTTATAGTATTCATTATTATTCGTTTGTAATCATTACGTTATAGTTAATGAAATACTTTGAATAATTATTGATTTTGCATTTATTGTGTTTCTGTGGTTGTGTTCATAATTAATCATTCAAACAATTAAACGTCAATTAATGATAATTCCGCGATCATTAAATTGATTTATTTTAATACTGATAATTCCTGAATTGCGATCCTTGGATTCACAGGTGGTATCAGAGCGACTGGTGCTCATTGATCTAGATCAATTGATCTATCAGTATTAAAATTGTTTAATTGATTTTCAAACAATTAATTCAACGACTTGTCTTTCAGCAAGCATTCTCTTATTGCTTGTTTGATTTAGATCTATATTCAAATCCATTGAATACTAGATCTGCGTCTTTGATAGATTTGTCAATTCAAGCACTTAAATTTTAAATCTTGTTTTGCAGTTAAACATGAGTACTTTTGGAGGAGGATCTTATCAACCACCAAAGTTGGAAACAAAAGCTGATTTTAAATCCTGGAAGATCAAGTTCAGAAATCATGTGAACTACACTGATTCTGACTTGTGGGAGTCCATCACACAAGGTCCTTATATTCCACCCACTCTTGGGCCGGATTATAATGACAAAAACCAGCCAATCAGCACTAAGGACTTGCCACCTGATGATGTCAAGAAGGTTAAAGTCGATATTAAAGCATACAACTTGCTTAGTATGGCTTTACCTGAAGAAATCTTGATCAGGTGCAAGAACTATAAAACAGCAAATTCCCTATGGAAGATACTTCACACTCTCTATGAAGGGAGTGATGAAATCAGAAGCATAAGGAAAGACACCCTTAGATCACAGTATGAAACTTTTCATCATATTGAGGGTGAGTCAATTCCTCAGCAACTCCATAGATTCATGCAACTCGTCACTGAGATGAACATCTTGGAGTTAAAATACACAACTGAGGAACTGAACAAGAAGATGCTCCATACTTTGCCTGAAAGTTGGAAGCAAACAGTCTCCATGTTCAAAAACACCATAGATCTGAAGACAACTGGTCTAGATACACTAGTTGCCAAGGTTGAAGCACTTGAACTGGATGAACAATCAAGAAACAAGAGTGTGAGAACTCATGTCTCACCTTATCACTTCAAGGAAACAAAGAATGCTGGTAGTGCATTTATATCTAATAATGAAGATGATAACTCTTGTGCTCTGAGTGACAATGAAGAAGAAGTAAGCTTCTATGCATCTAAACCCACTAAGAAGTCATCTCAAAGTAAAACTCAAAAGGAAAAAGGGAAAGCTACAGAGAAAAGAGAGACATCAGCAACAGCCAACTCAGAACCAATCACTGTGATATTGGATTCTGAAGAACAAAAAGCAGCCTTTGCAGCTTTCAGCTCAAGCTTTCAAGTATATCTTGGCAGTTCCCTTACAGCAGCAAACATCTGTCAGCAAGACTTGGAGGAACTCCCTCCGGATGTAGTCGAAGAGATGGATCTACAATGGCAGATGGCTATGATTGCCTACAGAGCCAAGCAATATCTTCGAAGAAACAAAAATCTGGCAGCAGCTAGCAAAACATCGAAGATTGGAGTGGATAAGTCTAAAGTCAGATGTTATAAATGCAATCTCTATGGTCACTTTTCTAGAGAATGCAACCAACAATCAACTCCACAGTATCAGCAGCAGCAGCAACAAAATCAGCAGCCAACCTCTCAAAGATCTTGCATAGACAACCTCAGCTCACATCCCCACCAGCCAAAAATACATCAGCAGGACCAAGTAACTCTAAAGAGACAGGGCTGATCATACTTCAGGATGGAACTTGTGACTGGAGTTTGTATGAGAAGGAAGTGATAGAGGAGAATCAAGCACTGATGGCACATATGGAAAACAAAGTTCCTCCAATGGCCAAAGAGGTAAAAGAGAGGTTATGTTCATCAACATGTGTTGAGGAAGTTGAAAGATATAGAGTCCATGCTCAACAACTGGCTGATAAAGTAAAAGAAACTATGGTTTTAAATGAATCACACTTAAGAGAACAGAAACTATATCAAATCAAAATAAACTCTTTACAAAAAGATTTAGAAAAATATGTTTCTGAAAACTACAGCCTAAAAGCCCAAGTTGAGCATCTGACCACTTCCTTAACAAAATCCATGGCTGATCATGCATCTACTGAAGTGAAACTTCAGAAGTTTCAATTATCATCTCAGCAATATGAGAAGTTACTCAATTCTCATATTGAATCAAAGAACAGGTCAGGGTTGGGTAATAATGCAGTGGCACCACCTATTAATAATAACTACACACCTTTACCTGAAACAATGACTAACAACTTGTCAAATCATTTTGTGCAAAGCACCAACATTGACATAAAAGATAGTCAAATAAACAACAATAAAGCTGAGATGAGTGAAACTGAATCAACTGAATCAGAGTCAATTAAACATAATGAATCAGATTTTGATAACTATGATGACCTGGATGATTCTGATGAACATGATAATGTTCAACTGAACATTGGTAAGAATGTTCAAGTTGAACCTGGTCTTCCACGAGTCCTTGAAGAATCAAAGCTGCAATATCCGCCAAAGCAACGGAACATGCTGAAGACCATTTGTAAGAGGATTGCTGAACTTAATGAAGGATTACAAGAACTGCATCTTCCCAAGATCGACAGCTGCGGATCAAGCACAAAATCACCTTTGTCATCTGATAAAGGTAAGAAATATTCAAACAAGAATCCTCGGAAAGAACAGACTGAGGAATCCGTAGAACATCTGCGGAAAGCAAAAACTGCCAAGTCCGTAGATCATCTGCGGAAGACAAAGACTAATGATTCCGCAGAAAAACAACGGAAGAAAGATACTGATACTGTGGATGAGATAAAAAGGGAAAACATCAAACATGCTCACAAAAAGCTAAATGTCAAACAACAGAAGCCATCCACAAATAAACATGAAGAATTACCAGCTGATGAACCCAAGAAGAAATCAACTGATGGCTCTGCTAGTCAGAAAAAGACCAAAAAGAAGGCTGAAGAAGAAAATTCTGAGAAATATTGCAAATGGTGTGATATGAAGAATCACAGCACTGATGAATGCTACTTCAGTAGTTACTGTTCCATTTGCAACATGAACAATCACATGACTGATGACTGTTTCTTCAACAAACATTGTGCCATATGTGACAAAAATAACCATTCCACTCAGGAATGTTATTTTAATAAGAAGAACAAGAAAAAGAGCAACAAGAAATCACAAGGTGCATCATCAGACTCAGAAAGTGACAAAGAGACAAAGCCTGAGAAGGAAAAACAAAATTCAAAGAAAAGATCATTTGTTGCTGACAAGACTGTGAAGAAGAAAATGCCAACACAGGCTAAGACACCTCATAAAAAGGTGGATTTGTCTGATAAACAACCGGAAGCTGTTGATGATTTCTTTGACAACTTTGATAAAGGAACTCCTGTATCCCAATCAAAACAGAAAGATGAAGAAACCTTCAAGACTACAGGATCTTCTTCAAAGTTAAGATACCAACCAAAACAAGCTAAGTTGAAGAAAGACTCGGATAAGCATGAAGACACTCAGAAACCCGAATCATCTTCAACAGAATCATCCTCACAAACATCAGATCAAAAAGAAACAACTAATACTGAAACTTCACGATTAATTCATGAAGGAGTAACTATTGTTGACACAACTGGCAAATCCAAGACAATTAAGCCTTGGGTTGTCAATTCTAATTAGTTTTCTTTTTGTATGCAGGAACAATTATGGAGAGCTGACAACAAGTGGTATGTTGACAGTGGTTGTTCCAGACATATGACAGGCAACTGTGCACTTCTCCATGACTTCAAACATAAACATGCCTCTTATGTGGCATTTGGTGGGGATAAGAAGGGAGGTAAAATTGTTGGTGAAGGAATGGTAACTAATGGTGTTTTAACATTTGAAAAAGTAAATTACTGTGAAAATTTGCAGTATAATTTACTTAGTGTTTCCCAAATTTGTGATCAACATTATTTAACACTGTTTGATAACACTAACTGTTACATTCTTAAGCCAGGATTTACAGTTCCAGCAGACTGGATACTTCTTAAAGCATCAAGAAAAGGCAACACATACATCTTGGATATGAACAACACAACACTCACCAAACATGAGACATGCCTGCTGTCCAAATCTTCCGAAGATGAATCTCAATTGTGGCATAGAAGGCTTGTCCATTCCAACAACATGAATAAATTGGTGAAAAATGAACATGTCACTTAGGATTACCAAAGAAAGAATTTCATTGTTCTAATCACTGTTCTTCATGTTATAAAGGAAAACAACACAGAGTGTCTCACAAATCCAAAACAATCAACACTAACACTACACCACTCAAATTGCTTCATATGGATCTCTTTGGTCCAACCAATGTGCTGAGCATTGGAAAAAGGCAATATTGTTTGGTGATAGTTGATGATTTCACTCGATTTACATGGGTCTTTTTCTTAAAACATAAGAGTGAAACATCTGAAACCTTAATGGACTTTGTAATCAAGATTGAGAATCAACTTGATTTAACAGTTAAAATTTTTAGGAGTGACAATGGAACTGAATTTGTTAATGCTGATATGGATTCTTTTTGCAGGACTAAAGGCATAGCTAGACAATTCAGTGCCCCAAGAACTCCTCAACAAAATGGAGTGGCTGAAAGGAGAAATAGAACACTGATAGAAGCAGCCAGAACAATGCTAGCTGATTCGCAGTTGCCCATTACATTCTGGGCAGAAGCTGTGAATACAGCTTGCAATGTTCAAAATAGAACATTGATAGTCAAAGAACATAATAAAACACCTTATGAACTCTTATTTAAAAGAAAGCCTTTTATAGGATATCTTAGAGCTTTTGGGTGTCATGTGTCTGTTTTAAATACTAAAGAACAATTGGGAAAATTTTCTGAAAAAGCCTATGATGGTTTCTTTGTTGGATATTCATCCACTTCTAAATCATACAGGGTGTACATTCCAGAACATAACATAGTTGAAGAAACTCCCAATGTTTCTTTTGATGAATCCATGTTTACTACCAATGTAAAAGGATCATCTTGGTTATTTGATATAGATGCATTAACAGAATCATTTAACACTGGTTATTTGATCAATGCAGGTGCTGCGGATACATGTTATCCCTTTGTGCCCCCAAGTGTGAATGAAGTGCCTTTAACAGCTGATCCACCAAGAGCACGTGTGCCACCTGAACCACAGCAAAGATCAAGTCAGCAGCATGAAGCTATTTCTGGAGAAGCAAACTCTTCATCCCCAGCACATGTAAATTCATCAGCAGATGTTTCCTCATCCGTAGATGTCACTACTGATGCTAGAAATGAAGAGGAGGCAGTCATCCAACCACCATTACCAGCTGACCAACATTGTTCATCCGTGGCCGTGGATGATGTAACTCCTACGGAAGTACAAAATACTGCTTCCGTAGAACTTCCTGCGGAAGAACAAAATACTGCTTCCGTAGAACTTCCTGCGGAAGAACAAAATACTGCTTCCGTAGAACTTCCTGCGGAAGAACAAAATACTGCTTCCGTAGAACTTCCTGCGGAAGAACAAAATACTGCTTCCGTAGAACTTCCTGCGGAAGAAGACAAAGCAGCCAATCAAACACCAGCTGATCCTAACGACCATGAGTCTTTTGATTATTTCATCGACTCAACTTCTCAGCTAACACCATCTGCTTCAATGGGCTTCTCAAACTTAGACTCCACAGTTCAAGTTGATGCTGTTTCAACAAGCAGAGTACACAAATCTCATCCAACAGACAACATCATTGGGGACCTGCATGCCAGAACCACAAGAAGCAAAGGAGGTGTGGCAAACATTGTTTGTTCACCTGCTTTTTATCTCAAACAGTCCCTGCAAACATCACAGCTGCACTGAAAGACAACAGCTGGATTGAGGCCATGCAAGAAGAGTTGCAACAATTTAGAAAACAGAAAGTGTGGACTCTTGTCGATTTGCCTTCAGGTCAACATCCAATTGGCACAAGATGGCTTTTCAAGAACAAGCTGGATGACAGAGGTATCATAGTAAGAAACAAGGCCAGACTCATTGCACAGGGATACACTCAGGAAGAAGGAATAGACTATGACGAAGTCTTTGCCCCAGTTGCAAGGATTGAAGCTATACGAGTCTTCCTAGCCTATGCAGCATTCAAGAAGTTCACAGTCTATCAGATGGATGTCAAGTGTGCTTTTCTTTATGGGAAAATTGATGAAGAAGTCTATGTGGCACAACCACCTGGTTTTGAAGACCCTGATTATCCACATAGAGTATACAAGCTTGACAAAGCCTTGTATGGTCTTCATCAAGCACCCAGAAAGTGGTATGATACACTATCATCCTTCCTGCTGAAGAATGGGTACAAGAGAGGAACTATTGATCAGACACTCTTCCTCAAACAAGAGCATCAAGATCTTTTGGTTGTTCAAATATATGTTGATGACATCATATTTGGATCCACCAATAAGAAGCTGTGTCAAAGCTTTGAAGACTTAATGAAATCTGAATTTCAGATGAGCTCCATGGGAGAATTGACATTCTTCCTTGGCTTACAAGTTCATCAGAAACCAGATGGCATTTTCATCAACCAAGAAAAGTACATTCTTCAAATTTTGAAGAAGTACAATCTAGCTGATTCCACTTCATGCAAGACACCAGCATCAACAATAGACAAGATAGTGCCTGACCCTGCTGGCAAATCCGTAGATCAACGATTGTACAGATCAATGATCGGTTCTTTAATGTATTTAACTGCCAGTAGACCTGACATAATGTTTGCTGTTTGTGTTTGTGCCAGGTATCAATCAGACCCAAAGGAGTCACATTTGAATGCTGTAAAGAGAATTTCAGATATCTGAAAGGCAAACCTGCATTGGGACTTTGGTATCCCAAAGATGGAGACTTAGCCTCTACTCATACTCAGATAGTGACTATGGAGGGTGCAACAACAACAGAAAATCCACAACTGGTGGATGTCAATTTTTAGGACCAAGACTTGTTTCATGGCAGTGCAAGAAGCAAACAAATGTATCTGTATCCACGGCTGAAGCAGAGTACATAGCTGCTTCAGCAGGTTGCTCTCAAGTACTTTGGTTGCAAAACCAATTACTTGATTATGGTTACAATTTCCTTCATACACCAATTCATATTGATAATTCAGCTGCTATGTTTATAACTGCTAACCCAGTTCAACATAGTAAAACAAAACATATAGAAATCAGATACCATTTTCTGAGAGATTGCTCTGAAAAGGGTCTAATCAAGTTAGTCAAAGTAGACACAACCAATCAGCTTGCTGATTTGTTTACTAAAGCATTTGATTCTGTTAGATTCAATTTTCTGATAGAATCTTTAGGGATGATTAACTTAGAATAAATCAACAAAAGCATATGATTGACTTTGTGAAGAGTAATCGTTGAGGACAACTTAAGTGTCTGTTAGCACATCTATACATGCATTATATATGGGAAATGATAGTAGACTATACTTGGCTATTAAACAAAAACTCAATCTGACTTATATCATACTGATATGTGAGTAGGTTCAACTTGAGTATAAACAAAGCTAAGAGCATGCCAAACTAAAAACATGAGGTAACTGTCTGTGAGGATTCCATTTGATAATCAAGAAGGTATGTTCTCTCCTGCTGTGATCAAATCACTTACACAAGCACACTATGTAAAATACTTTATAATATTCTATCTTTGCAAAGTCATATTCCCTCTGTTTTGTGTGAACAAAGACCTGGGAATGTGATTAATAAGTGTGATCTTCATTCTCCCTCTGTTCTGTATCAACAAAGACCTGGGTTAAAGTTCACCTCTGTTTTACGAAAGTAAAGACCTGGTGACTATGAAGATCATATTTCAGCTCTAAAAAGGAATCACTTGTGATCCATTGAACATCAAGCTCAAGAGCTATCACATCAAAGCATTCATGAGACTGAACATTGTCTCAAGATAGAACTTATAACTTAATGTACATAGTCATTAAGTGTGGAATGTAGTGATTTGCCTCATCTACGGAAGACATACTCTAACGATAATTGAATGTGGGACTCATGATTGCTACTGATTAACAAACTTCACAACATGATAAATTGCATGCCTAGTTGATACAACACTCATGTTTGAATTTAAGTGGATTTATATACTTGCAATCAGATATGTGTTGAATCAACTAACAACATCAGCAGAAGCCAATTTATAGTATGATCCCTCTATATATATATGCATGCATGTACCTGTTTCACAGATGCTTAATTGTTATTTCAACAGAATTTCTCTCATTTAGAATGTCATAAGCCTGTCATGCCTGTTCACAACTTAAATTTATGATGAATGCAACAGTTTCACATTAATCACAAATTTAGGGGGAGTAGTTCATGCATGAAAAACAAACAATAAAAGCTGATAATTGATCTGAATTATTTTGAAGGAATTGGAACTTGAGCACTAACTTGAATACAGGATACAGGAAACTTGCTTCCCTGTACTTAATTGCCATGTAAATAAAGTCAACAATGTCCAACATCAACATTTGATTCTACTATGTAGATATCATACATTTAAAGTTCTCAAAACTTTAAGTTCCGCAGAAGTTTCAGTAATACTTCTCATCCGTAGAAGTAACAGTGAAATTTCTGCATCCGCAGAAGTCACAGTAATACCGCTCATCCGTAGAAGTATTATGTGATCTCTGATTCAGCAGCAAAACAAGCAAAACAAAACAAATGCATTATTTGAACTTACATCCAATGTAAAGTTCCGCAGATGTTGACATCCGCAGAAGTTAAGGTTCCGCAGATGTTGACATCCGCAGATGTCAAGGTTCCGCAGATGTTCTGCGGAAGAAATAATGCACACTAAACACTTGGAATAGGGAAAGGAATAAATGAAAGTGGGCACAACATAGGAATAAATGAAAGTGGGCCCAACATAATGTGAGCCCAACATAATTAATAAAAGATGTTAATTATGTTCGACTATAAATAAGGTATCTGACTCTTAAAAATTCACTTCTCACTTTTACAGAGCACTTTTTCAGATTAACCTAGAAAATCGCACTTTTTCCCCCTTTTCAAAATTTCAAAATATCAACATTATCCAGTAACCGATTACTGTTACTGCAAAGGTAAATCATGTCTTAAACATCAATACGGAACTGGTTAATCGATTATTGCCATTCAAACGATTCAACTGCGTGATTTCTAACTTGATTTTCTTTGCAGATGGCAAATAGATTTGCTAAGGAGCATAATGTGTGCGCATTCTTGAACGCTGATGATCCAGCAGCGGAAGGATGTCGAGATATCATCAGATATCTACGACGATCCAGGCTCTTCTACGCCTTGACGGCTGAGCCTGTGATCCATCAGGCGCACATAATCGGATTCTGGAATTCAGCACGAGTGGAAGAACAAAACGATGAGGAGGTAATAGTGACTGAGATTCTGAACCAGCGTCTTCGAATCACTGAAAGCACCATACGAAGATGTCTGGAGCTCGGAGATAGAGAGATAGGTCACCCAGACGTTTTCGAGAATGAATACATAGAAAAGGTATTCAATCTCATGGGGTACGACGGAGATTATGAAAAAGGAGAAATCAAGAAGGGTAGGCTGTGCAAACCGTACAGATTCTTATGTCACACCACCTGAAGTGCATGTCGAACAGGAAGTCGGGGTTAGACAGATTTTCTCGACACATCTCATCAGGAATTATTGGGGTGTTCGAGGGGAGAATCTACAATTATGCAAGATACATCTTCAACTGTCTGTGCGAGCAAGTCAAATTGCAAAAGAATGAGAAGATGTACATGTTCCCCAGATTCCTGCAATTGGTGATTAACTCAGAACTCCCAAGCTTGGACAGGGTTGGAGAAGTGTTTGTTCAAGCTCACCTGAACAAATCGGTGCTGAATAAACTTAGTGGAAAGTATGAGGGTCCTGACATGCCTATGTTTGCTCATGTTATTGATCCACAAGCTGATCTGCCACAAGAGTTGGCATGGGCAGATGAAGCAGAATCATCTGCTGATTCTGGTCAATCTTCTCACTCACCACACCAAACACCTCAACACCAACAACAATCACCACCCCAAACACCACCACTACAACATGATTCACCAAGCGAATCACCTCAACAACCACAATCACCATCAAGCCTAAACACCCAACCAATCTCCCCAATTCAACCACACCAATCACCTGTTCTGATATCATCATCTTCAACCAAGACCACTCAGCCAGTATCTCCCATCCAACAACAACCACAATCATCCTCTCAGTCTTCATCTCATCACACTCAACCATTCTCTCCACTCCAAATCCAATCACCCATACCACCACCACCAGAATCCCCAAAACCCCGATCACCGGAAAGTGCTGGGACTGAACCACTTGAGGTGACTGAGTCTGTACACTCTGTACACTCAGGAGACACCGAAATACTATCTGAAGCCAGCACTGTTCCTTTCTCACCAACTCACACAGATGAACCCGAGGAGATTCAAGAATCTGCTCAGGATGTCACTGCTTACAATGAAGATGACTTAAGTGACAGTGACATTCCTGTGAGCAAAAGCTTTCTGGTTGCAAAATACAACAAGTTGGTGCTTAAATCCAACAAGAGAAAACAAAGAATTGTGGAGCTGTACGGAGTTATCCAAGAAAAGGATGAAGAACTGACAAAGAAGGATTCCAGTTTGAAAAGGCTGAGAGAAGATGCACAATGCAACAATGAAATTATTGATGCATTGTTCCAAACAAAACGGGAACTGGAGGCAACTTTAAAACAAGAGCAAAATGAAAAGGCCGAGCTAATTAAGCAAAAGGATCTGGAGATAGAGAGCCTGAAAAGAAAACTCTCTGATTTGAAAACAAAAGTGGATTCAAGTGCTGAACCAGAAAAACAATCGGGTAGAGCTACTAAGCCGCTGATATCCTACACCCGAAAAAGAAAATACTTTGGAGCCACACAAAAGAAACCAGAAGAAGAAAGCTCCCCAAAGAAATCAAAAGTTCCATCTCCTGATCCTACACCTTCAGTAGAAGTTTCTGCTGTGAAGGTATCCTCCGGAGAAGAAGAAGAAAGTGATAAAGAGTGGGAGGAATTAACGAGGATGGAGTCTCCCACTGCTGATAAGGGTGGAAAGGCCGATGACCTTCTAACAACTGCTGATATCTTGGAAGAGAGGCCTGACTCCAGCATGTTTATGACCCTCATCAACCATGGTTTCCGTATGACATGGTTGAGAGGATGACAGAACAGAAATGGCCAATGCATTGAAAGAATTTGAATTTGCAAGGTTCATAATCCCAAATTGTGATTATGAAGCCTTTACCACTTTTCAATCATTGGAGAAAATAAGGAAAGATTTGGGCCACTGTGACACAGCAAAACTTTCAAAGTACAATATGACTTGCTGGTTACAGGGTCACAATTACAAGCCGCATGAACTCAAAGGTAGAACTACTGGTGAGCTGCGGAGGATGATGGAGCACGTGATGAAGGTGGAGCTGGAAACTGGTGTAAAATTCAGAACCACTGCTCCACATCCAAAAGATCAATCAAGTAAACTTGCTGCTGATCCAATAACAGTTGACACAAAGGATCAGCACAAGGAAAAAGAAACACTTATCAGAGAGCCAAGGGCATTGATTCCCGGAAAGGTATGGCCTCTGGGTACAACTGTACGAGAGATTACAGAGAAGAAATCAACTCTCGTACAACTGTATGATCATATCACAACTCCTAGTTCTGTGGAAGAAAACAGGATTATGGCCTGGAAATATGATCCAGACTAGGATTGTGCAATAATTAAGAGGACATCTGGAAGGATTCAATACTTCCATGATGTAGAAGCCCTGCTCAGCCTCCCAGAACAAGACATCAGGGATCTTCAGAGCATCCCAATGTTCAACTTTCCAATCCATCTCGGGGGAGAGACTTCTCTGCAGCTGTGAATGGCATGAAGACAAGCTTTTCTGATGATGTGCTCATGCAAGCAAAGAGAAATGATAAGGAGCACAACAGAATGAAACAAAATCAGAAAAGAAAACAGCTGAAGTCTCATCCCTTGTAGATGATGATCTGCTAAGAAGAGTGGGATGTACCAAAAGCTCACACACCATCAAAAGCATCTCAGGAAACCAATTCACTTGTCCTATCTCGGAATGGGGATACATTGAAAAGAATAAAGAGATGGTGCTGCTGAGAAATGTAGATGGGAAGAAGGGTGACAGGATAAGAATTTTGATCCAATGGAACTCAAGATGCTGCATCCAAGCTACACATCATACCTACATGATAAATTCTTCCCAAAGCTAACAGATGAAAAAGCCCAGAATGACCTCTGCTTGTATGTGCATATAATTCAAGTGATAGATAAATTGCATGCAAAGGCATACAAGAGAAGAAAACATGAGGCTGGGTTACTAAAAGGAACAAACATAGATGATGTGTCTGAGCTCAGAATATCTGAAGAAGATGAGTTAGAGATTGTTCATAATAATAGTGTAGTGGAAACACTCACTACGGAAGAAGATGTCTTGGGACTCAATTATGACACATTGAAGAAGATCAGCAGGATGCAGATCAAGTACAAGTACGATGATCAGAAAACTGCTGTATCTTACTTCTACAATAAAATGATAGCAAGAGTTAAGGAGCTTGCTGTTTTGAAGGACTGATTACAAGAAGCTAAGCCTAAGGGGGAGTATTGTTAGGTCTAGATTGTATAGGGCTAGATCAATTTTGTATAGGCTTAGTACTTGAAAATCAAGTCTTGTAATTAACATTTGTAACAGTCAAAATATATATATATGTGATTTGAATCTATAGGTTAACCCCATATATGTATGTGTGTTGATTTGTGCTTTGATAGGAGAAACAATATTCTTGGGATGGATTTGATAAAACTGACCAAGTGTAGGAAACATCTACGGATGAACAATTTTGTTAATCCGTAGATATGTTTCATACAAGACCAAATGACCAAGTGTAAGTTCCTACGGATGATCAAGTTCCATGAAGTGAAGACTCCTACGGAAGAACAACATTCCTACGGAAAAGCAAATCATCTACGGAAGAACAGAAGATCTGCGGAAGGCAAGACTCCTGCGGAAGACCATTATACTTGTGTGATTATCAATTCCAAGAAGTCAAACAAGTCAACAAGATCAACAAAATCCCGAGAGATCCGGTGTTTCCTTAGCCGACTCAAACATCTATAAATATGAGTCCTAGGTTTCACATCTCGGTGAACACAATCAATCAATATTACGGCTGTCAAGTTACACCATTGTGCAACCCTAATCGCCGTCCCATCAACATCAACATTATTTGATACACTGTATTCGATTGTTTATAGTATTCATTATTATTCGTTTGTAATCATTACGTTATAGTTAATGAAATACTTTTGAATAATTATTGATTTTGCATTTATTGTGTTTCTGTGGTTGTGTTCATAATTAATCATTCAAACAATTAAACGTCAATTAATGATAATTCCGCGATCATTAAATTGATTTTAATACTGATAATTCCTGAATTGCGATCTTTGATTAACTTATAACCTATGACATGAATTGCTACTTGTAATCTTATCATATTATGTATAAAAACCTTGGAAACTCACCAACTATTTATAGTTGACTTTTATTTTATCATGTTTCAGGTCATGCCAAGTTTAAAGTGATCTTTTGAAGCTTGCAATAATCTAGGATTTGGACCTAGTTAATGGAATAAAAGAATTATGTTTTGTTATGTTATGTTTGAACTTATTTCATATTTGAGACTTATGTTTGTAATGCCTTTTGAAACTTATAATTTTAATATTTACATTTAAATATAGCATTATGTGGCTGTGAACAATCTTAACCCTCACATCTCGACGATTCCGCCGTCAAGGTTGGGGTGTGACAGATAGGGATTTAGGTTATTAGATTGGTATCAGAGCCCATAACTTAACTATAGGGATTTAGGTTATTAGAAATGGTGACCTAGACTATATAGTTTATGCATGAACCTTATAGAATAATATTTATATTCTTGTAAATATATACATTGTTTGCATTCTATATAATGCTATGCCTTCTTATGTGCAACTTGATGCCTTAGCATAGGATTGCCTTATAATTGTTAAAACTTTGTCACTGTCTCCCTAAACTTATCCTTGACTCTTTGACTCTCCCCGACAAATGAAACTTCTTAATCATATTCTCGACGACACGTGGAATCGTATACATATGCTTATGACTTGAATCTTTAGACTTATGTTTAATCTATGAAAATCTCATCAAGGTTTTGATTTCATGAACCTAAGAAATTTGTGTGACTCATAGACACCTGTATCCTGGATTTCCTGGCAAAAGGCCTTCGGGCTAAGGTAAGCATTTCGCATAAATCCTACGGGACTAGTTATGCTTACCTGGGATTTTTGGGATGAGTGATAAACTATGGTCAACATACATAAGTTTCTAAGGCAAATGGCTCAATTTACTTTGACGTGTCAACGTTTCCAAATGGTAATGCGTTACCAAATGGAACCATATCATGCGCCTTACAACTCTTGCCTTACTCTTGTTAAATTACTGTCCTTGTTATTCTCATTCCCGTGTCTAACTCATTTTGCATATTCTAGCATGTCTCGTCATCATGGAAAGCGTGGAAGTTCCGATCGTAAGCTAGCTGCCATGATTGCCCGGAAAATGGCTGCTATCATCCTGACCATGGTTGCTGAACTCAATATCACTTTGATGACGAACTCTAGCAACAATGGGAATGGTCAAGGGGAGAATAGTGCTAATCAAGGACGCAACAACCAAACTTGTACCTTCAAGCATTTTAGCTCTTGCAAGCCCACTAGTTTTATTGGCAAGGAAGGAGCCACTGGTCTTCTTGAGTGGTTCGAGAGCATGGAGAACACTTTTGTCAACTGTGAGTGTCCGAGACACTCAAAGTTCGTTATACCACTAATGATTCATCAGAACCCTACCCTGAAGATGGTCTACAAGGTGATGATCTTAGAAAGGTTAAGAATGACATTAAAGCTTATTCTCTGATGAGTAAAGGGGTACCTCTTGAAGTCCTAGCCAGGCTTGATGGATATCAAACTTGATACACAATGTATAAAGCTTTAAAGACAATTTTTGAAGGTGGCAAAGAGATACAAAGTCTCAAAAAGTAAAAACTGAAGAGGCAGTTAGAGCTTTTTAAATATTTATCTGGTGAAACCATCAATCAAATGATGAACAGATATGTGCAGCTTACCACTGAGATGTCAACAGCCAGCACTACACATGACCTTGAAGATCTAAGCATTAGACTTGTCAATGCTTTACCTTCATCTTATAAACAAACAGTGACATTGTTAAAGCAGATAGAGAAATTTCCAATGGATTTCGATCTGTTGATTGCTAAGATCGAATCTGTTGAAATTGATGAAAGTTCAAGGAATAATGACTGAACATTCTTAATGTCACAGTATCAGTTTGTTACATCTCCTGCAAATACTGTTGAGAATGCTTTCATGGCAAAGAATGAAAGCTCACCAGAAGAAGAGAGAGATCTGTTTATTGGAGCAGGATTCTTTACTAATTCATCATTCACTAGTGCTCCTGCTTATGCAACTAAATCTCAACCTCAGTCTCCTCCTAATTCTCAAAGCTCGAAGCCTCAAACAAAGACTCCATTTGTTAGCTCTGCTAAATCTAGCAAAGTTAAAGATGTCAAAAACATCCTATTAGAGGATGAAGAGTCTAAAACTGCCTTTACTGCTTTCATGGAAAGTTTTCAAGCATATCAAGGTTGTCATCTAACACAATTAGATCTTGTTTTGTAGGATTTGTTTGAAATGGATCCTGAAGATGTAGAAGAAATGAATCTGAATTGGCAGATGGTGATGATTGCCTACAGAACTCAAAAACACTCATATGTCAAAAGGAAATACAAGCCTAGTGCTAATAAGACTGTTGGATTTGACAAGTCAAAGTCGAGGTGTTTTAACTGCAATAGTTATGGACATTTCTCTAGGGAATGCAAAGCTCCAAGGAATAATGGAGGAAATGCTCAATCTAGTTCTAGAAATCAGAGGTTTCAATCATCTTAGAAGTCATTCCTAAATCCATATCAAAGTCTTCCAATGCCTGAGATTAAGGATGAATCTAAGTCATCTGATGAGCCGAAGAAAGCTTTAGTAGTCAGTGTGAAGGATGGATATGACTGGAGTGCATATGCTGAGCAATTTACTAATGATCTAACCTCAAGTTTATCTCTTATTATAGAAATTCAAGGGGAAGATTAGTTAAAGGACTGTGATCCTAAAATGGAAGGTAACAATGAGAATGAAGAAGATGATTATAACTGGAGTGATAAATCTGATCCTAAAGAGGATTTAGACGAAATTGCTTTGATGGCTTAGTCTGATCAACCTAAGGTTGAAACTTCATCCTCTAACTCTGAAACTTCTTCACTAAAATATCCTGAAATGCCATCTGAAGTAAGAGAAAAACTATGCACCAAATCTTGCTTCGAACTTGTCAAATACTATCGAAGTTATTCATATAAAATCTATGAGAAACTTAAGGAAGAGGAGTCAATGTACAATAAACTAAAATCTGATCATAAAATAGCAGATGAATAGATCATTTCTCTTCAAACGTCATGGAACAAAACGTTAAAAGAATTAGAAATTGTGTTTAAACAACTTGAGGAAATGACAAAAAATCTGGAACAGGTGAAAATAGCACATGCTGCTACTCAAGTTGATCTTGCTAAGGTTAAAAGTCCCAAAATGATTGTTGAAAAACTGGTAAGTGAAAGAAAAGATAAACAAAAAGTAGGTTTAGGCTTCACTCATGAACCAATGCCTGAATCTATAACCAACACTCTACTAAAAAACTTAACACATATGATCATTCTCCTAAAAATAAAGCTAAACTCAAAGCTTTTTAGAACAAAAACATGAATTCTGACAATGAAGAAGAAAAAGCTAATATCAAAATCTTTGAAGAAAAGGATGATGAAAAGATCAAAATTGGTCATCCCATAAAAGTCAAATCATATGAATCTAAACTGAAAAGTCAGAAATCTTGTGTTCTAACAAAATTAGTGTTGGAAGAAGTAACAATCAAAGATAAAGAAAAAGCAAAATTAGAAGAAGGAACATTAGAAGATTCAAACTCTGTTGATCTGAAATAGAAAGATAAAAAAAGAATCTTCACCTGAAGATGTTCAATCACAAATTAAACCAAGTTCCTCAAAATCATAGAATCAAAGAAGAAGAATAAAAATCAGCTAAACCGAAATTGATCAAAACAAAAGCCAAGAAATCTGATAAAAACAACAAATCAAGCAACTAAACTCAAACTGTAAAATTTGTGTCTGCTTGTTTGTTTAACATGAACTCTCTTCAGATTCTAAGTCTTCCGCTGTTATTAAAAGATTTATTCCAAAGGAATCAAAGAAGGAAGTTCATGTGCAAAAGCTAAAAAGTAATATGTCAAAGAACAAAATGAAATCAAAAGAAAATTTTGACAAATCAAAAACAACAATTTAACTTTTTGACGCCAAAATATAAGCAAGAATCAAATATTGTGTGAACATCAAAAGTTAATAAGCAGTTGTTTAAAACTCCATAGAAGTACTATGAAATTTATGATATGTACAATCATAATACTGCTGAGTGCTTTTTCAATAAGTACTGTCACATCTGTGACATGAGGAATTATTTCACAGCAGATTGTTATTTCAACAAATACTGCACCTACTATGATGAAAGAACTACAACACTAAAATTGTTACTTTAGAAAGAGTTCACCTAAGAAAGGATTTGCCAATTCACAATTGAGCAAAGGTTATGTTAATCCTCAGTATCAAAGAAATCAAATTGATGGATTTCAAAGATTAACTAACCAACCTTCATTAGGTTTGAGGTTTTTCTAAAGGAATAATTATTAGAGACCAAAACAAATTCTGAACAATCAATTCATACCAAAATCTGTAAGAATGAATATTAAAAATGTTGGTAATCAATATTTTTTAAAAGTTGGTCAGTCAACTGGTATGAATGTTTACAAAAATGATCAACAATATATGCATAACAAAGTTGGTAAATTCATTAAGAACAAGCCAGATTTGAATACTCTTCATTTCAAGCAATTTACCATTGTTGATAAATTTGAAAAACCAAGACCATGTCGGCTTTGGTAGCTACCTCAACATAATTTCTTGTTGTGCAGGTACGCCCAAGAAGACCACTCAACACTTGGTACGTGGATAGCGGGTGTAGCCAACACATGATAGGCAATCATGCCTTATTGCAAGATTTTAAGTTAAAGGATGGTACGCATGTCGCCTTTGGTGGTGATGCAGGTGGAAAGATAACAAGAGAAGGAACAATATCCAATGGTATAACAACCGACCCTGAGGTCAACATTCAAACCCTGATTCTCAATGATAATTGCTACGATTATTAATATCTATAATATGTTTATTATTACTATTTGATTTTTTTTATAATTGTTATTATGTGTTTAAAATTCCTAGATGCTACGTTAGGTCTTGCCTGGAATAAGATAAGTTAACGATCCAAAATTTAACGTAACATGTCAAAATGTTAGAATTAAATTGAAAACAATAAATTTTTGTATACACACACACAATTCACGAATTACTTATATGCATACACATATAAAACCTAAAAACGTTTAACTAGAAACTATCACCTAAAATACTACACTACACAACAAAACAACACTACATAATTAAAACACAAAAAAATCATAAAACACACACCCACACTACCATCCACAGCCACCTCCCACCTCCCCCAACCACCATCTTTCTTTCCCACTTACACAACCAACAACACACTGCACCTTCATTTTTCCTTCTACCCATACATGCGAGATACCATTTTTAAAAACACACATAACACCATTCTCTCCCTCTCCCTCTCGGTCAAGATCCGAAACACACACACACTCCACATATTGTCAGCCAAATCATGAAGAACATCAACATTTCTATAGGATCTTATATGCCCAAGACACATACAAGATTGATGTGGTTAGTATGTTATGATTCAAGTCAGGTCATACCCAATAACAGGCTATACAAACACTAACAAATATTTATTGATGAGATCATACAATAAATGTTTGACACCTATTTAGAAAATTGCTTTTCTAAATATTGCTTTTGTGATAGAACATCATTATATGGATAATATGTTCATGAGATATTTATTTGTTTCATTATTTAAGTTGGTTAAATAAGGAAATGTAAAAGAGTGTTATGTTATAAAATTAAACTAGGTTTTAATTTTATAAGTTAGTTAATTGAAAGAGTGTTATAAATGATAGGATCAATTAGAGCAATCTGTAACAAATTATATGAACAATTCAAAGAAATACAAGCAATTGTAATCAAATCAAGCAATATCAACAAAATTCAGATTTCATTGATAGCAAAAGACGATTACAAGAGATAGAAAGCAGTTTATGCAAACACCTTACAAAAACTTAACAATCTATTCTAAGTCTATGCTGTTTATACTAGAAACTAAGGAACAAAAATTTACAAAACTAGTCCCTATACTAGTATAAACTACAAAACTAGACACTAAGACTAAATGTTAATCTTCTAAGGGACCTAACAATACTCCCCCTAAGATTTACATAGTCTTCTGTCTTCAGAAATCCTCTGTCTTCATATCTTTTTCTTTCTTTTCTTCAATCAGCATTCTTTTCTTCCTTTGACTCTTGTTCTTCTCTGCATCTTTTAATCTTCAAAGAAATCTTCTGGTTCTTCTTTGACTTTAAACATTGGCTCTCTTTGTACATTTTGATTTCTTTCAAAGCATTCTCAATCGATGACTTAAATTTACCAGCAAGCATGGCTTGTTCTGGTTTTGACTCATTTGTTTTAATTTCCAACATCTTCATCCTTTCCAATGTATCCTTTGAGAGACATGCAATATCAACATTAGCATATAACTCAATAGGATGTTTACTCTCTTTGCAGTAAACTTCTAATACTCCTTTTCGAGAAATTCTCATAAACTCAATGTCTTTTATATCTCTTTTTACAATGTCAGCATATGCAAGAGCCTTTCGTAAAGAAATTCTCTCCATAGCAGCATTCATCACATTAATGATTGAGATAAAATACTTCTTATCTTGCTCAGCAGTTTCAGAAGAAACTCTCTTAAATTTCTATACTGATAAGAATGAGATGTAACTTGGATGAAGTAGCTTCAACTCAAAAGTACCAAATAAAGAAATCATGTCCTTATCCCAATTCTCGAGATTTCGGACCAATTTAAGCTTAAAAGAAGATGAATTGTAAAACCATCTCAGTATCGGTTTGGTCTTTTGGTTGCCCTCTATCACTTTCAGTCCTGGTGTGGTTACCTTCTCAAAGTACTTATCACAGAATTCTACCATGAAATGTTCTTCTTCAGATTGTAAGCCTCTTATCTTCTTGTTTTTCTTTAGCATAGAAAAGTACTCTTTATCTTCTTGATCACAACGTGTTTGTAAAAAGTTACTTGTTCTAGCCAACCCTCTGTTTAAAAGATCTACAAACATCTTTCCTCTTTTGGCTCCAGTAGGGTTTATCAACTCAAGTTTAATCAACTCTTTCAAATCTTGAACTGGAAGTTTAATAATGCTTGAGTAAAAATGGTATACATCACATACTGCATTTACTCTTTTAATAAAAAATGCATCAAAAACCTCATCATATTTCCATGCTATAATTTTGACTTGATTGGTAAAATCAGGAGCAATCATTGCATTCAACAGCTCAGCAACTGATTGTCCTTTTTGCAAAACATTTCTCACCAGATCGCCTGTTGATCTTGACTTATCAAAAATTTGCATCTGATCAGAGGTGGCTTTATACACTTGTTTCTCTGATTGAGGAAACATGTTCATCAACTCTTTCCTTCTTTCATGCATACTTGATTTCTGAGCCATTTGCTTAATCTCTTGAGGCTTCAGAATCCTGGATCTCTTAGTAATATCTAAATACTGTGGATTATCAGTATCTAGTATCACCATTCTGTTTGTTTGCTTTTCTGTCAATTGAAAACTTTTAACTAGATTTCTTAATGACACTCCTTGTAATCTTTTCAGTCTTTTCCAGGGATAGTTTCTAGCTTGCAACCAAGATCTTAAAGCTGTAATGCTCATATCATCAGGATCTGGATGGTGCAATTCAGAGCTAGCAATTTCTTCAACATTTATACTCTCTTGTCTTCTATCCCATTCACCATGCTCCAAGCTTATTTCGTTTGGATCAACTGGTGCAAAAGATTCAGCAGCTAAACATTTCTCATATTCATCATTGATTTGAGAAACTGTCAGCCCATCTAAGAATACTCTATTATACTTCATCTTTACCAAGTAATTATATCTTTCTTCAAAGTCTATTGGCATATCATCATGACTTTGATCATGCTCACTTAATGATGGATTTTCAATTTCTTCAATCACATCGTCATCATCTAATACTTCATTGTACCAATCATCATTATACTCCTCTTCTAGATCTTCCAATGCACCAATTTTGTCTTGAATAATTGGATCTTGGCTCTCTTGAGGATCTTCTTCAAAAAACTCTTCAATTCTTTGCACTTTGAATGAAGATTCAGGTATGGATTCAGCATCTAGTTCATCTAACTTCCTTTTCCCTTTCTCCATTTCAGAAACTTTTTCCACATCAATTGGAATATTTTCTGATATAATCTCAACTTCTGGGGAATTGGGTTTTGCTGATTCTTTCAACTTCATTAACTCTTCTTTCAAAACTTCATTCTCTTCAGCCAATTTCTTAAACTTTTCTTCAAGCACATCATATTCTTTAATCATCACTTCAAAGTTCTTGATTACATCTTCTTTATCTTTAGCATAAGCAATAATCTTTTCATCTTTCATCAAATTTTCTTCTATCAACTTTTCATTGGTTTTCTTTAGCATATCAAGCTCAGCCTTAAGTTCAGCAATCTCTTTTTCTTTTGACAAATTGTCATCCTTTAATCTTTCAATTTCATCAACATCTAGAATCTCCTCAGTTTGAACAGACACATGTTGTGTTGTAGAAACTGGAATATCTTGATCAATTTGGAATGATTCAATAAACTCATAGTCAAAAATTTGATTATCTACATCAATCTCATGATCTGTCTCTATGTGAGTCTCTGCCTCTTCATGATCAGCTGCTTCATGCTCACTTTCATCATGAACTTCATCACTAACTGTTTCTTCTTCTTCATTTTGAGCTTCAGTAGCTTGTTGAGACATTGGTGAGTCATGACTTATAGCTTGATGTCTCTCAGCTACTCCACCACCATCATCATTAGCATCATCATCATCATCTGAACTTGATGAGCTATCATCATCATTATCTTCTTCATTTTCATCTTCCTCAATTTGATCATTTTCTTCTATAGGAAATCCATCTATCAAATCTGCTGGATCAATTGGTTCACCATCTAACAAATGATAATGATCTACAGTAATATCAACAACATCATTTGCTACATTCAGCATGTAGTCAAACATGGGAACATTCTGTGCACCAGTTATCATTGTTAACTTCTTGTATGTCATATCAGACATGTTTTCCAATTCCAGTCTATCTCCACCTACTCCATAAACATGGATATCTGGATATTCCTCATTGATGATCATTTGGAGGAACCTGGGGTACATCAAATATTTATTTCTTGTTCCTTTTTCTAAGTTAAACACAAATCCGTTGAGTATCCATCTTGCCATATTGAATCTTCTATTAGTAACTATGGCAACAATTGGTGATGCAATGTCCACAGGAAAGGAATTCCATCCTGCACTCCTCTTGGACATGCAATGCTGAAAGATATAGCATAAAAGTTTCCAGTGATTGTAGACCCTTGCTCTAAAAAATTGGTTCTTAGGAAATTGGTCTGGTTGACCCATAGCCATGAAAGTCTCTCTGCATTCATTAAAAGTCAACTCACAGAGATCTTCAGGATCATTTTGACCTAATCTTAGAGCATTTCTGATGGAAGCTTCAGAAACTTCAATCATTCTGTCTCTGGTCACAAATCCTCTAACAACTTTTCTGCCATCATCACCTACTTCAACTCTTGCAGTGTTCCAGAACTGTCTAATGAGTCTGTCATAAATCACAGTTTGGTAACACATTGCATACACATATTTTGTTCTTAGAAGAAATCTTATCATTTCTTCATAAGACAATGCATCTTGAGCTTCCTTATCAAGCAATGCAGCAATGTTGTGCTTTGGCACAAACTTTAAATCACCATCTGCAAAATTTAAAAGCAATGATATTAGACAATATGTGTATTTTGAAGCAAATTTTTAATATGAGTTTGGAAATATAATGATTTAAGATATTATAAACTGATGTATTAAAATACATTTGAATTTTAAAATCAACTTGAAATTTTAATTTTAAGTGTAAACACTTAATTTTAATAAAAGATGAATTGTCAAGATTGATTTTAATTAAAAATTTAACACTTTTGTTTATTTTATCTTATATCATTTTATTAAGCTCTTCAATTTCTGAAATGATGATTTTTATCAATTTAATTTTTTTATTTTTATTTATTTTTATTTATTTTTTGTTTTTTTTATTATTTTTTATTAAAAAAATAAGAGTCTGTTCATCTTCTTCATCGAGTTCATCCTCAATCGATACTGTTCATCGATGAACATGAACCGAGTCTTCAATCACATATCAGATTAAAACAAGTTTAACCTAACAACATGATCGAAATCACAAGACAAACAAGTTTCAATCATCAATTTTACACATTTTTCCATTTGAATAATCAAATCTGAGATTTTTTAGACAAGTTTAGGGTTTAAACAACCGTACAGGAGTCGAACGCCTATCACCAAATTTCCATTTAAACACAAAATCAGATGAATGTGAATCATATACTTACATTCACAATCACAAAAACACTATCAACAATCTGTGATTTGTGCTCGAAATGGTTTTAATCGAAGAATGAGGGTTTTGGTCGAAAGTTCGAGAGTTCGAGTGGTCAGAGAGGTTTTAAGAGGGTTTTGAAATGTGAATGAAATGAATCACAAGTGTGCTTTTTATACTAAGTAAAAATTTTTAGACTTATGAGCATTGTACAGGCGTTTAAGCACTGTTCAGACTCATTAGGTTACAAATTTTACTAAGTGTTGGACATATGAGCACTATTCAGTCTTATGATGCCAGCCGTATGAGTACTATTTAGACTTATGAGGTCAGCCGTATGAGAACTATTCAGACTTATGAGTACTGTTCAGTAGTATAAGCACTGTTCAGTAGCATGAGCACTGTTCAGTAGCATTAGCACTGTTCAGTAGCATAATGATGCTAAAATGTCCACACACCAACTTCTCAGAAACATAACAACTGTTTAGACATACGACAACTGTTCTGCCACATAACAACTGTTCATGCATTTTTGCACTTGTATTTTTCAAATCTTTCACCTGCACATTGTTTAAACACATTAGTAATTAAACAATATTGCATAGTTTTTACTTTTCCCTCAAATTTACACTTTTGACCCTCAAAATTGAACTTTTTACATTTTGACCATCAAAATTTAACTTTTTACATTTTGACCCTTCATTTTAGATTCAAAATGAACAAACCAAATATTTCAAAATTTGTCTTGTTTTCAACTTTTCAAAGAAGCTTTTCCACTTGCTAAAAAATTATGAGATCATTTTATCATAGATAAACACATACATGCTTTGAAATTAAAGCATCATCCTTTTAATTCAACATGATCATTTTGATTTTCTGAGAATATTCTTATTAGTTTATTACTCCCCCTAAACTTTTAAGTTTTGCAAAACTTAGAAGTTTACCAATAGATCATAAGAATATCACACTTAACATTGTTATATTACCTGCACACAAGAAAACATGCACAAAATCAAAATTAAATCAGAATGAAAAGCTAATATGTACAATAGAATCCTTGATTGCAGTGAGATCATATTAGATAAGATCAGAATATTAAAATAAAAAATTATGTGGATAGTCATAGACAATGATTAAATCCTGATCAAGTGTGTTCCAGGTCAGTGATATCACAGCAAAGGAGACATAAGATCTAAGGACAGCAAATGAGTGTTTTTGACACAAGTTATCAGCTCACTTACTCTTTCAATTCTTGGATAGAGTAGGGTAGAAGTATATATGACAAGATGTGACTCATACCAAGACTTAGAGGATCAACCATCATCAAGACATGCAAGAAAGCACTCATTCTCAACTTGTTACCTAACAAATATGCATAACCAGAGTTCATGTTACTTAATTTAATAGAGAATGATCATGGATAACCATTTGATCAACTCTAACCATCCATTTGAATGGGTGTGCACATTGGCATCTTTTGCATCAAATGAGAATATCCAGGTCTGTAATGACTTACAACAGAGGATATCTCAGCACTTCAGGTCTATGATGACTCATAACAGAGAAGTAAATGATGCTTGTAACAGATCTCATGATTAGTCACATTACCATCAGGTGTGAGTGGGAGTAGCTTAGCAAGCAGTCAATCTGATAAGCTAATACACTCAAAAGTACTTAGATGAATACACAAACAAGCATAGGGATATGGGGTAATCACAAGAATTTACTTGTTCAGTATACTAGCATGATAGTGTCTACACAACAAATCCTGATCATGTCAGACTTTATTAGCGAGTGAAGTATGCAACTGATCTTACTAATGTACTATCATTTCTCACTTGAGGCAAACACAGATTCATTTCATTCCTAAAACAAATGAATGATAAATGAAAAGCACTCTATTTTTGGAGTTTTTGATTTATATTTTTTTATTTGATGAGTTTTCTAATTTTGTATTTGTTTTTCTATAACAGAAAGCACACACACACAAACAAGCAGGCAAATAACTATGAAAAGTTACCCTTATGAAAATTTTCAGATTGAGGAAAGTATTTGTAACATCCGATTTCTAAATCCGGACTTGTAAATTATATTATAAGTTATGATTAATTAAATTAAGTTGAGTTGTTTGAGTGTTTAAGTGTTCAGTCGCATAAGTCATATGTGAATGAACTTCAGTCGCACCCCTTACGTGCGATTGAGACTCAGTCGTACGAATAGTAGGCGTATGAGCTTCAGTAGCACGGTTCAGTCGTACGAATGGTTCAATCGTGCGACTGAAGGTGAGGCGGTTAAGTTGAGTGTATGGATAAGTAGGGCGGTGCAGGGGGGTTCAAGGGCAGATTTCTATCTACATTTACTCTATTTTCTTGTCCCCTTCACACCCAAACACTCTGTTCTCACGAAATTGACTAAGGCAACTCCGTTTTGGTAAGTTTTGAACCTCACGGATTAATCCGGAGATGTTATAAGGTGTGTGTATGATTGAATTTCGATCCAACAACCTGTTTAAATCAGTAAATTGGTCTGGTTCATTTCTGAATTTAAAATCCAGGAATTCAAATCCAAGTTTTTGTGAAGTTTTGATGAAATAATGGTCCGAAACCATTGTAAACGATGTGTATAGGATCTGTTTTGAATATGGTATGATTTGGATGGTTAAACTCAAATTTTGAGTGAGTTTGGATCAAAAACGTCAAGAACACAGCTGCTAATTTGTTTCAGGCGAATGGGTTCAATCGCATGACTGAGTCGCACGAATGAGAGTCTAGTCGTGCGACTGAGTGCGAATGGAGGTTTAGTCGTGCGATTGGAACCCAGTCGCCTGGTTAGAAGCCTGAATGAAGACGAGCGAACACTGGATACGAATGAGAACTCAATCGTGCGAATGAATCGCTAGTCGTCCGACTGAAGGTTCAGTCGCATGGTTCATCCGCATAGGTCCAGTCGCATGATTGCTCATTCGCATAAGTGTTCAATCGCATGAGGGCCCTGTTTGAGAAAAGTTTACTGAATCAAGGTTTATTGCTTTAGATATACCTTGATTAGAGGAAGGACTAGTTACTTTGTGTACACGGATTGTGTAGACTGTGGTGAGGAAGTTGATAAGGTGAGTTCTAAGCCCTTTTCACATGTTTAGTTTTAACATTCGGGCTAGCACACATACAATGATAAATGAATTGAATGTTTTAGTACCAGAATTGTGATAGTGATGTTGATATGTTCTAACAGTTTGTAAAGCTGTTAGGGGAAAAGTGGGGGTAATAAATGATTACCTGAACATTGTTAACCATTACGTGATGGTAATGATTTCAGTGGGTCAGGTAGAGTGTAAAAGATGGTCATCTGAACATTGTTAATCATTACGTGATGGTAATGATTCCAATGGGTCAGATGGGGTGTAATGATTATTGAAAATATGTTAAAACTGGTGCTAAAAGAAAGAATGTGTGGGGTGTAAATGAATGTGATAATATTGGCAATGAGTAAAAGAAATGTTTTTGAAATGGTAATGTGATGTAAATCTCAACAGGCCAGTTAGGGTAGATGCCTGGGTGTGAAACTATACAGTTTGATAGGAGTATTGACGATCACTCAGCTTTGTGAACATCTTGTGGTGACGACCCTAGATGATTAATTGGCATCCTACTGGATGAGAGATAGTAACTGGTAGTTGCTAGATGTGGGCAACCGACGTTACTGGGTATGAGAGATAGTAACTGGTAGTTGCTAGATGTGGGCAACCGCGTTACTGGGTATGAGAGATAGTAACTGGTAGTTGTTAGATGTGGGCAACCGACGTTACTAAGTATGGGAAACTGGTAGTTGCTAGATATGGGCAACCGACGTTTCTGGGTATGGGGAACTGGTAGTTGCTAGATGTGGGCAACCGACGTTCTGTGAAACAGGTCCAGGGGGCAAAGTAATGATAAAAGTTGAATTTATAATATTGCCAATATAAATAGAACTTTTGTATGTGTAAAGATATTGTTATTGTTTTAATGAAAATTAGAACTCACCAGTTTATCTGATGTTTTGAGTATGTTGTGTGTGCTAGGTAAGGAGGGATCCTCTAATAATAGAGGAAAGCAAGTATGAGCCGATGAGGACGCTATCCTGGAGCAACTGCTGGCATAGGATTTAGGGTTTGTTAATAATGTAAATAGGGCGATGTATAATTAAATACAATCATATGTAAAATGTTCTAAAAAGTTGGGTTAATATATAATAGTGTTTAAAGTCTTCCGCTGTAAATAGAAAGCTCTGATTTGTGTTTAAAATATTAATCCAACTACGTGACGTGCCTCCGGTGCCCTGCCGGGTTTAGGGCGTCACAGGTTGGTATCAGAGCAGTAGTTAAAGGGATCTAGTGTCATAATAACTAGACTTTAACTAGAAAGTAGATATGCCAGCAGGGATAGCTAGATAGAATTGTTTGTTAAAACAAGAGAAGATGATGAGACTATCATGAGAAGGAATAACGAGAATAGTAAAAGTAAAGTAAATAATTAATAGTACTTGGCCAACATTATTAATAATTTACTTTACTTATAGTATTCTGGTTACATACTTACATGTGGGTACCAAATAATCCTGATCTCGTTTTAATAGGTTATGGCTGATAGGGAGAGTGAAAGAATGCAAGGTGGAACCTCGGAAGAAATGTTGATGAGAGCACCGAGGTGCTTAGTATGACGAGGCAGCAATTCCGTGATGCAATTGCTGAGGAGGTTCGTAAAGCCTTGAATGTAGCTAGACCTGATGAAAGTAGGAATGTTGATAAAGCTGAAGGGTCTAGCGAGAAAAAGGGAGTTACGTATAGTCAGTTTAAAGAATGTAATCCTCCACGATTTTCTGGGGCTATGGATGTGGTAGCCACTTATAAATGGCTTCGTGAAATGGAAGCCGTGATCAAGTTGAGTGAGTGTAGGGAGGATCAGAAGGTAAAGTTTGCAGCCCACTCGTTTGTAGGTGAGGCTCTGTATTGGTGGGATACGATTATCCAAACGTTAGGCGAGGAGGCTACTGACAAAATGTTATGGCCTGAATTTAGAAAGTTAGTATCGGATAAGTTTTGTCCGAAAGGCGAGATGGATCGAATAGAAATGAGTTTCCTGCAGTTTCAGGCGGGTAATATGTCTCATAGGGAATACACGTCTAAGTTTGAGGAGATGGCGCGGTTGGTGCCTCATTTAGTGGTTCCTGAAGAGAAGAAAATTTTGAGGTATACACAGGGATTGCCTCAGGAGGTAAGGAAGTTGGTTAGATCATCTGCTCCGAGTAGTTACCAGTTGACGGTAAACTTAGCTGCAGATATGTATCAAGAAGTTTATGGTAGTAATGTTGCTCCTGATGGGGGTAAAAGGAGGCGAGAAGAACCTGTAGTGCAAAGAAGATTTGAGAATCCAAGTTTTCAAAAGAAAAGTAGGTTTGGAAGGGGTCAATTTCCGAGGAATGTCAGAAATGAGCTGCTACGTTGCGGGAAATGTGGTAGGCTACACCAGGGTGAATGTATGATTGGTAGCAGGACTTGTTTTAGATGTGGAAAGATGGGACATTATGCTAATGAATGTGAAGGTCCTCGTAAATGTTATGAGTGTGGAGAAACGGGGCATATTCGAAGTGAATGTCCAAAGTTGGTAGTTAGAAAGCCTGAACCGGTTAGATCGATGAAAGGGTCAGGAGAAGGGTTGGGTGTGGCTAAGGGGCGAGCATATTCTATGTCAGCTAGTGAGGCTAAAGCATTGCCAGATGTAGTTTCAGGTACGTTTCTAGTGAATGGAATTCCAGCTAATGTGTTATTTGATTCTGGTGCAAGTGGAAGTTTTGTATCTATTGATTTTTGCCCTATGCTTGCATGTGAAGTTCGACCATTAGAGGTAGCTTTTGTAGTTGAAACTGCTAATGATAGATCTGTGATAATTAGTAGTATGATTGATGGTTGTTATATTGAATTAGAAGGATATAGATTGCCTGTTAAACTATATCCTATGGTGTTAGGAGGATTTGATGTAGTTTTGGGTATGGATTGGTTGGCAAACCATGAAGCCCATATTGTATGTAATAAGAAGTTAATTCAATTAAGAGCACCGGATGGGAAAACGATTAATGTATATGGTAATAGAAAGGAGTCAACTGTGAAAATAATATCTATGATGAAAGCTGATAAGTTAATGAGCCGCAGGTGTGTATCTTATTTGATATATGTAATTGATTCGCAAAAGCCTGTAAGAAAGATAGAGGACATTCCTATGGTTAGAGATTTTGTAGATGTGTTTCCAGAGGAATTACTGGGTATTCCTCCAGATCGTGAAGTTGAGTTTAGAATTGATTTGGTCCGGGTGCTAAGCCAGTTGCTAAGCCACCTTATAGATTAGCTCCATAGAATTGAAAGAGTTAATAAATAGACTGAAGACTTGCTAGAAAGAGGTTTCATTAGACCCAGTTCTTCCCCGTGGGGTGCTCCAGTATTGTTTGTGAAGAAGAAAGATGGGAGTATGCGTATGTGTATTGATTATAGAGAATTAAATAAGTTGACAATAAAGAATAAGTATCCACTCCCACGAATAGATGATTTGTTTGATCAGCTACAGGGAGCTAGTTGGTATTCTAAGATAGACCTTCGTTCTGGATATCATCAATTAAAAGTCAAGGAAGAAGATATACCTAAGACAGCGTTTCGCACCCGTTATGGTCATTATGAACTTCTGGTTATGTCTTTTGGGTTGACGAATGCCCCTGCTGCTTTTATGGATTTGATGAATGGGGTGTGCAAGCCAATGTTAGATCTATCAGTAATTGTGTTTATTGATGATATACTGATCTATTCGAAGAATGAGGGAGATCACGACTGCCATCTTCGTGAAGTGTTGGAAAGATTGAGAGAAGAAAAGCTTTATGCAAAATTCTCTAAGTGTGAGTTTTGGTTACGAGAAGTACAGTTTTTAGTAGACCCTACTAAGATTGAAACAGTAGTGAAGTGGAGCCCTCCAAAGACGCCATCTGAAGTTCGCAGTTTCTTGGGTCTAGCTGGTTATTATAGAAGATTTATTCAAGATTTTGCCAAAATCGCATCCCCGTTAACGAAACTAACGAGGAAGAATGAAGAATACGTTTGGGGACCAGAACAAGAAAATGCATTTCAAGAACTGAAGCAGAAATTAACCCAATCACCAGTGCTGTCGTTGCCAGATGGAAAGTGCTGTCGTTGCCAGATGCTTCGTATCAAGGTTTAGGCTGTGTATTGATGCAGAGGGGACGAGTGATTGCTTATGCTTCCAGACAGTTAAAAGAACATGAAAAGAATTATCCGACACATGATCTAGAACTGGTAGCAGTGGTATTTGCCTTGAAGATATGGAGGCATTACTTATATGGGACGAAATGTACGATTTACACGGATCATAAGAGTTTGAAATATTTCTTTGATCAGAAGGAATTGAACATGCGCCAGCGAAGATGGTTAGAGTTGGTGAAAGATTATGATTGTGAAATACTTTACCATCCTGGTAAAGCAAATGTGGTTACTGACGCATTAAGCAGAAAGAATGAACACCCTCCAATTCGAGTTAAGTCATACAAGTTAGTGATAACCCCAGATTTTATGCACCAGTTACGAGAAGCTCAATTAGAAGCATTGAGAGAAGAGAACGTGAAGCGGGAACGAATGAAGGGTCAAACAAAGGATCTGGAAGAAAATAGTTTTGGGGTTAAGACAAAATGTGGTCGTATGTGGATTCCGATTAAGATGAAAGAGTTAGTTCTAGATGAAGCCCATAAATCCAGATATTCTATACACCCTGGTGCTACTAAGATGTACAAGGATTTAAAACAAGAATATTGGTGGCCTGGTATGAAGTTTAATGTGATGCAGTATGTGAATAGGTGTTTGACGTGTCTTCAGGTCAAAGCTGAGCATCAAAAGCCATATGGTAAGCTTCAACCTTTAGAGATCCCGAAATGGAAGTGGGAAGAATTGACAATGGATTTCATAACTAAGCTTTCGCGTACAACTAAAGGTTATGATACCATTTGGGTCATAGTAGATAGATTGACACGTAGTGGGCATTTCTTACCAATCAAGGAAACGTATAACTCCGAGAAGTTAGCAGAATTGTTTATTCGAGAAATTATTGCTCGTCATGGGGTACCAGTATCTATTGTGTCAAATAGAGATACACGTTTTACTTTGAGATTTTGGAGAAAGTTTCATGAAGATATGGGTACTCGTTTATTACATAGCACATCTTTTCACCCAGAAACTGATGGGTTGACTGAAAGGACTATTCAAACAGTTGAAGACATGTTACGAGTTTGTGTTATAGATTTCGGTGGTAGCTGGGATAGTCATCCGCCATTAGTTGAATTCTCCTACAATAACAGTTATCATTCTACAATTGGGAGAGCCCCTTATGAGATGTTATATGGAAGGAAGTGCAGGAGTCCGATATGCTGGGGAGAAGTTGGGCAGAAAGAGTTGGGCAGTTTGGAAATTGTACAGGCTACGAATGAGAAACTGGATCAGATCAAAGCTCGGTTTAAATGCAGCTCAGGATCGACAAAAGTCTTATGAAGATAAAAGGCGAAGGAATATCGAGTTCGAAGTAGGAGATAAAGTTATGTTGAAAGTATCTCCTTGGAAGGGAATTATCAGATTCAGAAAGAGGGGAAAGTTAAGTCCCCGTTTTATAGGACCGTTTAGAATTATAGAACGCATTGGAGAAGTGGCTTATAAACTAGAATTACCCGATTAGTTGCAAGGAATCCACCCAACCTTTCACGTGTCACAGTTGCGCAAGTGTTTGGCCGATGAGAATGCTTATGTACCTTTGGATGATATAGAAGTGGACGATAAGTTGAACTATGTTGAGAAACCTACTGCTAAAGTAGACAGAAAGGTGAAAAGGCTGAGGAATAGAACTATTGAGTTAGTTAAAGTGCAGTGGTCGAATAGAAAGGGATCTGATTTCACTTGGGAATCAGAAGATGAAATGAAGAGAGATTATGCCCAGTTGTTTAAATAGTTGGTTTCGAGGACGAAACGTATTTAAGGGGGGGGAGAGTTGTAACATCCGGTTTCTAAATCCGGACTTGTAAATTTATTATAAGTTATGATTAATTAAATTAAGTTGAGTTGTTTGAGTGTTTAAGTGTTCAGTCGCATAAGTCATATGCGAATGAACTTCAGTCGCACCCCTTACGTGCGATTGAGACTCACTCGTACGAATAGTAGGCGTATGAGCTTCAGTCACACGGTTCAGTCGTACGAATGGTTCAATCGTGCGACTGAAGGTGAGGCAGTTAAGTTGAGTGTATGGATAAGTAGGGCGGTGCAGGGGGGTTCAAGGGCAGATTTCTATCTACATTTACTCTATTTTCTTGTCCCCTTCACACCCAAACACTCTGTTCTCACGAAATTGACTAAGGCAACTCCGTTTTGGTAAGTTTTGAACATCACGGATTAATCCGGAGATGTTATAAGGTGTGTGTATGATTGAATTTGATCCAACAACCTGTTTAAATCAGTAAATTGGTCTGGTTCATTTCTGAATTTAAAATCCAGAATTCAAATCCAAGTTTTTGTGAAGTTTTGATGAAATAATGGTCCGAAACCATTGTAAACGATGTGTATAGGATCTGTTTGAATATGGTATGATTTGGATGGTTAAAACTCAAATTTTGAGTGAGTTTAGATCAAAAACATCAAGAACACAGCTGCTGAATTGTTTCAGGCGAATGGGTTCAATCGCATGACTCAGTCGCACGAATGAGAGTCTAGTCGCGCGACTGAGTGCGAATGGAGGTTCAGTCGTGCGATTGGAACCCAGTCGCCTGGTTGGAAGCCCGAATGAAGACAGGCGAACACTGGATACGAATGAGAACTCAATCGTGCGAATGAATCACTAGTCGTACGACTGAAGGTTCAGTCGCATGGTTCATCCGCATAGGTCCACTCGCATGATTGCTCATTCGCATAAGTGTTCAATCGCATAAGGGCCCTGTTTGAGAATAAGTTTACTGAATCAAGGTTTATTGCTTTAGATATACCTTGATTAGAGGAAGGACTAGTTACTTTGTGTACACGGATTGTGTAGACTATGGTGAGGAAGTTGATAAGGTGAGTTCTAAGCCCTTTTCACATGTTTAGTTTTAACATTCAGGCTAGCACACATACAATGATATATGAATTGAATGTTTTAGTACCAGAATTGTGATAGTGATGTTGATATGTTTCTAACGGTTTGTAAAGCTGTTAGGGGAAAAGTGGGGTTAATAAATGATTACATGAACATTGTTAATCATTACGTGATGGTAATGATTTCAGTGGGTCAGGTAGAGTGTAAAAGATGGTCATCTGAACATTGTTAATCATTACGTGATGGTAATGATTCCAATGGGTCAGATGGGGTGTAATGATTAATGACAATATGTTAAAACTGGTGCTAAAAGAAAGAATGTGTGGGGTGTAAATGAATGTGATAATATTGGCAATGAGTAAAAGAAATGTTTTAGAAATGGTAATGTGATGTAAATCTCAACAGGCCAGTTAGGGTAAGATGCCTGGGTGTGAAACTGTACAGTTTGATAGGAGTGATGACGATCACTCAGCTTTGTGAACAACTTGTGGTGACGACCCTAGATGATTAATTGACATCCTACTGGATGAGAGATAGTAATTGGTAGTTGCTAGATATGGGCAACCGACGTTACTGGGTATGAGAGATAGTAACTGGTAGTTGCTAGATGTGGGCAACCGACGTTACTAGGTATGAGAGATAGTAACTGGTAGTTGCTAGATGTGGGCAACCGACGTTACTAAGTATGGGAAACTGGTAGTTGCTAGATATGGGCAACCGACGTTTCTGGGTATGGGGAACTGGTAGTTGCTAGATGTGGGCAACCGACGTTCTGTGAAACAGGTCCAGGGGGACAAAGTAATGGTAAAAGTTGAATTTATAATATTGCCAATATAAATAGAACTTTTGTATGTGTAAAGATATTGTTATTGTTTTAATGAAAATTAGAACTCACCAGTTTATCTGATGTTTTGAGTATGTTGTGTGTGCTACGTAAGGAGGGATCCTCTAATAATAGAGGAAAGCAAGTATGAGCCGATGAGGATGCTATCCCGGAGCAACTGCTGGCATAGGATTTAGGGCTTGTTAATAATGTAAATAGGGCGATGTATAATTAAATACAATCATATGTAAAATGTTCTAAAAAGTTGGGTTAATATATAATAGTGTTTAAAGTCTTCCGCTGTAAATAGAAAGCTTTGATTTGTGTTTAAAATATTAATCCAACTGTGTGAATGGGTGTTTTAAGAAAATTGAACCCATAATCTAGCAGTTGGTTTTGCAACCAAAGGATTTGAGAACATCCTGCTGATGCAGCTATGTACTCAGCTTCTGCAGTTGAGACAGAAACATTTGTTTGTTTCTTACATTGCCATGAAACTAATCTGGGTCCAAGAAACTGACAACCACCCGTTGTAGATTTTCTGTCGTGACAACATCCACCATAATCACTATCTGTGTATCCATGTAACTCAAAATTACCCTCGTAAGGATACCAAAGCCCTAAAGCTGGTTTACCTTTGAGATACCTGAATATTCTTTTGACAGCAATTAAGTGAGATTCTTTCGGGTCTGATTGATACCTTGCACAAACACATACAGCATACATAATGTCTGGTCTTGATGCAGTAAGATACATCAAAGAACCAATCATAGATCGGTATAGAGTTTGATCAACTGATTTTCCTTTAGGATCAGGCTCAATCTTGGTGTTTACGTCAGCTGGAGTTCTTATGGACTGACAATCATGTAGTTTGAATTTCTTCAAAAGTTTATCAACAAAATTCTCTTGATTAATAAAAATACCATCTACAGATTGTTGAACTTGCAATCCCAGAAAGAAATTGATTTCTCCCATAGAACTCATTTGAAAACGAGATTTCATGATTTCTTCAAATTCATTGCACAGAGTTGGACTGGTAGAACCAAATATGATATCATCTACATACACTTGCACACATAAGATATCATCATTATCCTTCTTGATGAATAAAGTAGGATCGATTTTTCCTCTTGTGTATCCATGTTGGATCATGTGTTGAGATAATGTCTCATACCAAATTCTAGGAGCTTGATGTAGGCCATATAAAGCTTTGCTAAGCTTATACACTCAATGTGAAAATTCTGCATCCTCAAAGCCTAAAGGTTGCTTCACATACACATCATCAGTGATTGGACCATACAAGAATGCACCTTTGACGTCCATTTGATACACCTTGAATTTCATGAATGATGCATAAGCCAGGAAAACACGAATGGATTCGAGTCTTGCAACTGGAGCAAATACTTCATCATAGTCAATTCCTTCTTCCTGTGTGTATCCTTGTGCAACAAGTCTTATTTCTGAGACATTACAATGCCACGATCATCAGTTTTATTTCTGAACAACCATCTTGTGCCTATGGCATTTTCTCCTTCAGGTAATTCCACTAACTTCCACACCTCTTGTTTGCGAAATTGAAGAAGTTCTTCTTGCATAGCTTCAATCCAACCATTGTCCTGTAATGCCTTGGTGACATTTTTAGGAACAATCTGAGAAAGGAAACAAGAGTATAAACAAACATTTGCATGTTCAGATTTACTCCTAGTAGTTATTTCATTCAGAGGACCAATGATCTGAGATGTTGGATGGTTCTTGTGGATATGAGATGTCGGAATCTCAGTTCCTTGAACATTAACATCAAGATTGGTTTGGTTTAAATTGGAGAGCTGTTGCAATAAGGTAGAAGAATGTGGAGTGAAATTTGGAACTTGTGTCGGTGAATTGAGAAAGTAATCAAAGTTACTATGATCAATTGCATCTCCAGAGATGGAAGATGTGCCAGACTCAGGATGTCCAATTTCTGTACCATCATTAGGAAAAAGTTGTGATGCTTCTTGATCTGCTGAAACAGAATAATCTGAAGCTGAAGAATCATGAACATTGTCATTGAATTGGATTGTTGAATCCTTGACAAATGAAAAAAATGGATAAGCTGGACGAGCATCATCTGAATCATCAGAATCTGAATCATCACTGAAAGATCCAAGATCTCCTCTTGAGTTCTTCTTTCCTGAAAAATCATCAGATTGATTAAACAAGTTATATTGAAATGAGTTTGACAAAGAATCCAAATCAAATAACCATGCAGGTCCATTTGAAACTGATGGAAAAGAATTTTCCAGAAATTTAACGTTGAATGTTTCATTAAAAGTATTTGTCCTAGAGTTATAAACTCGATAGGCTTTGGAAACAGATGAATATCCAACGAAAAATCTATTATCAGCTTTTTCTTCAAATTTTCCTAAATGATCACTTGAGTTAACAATCATAACTGGACAACCAAATGATTTTAAAAAATTTATGTTTGGTTTCCTATCAAACAACAACTCATATGGAGTTTTCTTTTTATCTTTAACAAGAACGATTCTATTCTGAACAAAACAGGCTGTGGATATCGCTTCATCCCAGAAAGTGATGGGAATTTTAGCATCAGCTAACATAGACCGGGCAGCTTCAATCAGAGTTCGGTTCTTCCTTTCAGCAACTCCATTTTGTTGTGGAGTTCTGGGAGCACTGAACTGATGAACTATCCCTTTTTCTGCACAAAACAAATCAATGTTAGCATTTTTAAATTCAGTTCCATTATCACTTCTTATTATCTTCACTTTTTGTTCAAGCTGATTTTCAACTTTATTAATGAATTCTTTTAGAAGATCTGCAGTTTCAGATTTAGCATGAAGAAAGAAAACCCATGAAAATCTTGTATAATCATCTATGATGACTAAACAATATGATTTTCGACCAATACTCCTAGCATTAGTTGGTCCAAAAAGGTCCATATGTAACATCTGGAGTGGTTTGGTGTTTGAGTTTATCAGCTTGGACTTATAAGACGCTCTATGTTGTTTTCCCTTCAGACATGCTAAGCAATGATCAGTTGTTGAAAACTTCTTGGAAAGAAGTCCAATAACATGATTTCCTGCTACAACCTTGTTCATGTTTTTGAAGTTGGAATGACCAAGACGTCTATGCCAAAGCTGGCTTTCATCATTTGAAGCTTTAGCAATCAGGCAAGTAGTTTCAGTTGCAGGATCCACTTGAGACATATCCAGTTTGTATACATCTCTGTCTCGAGTAGCTTTAACTATCACCCAGTCATTACTAATCTGAAAACCTGGTTTCAAGACATAACAGTGAGATTCATCAAAAAGAACAGAATAAGATTTGTCATAAATTTGGGATACACTTAGAAGATTAAAATTCAACTGTGAACAAAAGTTGACTTTATCAAAATTGAATCCCATTGGACACTGTTCCCTCTCCTGTTATCTTTCCACCTGCATCACCTCCAAAAGCAACATGTGTTCCATCCTTTAACTTAAAGTCTTGTAACAAGGCTTGATTGCCTGTCATATGCCGGCTACACCCACTGTCAACATACCAGGAGTTGATTGGTCTCCGCGGGCGTACCTGCATTCACAAACATTTAATGAGAGTTAGTAACCCAAGCCGAGATGGTCTTGGGCTTGCCAAACTTGTCAACAATTGTAAATTGTTTGAAATGAAGTTTGTTGACATCTGGTATCTTTTGAATTTTAACATGTTCAAATCCTTTTTGAGAAACCAACTGATTATCTCTTTGTGATTTTGATTTCAAAGCATTGTATCTGTTTTCAAGATCATTATCAAGAAATCTTGAACTCTTGTATGAATCATTTGAGAATGTTCCTTTGTTTATTCTCACAGATCGAGGAATAAACTTTTCTTGATTGTATTGTTGTGATTTGACAAAATGATTATTATCATAATCAGAATTGTTTCTTCTGAAAGATCTCAAACCCAAGGAAGGTTGTTGTTGTGAAAATTTAAATCCAATATTTTAATTTCTTATAAATTGTGGATTTACAAAGCCTTGATTATTGAATTCCTTCCTTGAAGAGTTCTTCCTGAAGTAACAATCATTGGTATTATGATTTCTTTCATCACACAAAGCACAGTATTTGTTAAAGTAACACTCAGCTGTTGTGTGATTTGTCATATCACATATGTAGAAATACTTGTTAAAGTAACATTCTGAAATGTCATGATTGTACATGTCACAGATATCACAATACTTTTCAGAATGTTTGAACAACATTTTGTTAACCCTTGAAGTAGAAGCAACATTTGGTTCTTTTGTAAATTTTGGGTTAGGTAGATTAATTTGTTGTTTCTTTGGTTTGAGTTTGTTAATTAGATTTTTTGGATTTTTCTTTTGAACTTGAACACAATTCTTTGACTCATTTGATTCAAATCTTTTATACACAGCGGAAGTCTTATGATCTGAACTTGTTTTCAGATCAGAGTTAGATTTGATCTTAGATGTAGATGTCATTTTTGTGTTTGTGTTCATGTCAAAAGTTCCTGCAGACACAAACTTCACAGGTTTAATTTGAGTATTGTTCTGTAACTGATTAATTGATTCAGTTTTCTTTGCTTTTGCAGCTTTTCTTCTTCTTTGATTTCTCACTCTTGATGAAGTTTTCTTACTTTGAAGTTTAGTTGAATCTTGAGAAGATTCCTTTTGAGACTCTTTTTCTTCAGTTAGTTCATTTGAACTTGAATCATCAGAAATATTATTATCTGTTTTAGCTTCTTCACATTTTCCTTTAAGTTTGTTATTGAATTCAGTAGATTTTTCACTCATCTGTTCACTTTGTTCAATAACAGTTTCACTTTTTGGTACAAACAGCTTCTTTTGCTTTTGTTGAGGTTCATAAGATTTGACTTTGATTGGATGACCATTTTTGATCTTGTCTAAGTCAGTTTCTTCATAAACTTCAACATTTTTCTTTTTAAAGTTCTTTTGATCTTGAAATTCTTTCAGTTTAGCTTTGTTTTCCGGTGAATGATCATGAGTATTGAAATTCTCTGGTAATGTTTTTGAGATTGATTCAGGCATAGGTTCATGTGTGATTCCTAATCCTGTTTTATCTTTGTCATTTCTTCCATTCACCAGTTGCTCGACAATTTTCTTTGAGCTTTTAACTTTGGCTAAATCTATTTGAGTAGCTGCATGTGCCAATTTTTCTTGTTCAAGTGTTTTGTTCATCTCTTCAAGTTGTTTCTTGACAAGTTCAAGTTCTTTAATAGTTTTGTTCCATGAAGCTTGAAGAGACATTATCTTTTCATCAGCAATTTTGTGATCTGATTTTAGTTTATTGTGCCTTGATTCTTCTTGTTTGAGCTTGTCACATATTTTGAATGAATATGTTCTGTAGGGTTCAACTAGTTCAAAACATGCTTTTGTGTACATTTTCTCTCTCACTTCCACTGGTATTTCATGATATGAGTTTGAAGATTAGTATCAGAACAGTTAACAACCTTTGGTTGTTCTGATTGAGCCATAAGAGCAACTTCTTCAGTGGTATCTTTTGGGTCTGATTTGTCGCTCCAATCGTACTCTTCTTCTTGATCTGATTCATCATATTTAGGATCTTTATCTTCAGACCAGTCTTCATCATCAACTTCAGCAACTAGTGCCAGATTGGTAGTGAGATCAGCAGTAAATTGCTCTGCATATGCACTCCAGTCATAACCATCTTTGATGTTTACAACCAGTGCCTTCTTAGTTTCCTCACTATTCTTCTCTTCTTTAGGTTCTGGCATAGGTAGACTTTGGTATGGCTTTTGAAAAGTCTTGTTTGCCTGTTGCTGATATTTCTGACCATTTGAGCTGCCTTGACTATTTCCTCCTTGGTTTCTTGGAGCTTTACATTCTCTTGAAAAATGACCATAGCTGTTACAGTTAAAGCATCTTGATTTTGATTTATCAAACCCAACAGTTTTGTTTGCACTGGGTTTGTAATTTCTGTTAGAATAAGAATGCTTTTGTGTTCTTTAAGCTATCATGACCATTTGCCAGTTAAGATCCATTTCTTCTACATCATCTGGATCCATTTCAAACAAATCTTGTAGAGCTTTACATTTTTGTTGTTTTCTAAGCTTTTGAATTAAGAAAAAGACTTAAAAAAGTATTTTTGGATTTTTGAAATTTTATGAAAAATTTCTAAGTGTCAAGGCTGATAAGTCTGAACAGTGGTGATAAGTCCCAACAGTGTGAAACGCCCAACAACTGATTAGTCTAAGGGAATGCCTTAGAAAATTTCCAACTCAAGGATTGGAAAGTCCAAACAGTAGTGAAACGCCTTCACAGTTTAAACTATTTCATAGTGGTTATACGTCCACACATTAGTTATAAGTTCACACAGTGATGGTATGTCCAACCAAGTGAAACTACCACACAGTGGTTATAAGTCCACATAGTGGTTATACGCCTAGGGGTAAAACGACTGAACAGTTGAGAAAAGTCTAAACAGTTCTCAAATGCCCGAACACTTGGGCAGATTTCAGTGTTTTTCAGCCCTAATACGCCACATTCATCAGATTCATATGATTGTAACGAACTCAGAAATTTCAAAATCCTTCAATTGTTGAAGAATTGAGCTGAAACTTTCCAATTACTTCATGATTATACCGATAATCAATCCTCTAACTTCAATTTCAGTAATTATCCACAATTCTCAATGAATTTCAGAAATTTTAGGTCGAACACTCAGGAACACTTTCTCGAACTGTCTTACACTAATTCACTCAATTTTGATGAGATAAACTGCAATTTGTGATTCAAAACATGTTTCTAATGATGAAACACAGCTCTGATTCACAATATTTCACTTGAATTGTCAATCGATTATAGATTTCAGTGGATTTTTGAAGTTTCTTTGTTCGAAGAAAACTTCAAAAACACTCATCCGAAAGCTCTGATATCAATTGATAGGATCAATTAGAGCAATCTATAACAAATTATATGAACAGTTCAAAGAAATACAAGCAATTGTAATCAAATCAAGCAATATCAACAAAATTCAGATTTCATTGATAGCAAAAGACGATTACAAGAGATAGAAAGCAGTTTATGCAAACACCTTACAAAAACACAATATATTCTAAGTCTATGCTATTTATACTAGAAACTAAGGAACTAAAATTTACAAAACTAGTCCCTATACTAGTTCTTCTCTGCATCTTTTAATCTTCAAAGAAATCTTCTGGTTCTTCTTTGACTTTAAACATTGGCTTCTCTTTGTACATTTTGATTTCTTTCAAAGCATTCTCAATCGATGACTTAAATTTACCAGCAAGCATGGCTTGTTCTGGTTTTGACTCATTTGTTTTAATTTCCAACATCTTCATCCTTTCCAATGTATCCTTTGAGAGACATGCAATATCAACATTAGCATATAACTCAATAGGATGTTTACTCTCTTTGCAGTAAACTTCTAATACTCCTTTTCGAGAAATTCTCATAAACTCAATGTCTTTTATATCTCTTTTTACAATGTCAGCATATGCAAGAGCCTTTCGTAAAGAAATTCTCTCCATAGCAGCATTCATCACATTAATGATTGAGATAAAATACTTCTTATCTTGCTCAGCAGTTTCAGAAGAAACTCTCTCAAATTTCTATACTGATAAGAATGAGATGTAACTTGGATGAAGTAGCTTCAACTCAAAAGTACCAAATAAAGAAATCATGTCCTTATCCCAATTCTCGAGATTTCGGACCAATTTAAGCTTAAAAGAAGATGAATTGTAAAACCATCTCAGTATCGGTTTGGTCTTTTGGTTGCCCTCTATCACTTTCAGTCCTGGTGTGGTTACCTTCTCAAAGTACTTATCACAGAATTCTACCATGAAATGTTCTTCTTCAGATTGTAAGCCTCTTATCTTCTTGTTTTTCTTTAGCACCAAATCCCACCCGATTAAGCTCGTTTTTGTCGGATTAGACCACCCAACAGCTGAGAAATCATGATCCCAGCAGGTAGGCGACCATTTTCATCCGTTTTATCACCCGTTTCACTGCTGCAAGTATGGGATTCGGGTGTTCGGGTTCAACCCGAATGCATGTGGTCGTGGGGGTGCGTGTGAGGTCAATCAGCGTGTGCATTTCACTTAGACATGTTAGGAGAGTGTTTCTGGAAGTCCTGATTGTGAGAAAACCGAGCACGGAACAGCCGAAGGCAGTTCGACCCACCCAGCAGTCGCGACCTGCTGCAGTCCGCGACTGGGCCAGCGGTGCGATTGAGTCATGCGACTGGTCCCATCGTGTGATTGATCGGGGCGACTGGGGTGAGACGTGCGAATGAACCCGTGCGACCGAGTCAACCGAATGAATGTGTGCGATTGAGTCGACCGAATGTATGCATGCGACTGAGTATCACCCGACTGAAGGTCCAACTGCTGTGCGATTGGTAATTTATTCGGGTGATTGGGGAATGTGTGGTACGACTGAACGCTGAGTCGCACGAATGAGGGTTCAATCGTACGAGGGAACTTGATTCGTACGATTGAAGGCCTATTCATGCGAATGAAGTGTCCAGTCGTGCGTCTAGCCTTGTTATGCGATTGGAGTCATTTTGAGTGAATTCTTCTGGTGTGCGATGTGTCTATCATGGGACGATAAGTTAACATCAATAAAGCGTCATTTCTTGACCACAGAGATTATAGTCAACGCAATCAACAGACATATACTTTTCAACCCGAAACAACGTAACTGTTTACAAATATCAACAACTCATTTGAAGTCTACATGAAGCCTAATGCGTCTATGACTGCTTGTGTATGTAACACCCACGACCGAACCCATGCGACCCGACCCGACTAAACATGTCTATTAACGCTTAACACAACTGTCAATAGGTGTTTGACAGCGCATCGTAAAACAACACTTGGGAGACTTGCATCCTACACACTTGCTACATCATCTGTGAGTTTCACGGCCCCTATTTTACATCTCTTTCCGTTTGGGGGAGAAAACATGCAAAAACAGATTTACATAAATGGTTGTAGTAATATTGATATCGCTTGTTACGTTAGTGCAAACACACGCATGTCCTCACACACTCGAACCGTTAGTAATGGGATTAGCGAGGTAATTTTGAGTAGTACTACTGGGTCTGACAAACCCCGCCCGGGCTAGTCGCGCTAGCTTGATTGGAGGTCAAACGGGCGCACAATTGACCTAACATACGATTGCCACGGTCGGTTAAGACGTGGAGGAAACACATTGTCGTGGTCTGATGAGACATGACGGAACATACGATTGCCACGGTCGGTTAAGACGTGGAGGAAACATATTGTCATGGTCTGATGAGACATGACGGAACATACGATTGCCACGGTCGGTTAAGACGTGGTGGAAACACAATAGGACGTAAACAGTCAGCTTCGGTTCGAAACACTAAGTAACAAGAACTTAGACTAGCTACCTAACGATATGCTTTATGTACTAAACCATTGAAACGCAAAACATGGAAACGCTTACGAATACATTTCTTGTTAATTAAACCTGTGAACTCACCAACTTTATGTTGACACATTTTAGCATGTTTTCTCAGGTCACAGGAACGCATAAGCTCAAGATGCACGCTAGGGAAATGCACTCAGGACATGCATTCATCTATTATATTTTCAGCATTGAACATTTTGTCTAAACATGACTATTGTAATTGTATTGTAATGGATTTACAAATTATGTACTCGCTTCCGCGCTATTGTAAACCTTGTTTATGTTCTTTTGAATGAAGTCAAATGTTTATTTTAAATTCATATAGTGTCGTTCGATATGACTGTGTCTGAGATCCTGGTATGTCACACGCCTAACGGTAAAACCCCGTTCGTGGAAATTGAGGGTGTGACAGATTGGTATCAGAGCCACAGGTTATAGAGAACTAGGATTTGCATTGCATCTAGACTATAGCCTTAGACACAACACTAGCATTGCACAGACACTTTTATATGGTTACCACTATTGTGCAAACAACCTTTGGGTGTAATGACATTACACTGCTGAGCAAACATAAACACTATGGGTATGACATGTGTGTCATTACCGGCTGACAGAGGGGCGGAGAGTCCCGCTCGCTCACAACCAACGCTTACACTTGATCCTTCACTCGCGGAGTGAAAGCAACAACGAATTGAATCAAACATTTCCATGATTGGAACACGAAACTCATTTCTAACGCATGCGATAAGCATAACGATGGCAAACAACAAGAACAATACCTCACTCTTCCAACTCTCTCACACCTGTTATTATTCCCAACATATCCTGTCCTCTACACTAATCCGAGCAGTAAATGAGGGACAACTAGGGTATTCAAGTCGATTAGAGAATCGGACTTAGACATCCAAACACCTAGAACTTCGAAAGAAAAAGGCCAAATTGTCTTGATTCCTGTTGTTACCTAAACCGAATCTCTTGTACAACTTTAGTTATTTGACTCTTGGTATAACAATACATCTTTGATGCTTTTATCATTGATAACACTCGGTAATGGACAAGGTATGTTATCTCGAATAGGAGGAACCATGTGTGACCATGCAAAGCAAATTAGAATCACGGGTGCACACGTAATTGTAATTTGTCGTGCATGAGAGCTCTGGCAACTCTATTGGGTGATAACGGTAATGGCCAGTACCAATTTTCAAATTCCATACTTAGGAGGCATAAGGCCTCGGATCCTCATAAAGCCTTACTATCGATGTGCAAACAAACCCTCATTCTTACTAGCATGATACAATATATATTACTGTCGATAATTGTTATCCGGTTATTGATTAATATGTGTTGTGAATTGAAGAAATCATGTCTGGAAGAAGACCTGGACGCCTGGGTGGATGAGGAAATATCACACTGACTCAAGCCGAGCTGAATGCTATCATCAACGAGCGCGTGGCTGATGCGCTTGCAGCTTATGAGCAGGCCTGTAATCAGGACCAGAACGACCAGAATCCGAACCAAGGGGGTCCAACAGTCTGTACCTTCAAGATGTTTATGGATTGCAAGCCTCATTCTTTCAGCGGCTCTGAAGGCGCTGTCACACTGCTTCGCTGGCTAGAGAAGCTTGAGTCAGTGTTTGCCATGTGCAACTGTCCTGATGGAAATCGGGTCAAGTACGCCTCCGGCACATTGGAGGGACCAGCCCTGACATGGTGGAATTCACAAGTCCAAACCTTAGGACTTGGTGCTGCAAATGGTATGCCATGGGAAGACTTCAAGATTCTGATGAAAGAAGAGTACTGCCCAGGAGCGAAGTCCAGAAACTGGAGGCAGAATTCTGGAACTTAAAGATGATTGGATCAGACATCGAGGAGTACACGACTCGTTCACACGAGTTGGCAGCATTGTGTCCTCAGATGGTAACTCAGGCCTACAAGCGGATTGAAAAATACATTGATGGTCTAGCCCCTCAGATCCAGGCTAGCGTGATGGCTGCTGATCCTGTCACCATTCAGCAGGCCATCCGACTGGCTCACAAACTCACCGACCAGGCAGTGGCACAGGGCACTTTGCCTAAACGAGGCGCTGCTTCTGGTTCATCAGATCACAAAAGGAAATGGGAGGGTAACAACAGCAAGTCTTCAAGCAACAACAACCCTCAGCAACAACCGACCAAAAGGTTCGACCCATCAAGGAACTTCACCAATAACAATCAGAACAGCAACAACAACAACTATGGTCAGGGTTCTAGCAGCTACGCGGGCAAGAACCCTAGGTGTAACTGGTGCAACCTCCATCATCATGGCCCATGTGATCGACTCCGTTGTCAGAGATGTGGAAAGATGGGACACGCAGCCAAAGACTGCCGGGGTGAACTAATGACTCAGCAACAACAACCCCAACACCAACGACAGGGTGGAGTGACTAGAGGCTGCTATGAATGTGGAAAGGAGGGACACTACAGGAAGGATTGCCCGCAGCTGAAGGGCAGAAACAAGGGTAATAATGGGGGCAACGCCAAGGGTCGCGCATTCGTAATCGGGTCCGGCGAGGCAAGGGATGACCAGAATGTGGTTACTGGTACGTTTCCCCTGAATGGTTGTTTTGCTTCTATACTATTTGATACCGGAGCTGATAGGAGTTTTGTTTCCAACAAGTTCATTAAGTTCTTAGACGTAACCCTGGCTGTCATGGAACCTAGTTATATGGTAGAATTAGCTGACGGAAAACAAATCGAGGCAACTCATATCGCCAAGGGGTGCAGACTAGGATTATGTGGTCATGAGATAGATATTGATCTGATGCCTGTCACACTTGGTAGTTTCGACGTCGTGGTGGGTATGGATTGGCTGTCTAAGAATCAAGCTGAGATCATCTGTGGAAAGAAAATCGTTCGTATCCCACTTCCTAGTGGTGAAATTTTATCGGTTCAGGGCGAAAGGAGTGGCATGGTCTCTGGAATCATCTCCTACATGAAAGCTCAGAAGTGTTTGCGTAAGGGTCATACCGCATTCCTAGCCATGGTCACTGAAAAAGAGCCCGATGAAAAGAAAATTGAAGACATCCTTGTTGTAAGCTATTATCCTGAGGTTTTCCCTGAAGACCTACCCGGTCTCCCACCACATCGCCAAGTCGAGTTCCAAATTGATTTGGTACCGGGAGCTGCCCCTATCGCGAGAGCACCGTACAGATTAGCTCCAAAGGAACTGTAAGAACTGTCTACGCAATTGCAGGAACTATTGGATAAGGGTTTTATCAGACCTAGCTCATCACCGTGGGGAGCCCCAGTTCTGTTTGTCAAGAAGAAGGACGGAACTTTCCGCATGTGTATCGACTACAGGTAATTGAACAAGGCAACAATAAAGAATCGTTATCCTCTCCCGCGCATTGACGATCGTTCGATCAACTACAAGGGTCGAGTTATTATTCCAAGATAGACCTAAGATCGGGTTATCACCAGCTAAGGATTCGAGAAGAAGACATTTCAAAGACTGCTTTCAGAACGAGGTATGGTCACTATGAGTTCTTGGTTATGCCATTCGGGTTGACCAATGCACCAGCGGTTTTCATGGACCTGATGAACCGAGTGTGCAAACCCTATCTAGACAAGTTCGTCATTGTCTTCATCGATGACATCCTTATTTACTCAAGGAATAAGGAAGAACACGAAGAGCACCTTAGACTAATTCTAGAGCTGTTGAGACGAGAACAGCTGTATGCAAAATTTTCAAAGTGTGACTTCTGGATGCGAGAGGTCCACTTTTTGGGTCATGTGGTCAATGAGAATGGGATACACGTTGACCCGGCAAAGATAGCAGCTATCAAGAACTGGGCTACGCCTAAGACTCCGACCGAGGTACGACAGTTTCTCGGGTTGGCTGGCTATTATCAACGGTTCATGAAGGGTTCTCGAAGATTGCTCAACCTCTCACCGCATTAACTCATAAAGGCATCACGTATGATTGGGGTGATAAACAAGAATCTGCATTCCAGATCCTGAAGCAGAAACTCTGTACAGCACCGATTCTATCCCTGCCTGAAAGAACAGATGACTTTGTAGTTTACTGTGATGCTTCTATACAAGGCCTCGGTTGCGTGCTAATGCAACGCAATAAGGTGATTGCCTACGCATCTCGACAACTGAAGATACATGAGAAAAACTACACGACACACGACCTAGAGCTTGGAGCAGTCGTGTTTGCACTCAAGATATGGAGACACTACTTGTACGGTACCAAGTGCACCATTTACACCGACCACAAGAGTCTCCAGCACATCTTTGAACAGAAGGAGCTAAATATGAGGCAACGTCGTTGGGTCGAGTTTTTAAACGACTATGACTGTACGATCAAGTATCATCCGGGCAAGGCCAACGTAGTAGTAGACGCCCTAAGTCGGAAGGAAACCCCTAAGCCAAGACGAGTTCGAGCATTGCAACTCACCATTCACACCGGTTTACCCGACCAGATCCGCAATGCTCAACTTGAGGCGTTAAAAGACGAGAATTTGAAAGCCGAATCGCTACGAGGTATGGAGAAGCAACTGGAAACCAAGTCGGACGGAACCCGCTACTTCATGGATCGAACGTGGATTCCCTCGCATGGAAACCTACGAGAACTGGTAATGGACGAAGCTCACAAATCACGGTACTCAATCCACCCAGGCTCAGACAAGATGTATCATAACCTGAAGGTTCTTTACTGGTGGCCAAACATGAAAGCAGATATCGCCACCTACGTGAGCAGATGTTTGACCTGTTCTAAGGTTAAGGTAGAGTATCAACGACCGTCTGTTTACTCCAACAGCCAGAAATACCAGTATGGAAGTGGGAGCAGATATCTATGGACTTCATCACAAAAATTCCTCGAACTCCCAGCGGATGCGACACCATTTGGGTGATCGTGGATCGCTTGATGAAATCCACACACTTCCTGGGAATCCGGGAGACTGATCGTATGGAAAAGTTAACACGTATCTACCTTAGGGAGGTAGTCTCTCGGCACGGCGTGCCAATTTCCATTATCTCTGATCGTGACGCTCGATTCACTTCACACTTCTGGCAGTCCTTACAACGAGCACTAGGAACGCGGTTGGATATGAGCACCGCGTACCACCCTCAAACCGATGGCCAAAGTGAGCGTATGATTCAGACCCTAGAAGACATGCTACGTGCCTGCGTCCTAGATTTCGGCAGCAGTTGGGAAACTCACTTACCGCTAGTTGAGTTTTCTTACAACAATAGCTATCACACATCGATCAAAGTTGCCCCATTTGAGGCACTGTATGGGCGTAAGTGCCGATCACCTATCTGTTGGGCGGAAGTTAGAGAAAGTCAACTCACCGGCCCTGAACTAGTGCACGAGACGACTGAGAAGATCGTGCAGATCCGTAACCGTATGGCATCAGCCCGTGACCGACAGAAAAGCTACGCTGACAAGCGTCGCCGACCGTTGGAATTCCAAATAGGTGACAAGGTGCTTTTGAAAGTGTCACCGTGGAAGGGTGTGATTCGTTTCGGGAAACGCGGGAAACTAAGCCCTAGGTACGTGGGACCGTTTGAGATTGTCAAACGGGTTGGCCCCATAGCCTACCAATTGAACCTACCCGAAGAACTCCGTGGAGTACACAATGTGTTCCACGTCTCCAACTTGAGGAAATGCCTTGCCGACGAAACTCTTATCGTCCCGTTAGACGAGATACATGTGGACGAACAACTACATTTCGTCAAGGAACCAGTGGAAGTCATGGACCGAGAGGTCAAGACGCTCAAACATAGTCGTATCCCTATCGTCAAAATCCGTTGGAACTCAAAGCGAGGACCAGAATTTACTTGGGAACGCGAGGATCAGATGAAGAGGAAGTACCCTCAACTATTCCAAAACCAGGCATCTACCTCTTAGATACACAGGTACTCTATTCCACATGCGTCACAAACCATTGAGCCTTGTACTACCCCGTAAAACCACGTAACGAGATGTACTAATTTTCGGGACGAAAATTCCTGCAACAAGGGGATGATGTGACACCCCGTAATTTCAGATTTACATTATTTAAACCGTTGTCGTTAACATTGACCCGTACTCGCAAATACTTGAAACGTATACAAACACCGCCACAGACATCGTTAAACGAATTATGATAAAATACTAACGCGGGTGTTTGTAGAGGATTCACATAAACGAGATTACCTAAGGAATCCTATTAATTAATAGAGCTCGCTCATCTACGTCGTTATCAACCGAAACAAATTCGGGAACTCGGTACCTAAGTACAGGGACCAAACCTGACAATTGCCAAACTGGGGCTGGGTATAAATACCCACCCACCAGCCAAACACACCCCATTTCTGCTCTCTTCCTCTCCTACGCTCTCTACACCCCGATTGTTCGTCCTAGCACCAAATCCCACCCGATTGAGCTCGTTTTTGTCGGATTAGACCACCCAACAGCTGAGAAATCACGATCCCAGCAGGTAGGCGACCATTTTCATCCGTTTTATCACCCGTTTCACTGCTGCAAGTATGGGATTCGGGTGTTCGGGTTCAACCCGAAAGCATGTGGTCGTGGGGGTGCGTGTGAGGTCAATCAGCGTGTGCATTTCACTTAGACATGTTAGGAGAGTGTTTCTGGAAGTCCTGATTGTGAGAAAACCGAGCACGGAACAGCCGAAGGCAGTTCGACCCACCCAGCAGTCGCGACCTGCTGCAGTCCGCGACTGGGCCAGCGGTGCGATTGAGTCATGCGACTGGTCCCATCGTGCGATTGATCGGGGCGACTGGGGTGAGACGTGCGAATGAACCCGTGCCTCTGAGTCAACCGAATGAATGTGTGCGATTGAGTCGACCGAATGTATGCATGCGACTGAGTATCACCCGATTGAAGGTCCAACCGCACGAATGAAGGTTCATTCATGCGATTGGTAATTGATTCGGGTGATTGGGGAATGTGTGGTACGACTGAACGCTGAGTCGCACGAATGAGGGTTCAATCGTACGAGGGAACTTGATTCGTACGATTGAAGGCCTATTCGTGCGAATGAAGTGTCCAGTCTTGCGTCTAGCCTTGTTATGCGATTGGAGTCATTTTGAGTGAATTCTTCTGGTGTGCGATGTGTCTATCATGGGACGATAAGTTAACATCAATAAAGCGTCATTTCTTGACCACAGAGATTATAGTCAACGCAATCAACAGACATATACTTTTCAACCCAAAACAACGTAACTATTTACAAATATCAACAACTCATTTGAAGTCTACATGAAGCCTAATGCGTCTATGACTGCTTGTGTGTGTAACACCTACGACCGAACCCATGCGACCCGACCCGACTAAACATGTCTATTAACGCATAACACAACTGTCAATAGGTGTTTGACAGCGCATCGTAAAACAACACTTGGGAGACTTGCATCCTACACACTTGCTACATCATCTGTGAGTTTCACGGCCCCTATTTTACATCTCTTTCCGTTTGGGGAGAAAACATGCAAAACAGATTTACATAAATGGTTGTAGTAATATTGATATCGCTTGTTACGTTAGTGCAAACACACGCATGTCCTCACACACTCGAACCGTTAGTAATGGGATTAGCGAGGTAATTTTGAGTAGTACTACTGGGTCTGACTAACCCCGCCCGGGCTAGTCGCGCTAGCTTGATTGGAGGTCAAACGGGCGCACAATTGACCTAACATACGATTGCCATGGTCGGTTAAGACGTGGAGGAAACACATTGTCGTGGTCTGATGAGACATGACGGAACATACGATTGCCACGGTCGGTTAAGACGTGGAGGAAACATATTGTCATGGTCTGATGAGACATGACGGAACATACGATTGCCACGGTCGGTTAAGACGTGGTGGAAACACAATAGGACGTAAACAGTCAGCTTCGGTTCGAAACACTAAGTAACAAGAACATAGGCTAGCTACCTAATGATATGCTTTATGTACTAAACCATTGAAACGCAAAACATGGAAACGCTTACGAATACATTTCTTGTTAATTAAACCTGTGAACTCACCAACTTTATGTTGACACATTTTAGCATGTTTTCTCAGGTCACAGGAACGCATAAGCTCAAGATGCAAGCCAGGGAAATGCACTCAGGACATGCATTCATCTATTATATTTTCAGCATTGAACATTTTGTCTAAACATGACTATTGTAATTGTATTGTAATGGATTTACAAATTATGTACTCACTTCCGTGCTATTGTAAACCTTGTTTATGTTCTTTTGAATGAAGTCAAATGTTTATTTTAAATTCATATAGTGTCGTTCGATATGACTGTGTCTGAGATCCTGGTATGTCACACGCCTAACGGTAAAACCCCGTTCGTGGAAATTGAGGGTGTGACAGATTAGGTGCATTTCTTTTATTAGAAAAATGTATTAGGATATAATTTTTGTAAAAGGAAGATGCACAAGATGAAGACCCAAAGATGGACATCAAAGACATGGACCTTGAAGTATTTGGATATGGATTCAAGTGGGAGTCCATGGACACATATGATGTGTCATTATAAACCCTTAGGAAAGACCTTATGACAATACTTGTGATGGCAAACAAGTGTGGTCAACTTAGTGGCTATGGTTATGCACTCATGTTTGAATGTTTATGCTTGTTTGGATGATAGTTGTTTAAATTGTTTGGTTGATACTTGGATATGCATTACAAACTAATAAACAACTTAACAAGCTGAAAATTTCATGGTTCTTTATCATTAAGTGTTTAATAAAAGGTTATTAAAAGGATTAATGGTTTTAATAAAAGAGGTTTTATTAAAAGTGAACCATAGGGTACCTTGTATTTGAAAGCATGCAAATATAAGGTACATAGAGTTTTCTAAACTAAGATTATGAAAACTATAAATTTCTTTGATAACAAGTCCAACACCGTCCTTTTGCACAACACTTGAGTCACTTGGAAACTCTTAATAGGATAAAGGTCACCTAACCATTTTAAGGGAACTTGTGATTTGAGGTGGGGATACCACATTTGTGGGATAAAGATCACCTAACCACTTATGTTGGAAAACTCACATGTGTGTGCAAGTAGGGTAACTTGATTTGCAAACCATGTTAAATGGATCACCTACAATATGGTTTCCAAATGGTGTTGATGGGATTAACATGCCGACTTTACATATTTTGTTTCAAGTCGATCCCATACCTCTAGAAGTTGCAAATGGTTGCAACCGTCAATCGTTGACCACCTCATTAATTTAAATCGTGGGATAAAGGCCACCTAACCACAATTTAAATGAAATGTTGGGTTCTAGATTTTAATATGAAAATGACCTTAAAAGGCATTAATTAATTATTGAAAATAGTAATATCGAAAATACTAAAATCGATCTTTGTTAAATTTTGTAGATGGCCACCAATAATGATAATCATGATAACTCATCCACGTCCCCCCAATCTTTACGAGCGATTCTCCAAAAGGAATGTCTGAATCATAACAATTTCATTGATTGGTATCAAAACTTGAGAATCGTTCTCAAGAAAGAGAGACGATCATATGTTTTAGACGACCCTATCCCCGATCACCTACTGAGGATGATGAGGAGGCCTATAACGATTAGCTGAAATACACTGAGGACTCCGTCCAAGTGTCTTGCCTCATGCTGGCAAGCATGACTCCGGATCTCCAAAAGGAGTATGAACATCACGGAGCTTATGACATGATAACCCAGCTGAAGGAAATGTTCCAACAGCAAGCGAGGGTTGAGCGCTTCAAAACGGTTCGAGCACTCCATGCATGTCGTATGGACAACAACCAATCGGTTTCATCTTATGTACTTAAGATGAAAAGCCACATTGACCGCCTCAAAAGGTTTAATTGTCCCGTCTCGAAGGAATTGGCCACGGATTTGATCCTTAATGGCCTTACCAAGAAGTTCAAGACGTTCGTGTTGAACTACAACATGAATGCTTGGGAGAAAAGCATTGGTGAGCTTCACTTAATGCTCAAAACGGCCGAGGCGGCCATGGGTAAAATGTTTTTACCCGTTCTCACCATCAATGAAGGTGGGAACAAGAATAGGCCTCATCCCGCACCCAAGGCAAAAGTTGCCAAGGGTAAGGGACCCGTATGGGGAAAGGGGTGGCAAGGGTGCCACCCAAACCATAAGAGAAGAAGCAAAAGGTTGCTACTAATGACCCATTCTTCAAGTATGGGGAGATTGGACATTGGGCAAGGAATTGTCCTGTCCATCTCCAAGAGTTGAAAGCAAAGAGGGATGCCGGGCAGACCTCAGGTACAATATACATGATTCATATTGATCTTAATGTTACATCTTCTAACACATGGGTATTGGAAACCAGATGTGGAACTCATATTTGCAATTTGTTGCAGGGGTTCAAAAGAAGTAGGGACTTCAATCAAGGGGATGTTAGCCTCTTCATGGGCAATTGAACTAAAGTCAAAGTTGAAGCTCGTGGGGACTACATCCTAAAACTTCCAAGTGGCTTGGATGTAATTTTGAAGAATGTTTTGTATGCTCCTAGTTTGACTAGGAACATTATTTCTGTATTCCAATTAAGACATTATGATTATGTATTATCTTTTGTTAAAAATGATATTTGTGACAACCGGTCCCAAGGTCACTATTCTAAACCCTAATTTATTTGCATCATATCCCATCTTATGTGTACTAATAATGGAAACAATTTGATTATATCAATAATATTAGAATCACCAATTGTTATTTGATCCATTTTTATGATTCTATTTGCTTTATGTGAATTTAGTCATTTTAAGTCTTGCCTTTTTAGAAAATTTGTGCCCGGGAATATTAATTAGTCACCCTAAGTAGAAATCACTTAGTCTTAATTGAAACATATAAAATGTGTGCACACACACACACATACTTGTAATTTTCGGTTCATGCATGCATGGACATACACAAGACACTTAATCAACTAACAAAAATTAATCACCTAAATACTACACTATACCACACCTTACACTACATAATATCAAATTCTAATTAAAATTTAAAATTAAAAACCCACACTACTAGACAATTTCAGCTGCCCCTTGAACCCCCAATCACCACTCTTGCTTGCCACCACACTTCACCCCTCATATCATCCATACACTACACATGCAACCTCCACTTTTGCAAGACCACTCACTCCTCTCATTCTCTCTACTCTCTCTCTCTCGGCTTTCTCCTGAAACACACACACACAACTCTCTCATTTCAGCCTCATTTCAGCTCCAAAATCGCGACCAACAACAACAACATCATCGGCCAACAACAAACCGCAAGAAGGGTGACCACTTGGTGATGTTTTGAAGCTTGAAACTTGCAAAACTTGAGGTTCCAGCCTTATTTCGAGATTCTCCAGCCTCATCCAAGGAGATTTCATCCATTCACGACCATCCACACCTTCTAAACCGTGAAATACATCAGGTGTAAGCTCACTATGTTCGGTTTTGGTCATTTCTCAAGTTTGACTTCATTTTCCACCTAAAAACCCTATTTTTCTTGTTGTAGCAGAAACTTCTCACTGCTACCTTTTTCTTGGAGAGCTTTCCACATTCTTGAAGGTATTCCACAAGTATAACATGTCGATCTATAGGTGTAACAAGAGTTACACCTAGAAACCCTCTTTTTAGGTGATTCTCACCACCCAACTTGTGCATCTTGTAACCTTTGAGAACCAACCTTGTAACCTACCTTCTAATGGCTCATTAAACTCCTAATAATCTGCTTTGAATGTTAAAAATGGTTGTACACCATGAATGGAAGGTGTTAACACAAGAACACCATGAAAAACCACTCTTTCTACAAGTTACAACACACCTTAAACACTTTCTTGAAAACCCTCTTAGACGACGGTTATAACCTGCTCAAAAATGAGTTTTAGACACCCCAACAACCTGATTTTTTAAGTTAGATGAAGTGTTGGTAATGTATAAACTTAAGTTACAACGATTTACACAAGTGTAATGGTTGGTTATGGCATTTTCTATGTATTTGAAAGCTATGGATGTGTAGAATGACTAGGCCACGATTTGGGACTGTTATTTCAGTAGGTTTTGATGGATATTAAGAGTGTTAATATTGTTTAATCTCTGGAACAAAGGACATGTTGTGTTTAGACCCATTTTGGTCACTTTCGGGACCCGAAAACATGCTAAAATTACTTAAAAACAAGAAATCTTGAGCTATAAACTTTTTAAAGAGAATTACAGGTTCATTAAGGATTAATAAAGTGTTCTGTAGTTAATGGGTATTTTTAGTGGTCAAAAGATAATTTAAATGGATTTTTAAGTGAAAACGGGTGCTAACCGAGAGACGTTTTTAGGAAAATCTAAGAAAAATGGATATAAGGTGAGAAATTATAAAAATAATGTCATTCCAGTAGGATAAATAATAAAATAACTTATAAAGTGGAATGGTTGGTCAAACAAGCTTTTAAAATGGTCAAACCCGGTTAAAAACGCGTTTTAAACGGTTTAAACGTAAAAACGAGTCTTCCCACTACTAGAGGTAAATTTTGTGATTTATAAGGTTGGAAACTTATAAAAATGAATTTAAAAATTTAGCTACTGGACCTAGACTCAAAAACATGAAAACCCATACGTAACCATCTTAAACCCTTCGGTTTTACCGTAACCGGCAACGTTAAACGCGTAAATTATAAACCGAGCCCATAAATGAAAATTTGAGTATATGTTCTTAAAATAAAGTTATATTAAGTTCATGAAACTGATTTTTGGTTATAAAGGTCATCTAATACAAGAAACCAAACTCAAGGGTAGAAAATGTCAATTTGGAAACATCAGGGGCTAAACTGTAAAATTTTGTTAAACTTCATAATCGACTTCAATAATCACTTTAGTCACTTTAGTAGCATGTTTATCATATATTCTAGAGTTATTAATGTATAAACCCTTAATTGTATGAGAAACCTTGACTTTCAATAAAAGGAAACTTTTTATACAAACCCTAATCGAATCAAAGTCGAATCCAACCAACTAAGGCTTAGACACTCTTAATGCATCTTAAATAGGTATAGAGCAGTAGCTAATCACTTAATATATTCATGTTAGGGTGCTAGACTTGAGATATTCTCGGCACACGAAGGATTTCTTTGCTTACTATCTAAAGTGAGTTTTAGTGATCCCTTTTTACTTGCTGTTTTTGGGATGGACTATAATTGTGCTTTATTTGATGCTTGTATGTGAGACTTTTGGATACCTGCTGATACTTATATCATGATCATTAATTCTTTTGTGAACCGCTTGTTTTATGTAGATAGATCTATTTGGGGAATCCCCCACGTACAGTGGCTCCCGCTACAGGAAGGTACCCCACTGAGATCCTGAGGGGTCGTTTATGGCATGTAACAGGTCTTGAATAAGAAACTATGGTGAACCATCCTGGCAGGAATGGTTCACTGTTCTGAGGCTTGGTTTTTTCCTTTGGGAATATCCGGTTAAACACAAGTTTAGAAGAGGCCAACCGGGGACCAAGTGAAGGGTTGATTATGATACCCCACGATGACTGATACTAAAAATGATGTTTTTAAAATCAAATGAGATTTTCATAAACTTTCACACTTGATTCTAAAACCTTTACTGTGGACTTTAAGAGTTCCTTTTATTGTTTTGAAACTTTAAGCACTTGAATTCACCAACTTTTTAGTTGACAAAATTTTCTTTTGAGCATGTTTCAGGTAACCCGTGAAGACTCTTAGCTATTATGGAAGACTTAGACTCAACCCCAAGACCATGGCATTTGCTTTTGTGACCAAAATCATGACTTGAACAATTTGATTCAATGACTATTTTATTTTGTTGAACTATGTAAACATCTGGGGCTAGATCTGTTTCTAGCCCGGTGTCTTTTAAAACTTTAAATGCCATGTGATGTTCTCTCCCTTTGAGCTCCTATATTGGTTTGTTTCCGCTGCCATGTATGTTGTTGCTAATCTGTGACGTCCAACCCTACATGGGCCCGGGGGTGTGACAATATTCATGTTTCTTTAAATAATATGTTCTATTTTAAAGCTATTCCCATTAATGGTATTTATGAATTGGTTCATGAAAATACTTTAAATAGTTCATTGTACCAAACTAACACCAAGAAACTCAAGTTGGATTTGAGTGATACCTATCTTTGGCATTGTCATCTTGGTCTTATAAACAAGAAACGTATACAAACACTTCAAAAGAATGGACTTTTAAAAACAAATGAATGTGATTCATTTGATGTATGTGAATCTTGTTTACAAGGAAAAATGACTAAGGCACCCTTTAGTTGAACTAACGAAAGGGCAAAAGATTTATTAGGAATCATACATTCGGATGTATGTGGTCCTTTTAAGCCAATGACTAGGAATGGTGAAAGATACTTCATTACCTTTACCGACGATTATAGTCGCTATGGGTATGTGTACTTATTAAGGCACAAAGATGAAGCTTTTGAAACGTTCAAAATCTTCAAGAATGAAGTAGAAAATCAACTCAACAAGTCGATTAAAGTTCTCCGCATCGATAGAGGAGGTGAATACCTAAGTGATGCTTTTCAAGATCATCTTAGGAGTTATGGGATTGTCTCACAACTCAGTCCACCTGGAACACCATAACATAATGGTGTGTCTGAGAGGAGGAATCGAACCTTATTGGATATGGTCCGATCTATGATGGCTAGAAGCACACTGCCTCTATCATTTTGGGGTTTCGCTTTGCTCTCCGCGGCCCGTATTCTAAATATGGCCCCAACCAAAAAGGTGGAAAGAACACCCTTTGAGATATGGCATGGAAGAGTTCCATCCCTATCATACTTAAGGGTCTGGGGTTGTGAGGCTTATGTTAAGACTCCCACCCAAACAAATTGGAAGTCCGATCCACCAAGTGTATATTTGTTGGATATCTTAGAGATTCTATGGGTATTAATTCTATGATCCACTGGAACAAAAGGTGTTTGTTGCCAGAAAGGGTGAGTTCTTAGAAGCAAATTTCCTTATGGAAGAAACTAGCAGTAGAACAGTGGATCTTGAGGAGGATCAAGAACCACAACCCGATGCACGTTTGGTTGAAACTAGTACTCAACATGAGGATGTTAAGGATAATCAAGAGGTTGATCAATACACACAAAACGTTCACAGAAGTGGTAGAACTAGTAATCCACCTGAAAGATATGGATTTTTCATGGATGGATGCTATGTGGTAGATTCAGATGAACCAACCACATACCATGATGCAGTGTCCAATTCGGATTATGACAAATGGCTTGAAGCCATGAACGTTGAGATGCAATCCATGTATGACAATCAAGTTTGGGAACTTGTTGTACCACCTCTTAATTCAAGGTAGTTGGAAGTAAGTAGGTTTTCAAGAAGAAATAGACATGCAAGGAAACTTAGATACTTACAAAGCTAGACTTGTAGCAAAAGGCTTCACTCAAACTCAAGGTGTTGATCATGATGAAACCTTTTCTCCTGTCGCTATGCTTAAGTCAATTAGGATATTATTTACCATAGCCGCATATTATGACTATGAGATATGGCAAATGGATGTCAAAACCGCTTTTCTAAATGGATATCTTGAGGAAGATGTCTAAATGGTTCAGCCTGAAGGTTTTGTCAATCCCAAACATCCTAATAAAGTATGCAAGTTAAAGAAATCAATCTATGGATTGAAGCAAGCATCAAGAAGCTGGATTCACCATTTTGATGAGGAGGTAAAGAAATTTGGCTTCATCAAAAACACTGATGAGGCTTGTGTGTATAAGAAGGCTATTGGGAGCACAATAACTTTCCTAGTATTATATGTCGATGACATTCTACTATTTGGGAATGACATTCCAACAATGGAAGGTGTAAAAGGCTGGCTTGGAAGCTGCTTTTCCATTAAGGATCTTGGTGTAGCCGCCTCTATTTTGGGAATAAAGATCTATAGGGATAGATCAAGGCGGTTGATTGCTTTAAATCAAAGTGCATACATTGACAAAATCTTGAAAAGGTTCAAGATGGAAAACTCTAAGAAAGGTACTGTACCTATTCAGAGAGGGACGATATTGAGTGCGACTCAATGTCCGAGCTCAAAGGAGGAGCAGGATAAAATGAAGGCAATCCCATATGCATCTGCTATAGGATCCAACATGTATGCAATGATATGCACTAGACCGGACGTGTCATGCGCTTTAAGCATGACAAGTAGATACCAGCAAAATCCTGGTGATAGTCATTGGATGGTTGTCAAGAACATTCTAAAGTACCTAAGGAGGACTAAGGACATGTTCTTGATCTACGGGTCTGGTGAAGAGGAACTCGTTGTAAAGGGTTACACGGATGCAAGTTTCCAAACCGATCGAGATGGTTCACGATCTCAATCGGGGTACATTTTCATTCTAAATGGAGGAGCGATCTCTTGGAAGAGCTCTAAACAGGATGTGGTGGCCTTATCAACTACAGAATCCGAATACGTCGCCGCCTCATTGGCAGCTCAAGAAGCTTCATGGTTGAAGAAATTCATTGCCGATCTAGGGGTTGTCCCTTCCATTCAGGACCCACTAGAGATCTTTTGTGATAACGAGGGTGCGATTGCTCAAATCTAGGAACCTCATGCTCATCAAAAATATTGCGGATCCTCTTACGAAGCTCCTAGAAAAGGCAAAGCATGAAAGTCATACCTGTGCCATGGGACTTCGATATTCTAGTGATTGGATTTGATCTGTAATTTCGTATTTGGATATATAGAACTCCCTTATTACTTGAATAAAATTATTTGGTTATAATATTTCAATAAATGTTCCAATTTAGCATGTTTTATCCATTTGTAAATTGTTTACTCTAAATGTTCGTAGTCGTTCATACTTGTGGGAACAAGTATGGAGGGTAAGATTATTATGAATTTGGACAGGTAGATATTCATATGGATGAATATAGAGCAAAAGGTTGTTGCCAAGGTTCATAGATATTTATGGGATGCAAATATTGGACTGACCTGCAACTTAAATATTACTGCATGGAATCTTCATGATTGATCATAAGTAATTTTGAGTAAAGGCGAACAACATTTGGTATCCTCTGACCTGAGATACATATTGGGTCTTGATATTTACCAAATATCATACTTTGGCTCAGTTCTTCGCTGTTCTGAAATACGGCAGTACATAAGTCTGAGTTCAGGTATGATATAAGGTAATTGTGAGAGACGTATATAGTCAAGATGAGATTTGTCCCTCTTATTCGTTGAGAGTAAGATGTCTAAGGCCTGATAAAGTTAAATCAATGGAGAATGATCACTCCGTGTCTCTAGGATTTAACATGACATCTGTGACAAAAGGATAGATGATTGATTCACCTAAAACATTTCAAGTATGGTACTTGAAGAGGATGATGTTATTGAATGGCACTTAGTCATACGTATTAAGGGTAGTAAACCGTTGTTAGGCGGTATTTACTGCTTGCATCAATCTTCTATGAATCTTGTGCAAGTGGGAGATTGTAGGATCATATATGCCCAAGACACATACAAGATTGATGTGGTTAGTACGTTATGATCCAAGTCAGGTCATACCCAATAACAGGCTATACAAACACTAACAAACATTTATTTATTGATGAGATCATACAATAAATGTTTGACACCTATTTAGAAAATTGGTTTACTAAATATTGCTTTTGTGATAGAACATTATTATATGGATAATATGTTCATGAGATATTTATTTGTTTCATTATTTAAGTTGGTTAAATAATGAAATGTAAACGAGTGTTATGTTATAAAATTAAACTAGGTTTTAATTTTATAAGTTAGTTAATTGAAAGAGTGTTATAAAATAAAGGATGAAAGGGTGGGAAACCCATTTGTATGCAACAAATTCGGCCGCCCAAGGGCCTAGGGAACATCCAATTTTATGTCTTGTTTCTTGCAAGACTTAATGTATACTTACACTCTTCCATGATTAGAACTCTCACACTCTCTTTCTCTCTCACACTAGCAAAAGTTTTTCTCTCATTCTTCTCTAAAAAAAACCGAGATTCTTGGCACTTTTGAAGGTTGTTCTTGGCTGATTTTTGAGTCTAAGAAGTGGGACAAGACTTGGTGTAACACTACCTAGCAAGTAAGTGTTTGAAAGGCTTGTGGGCATCACGATTTGAGGTCCTCTACCTTGAAGGCTTGCTGCTCAAAACATCATCATCTTCAAACATTTCGACCCTTTTGGGCTGCTGAAAAGGTAGTTTATGGCAGCCTCTATATGGTTGTCCATAGTGCATGTTTTATGTTTACATAGCTAGCATTATTCACATATAAAAGATCCTTTTGTTCTTGGATTTGTTTACAACTTATAACATCAAATAGAACTTGATTTTCAGCTTATAAACAAGGTTATAAAGCTATTATTCCGCTGCGTTTTTTACCAAGTTTAAATGGTTAAACTATGTTTTGTGTTCTATCAAACCCAACAATTTCATCATCATCCAAGCTTAATCTGAGCAAGAAAGTGACATTCGAGAGAACCTTGTACACAGTTCTTGCAAGAACAAGGTACTACAACCTTTGTTGGAATATCATCATTGATTCAAGACCTCCTAAACTCTCAAACTCGCGGCCTATTCGAAGGGTAAGCATCAACACACCCGAACCAAGTGTTTCTTGTGTTTTACTTCAATAAACTACCAAAATCCTCACTTTCTTGTTTCTAGCAGAATCTTGCGGCTTAAAACTTGTTCTTGGAGAGTTCTTATCATTACTCAAGGTATACATCATGTTATGTAGGTAAACATGTGGATAGAACACAAGATACACCTTGAAAAACCCTTTTTTACATAAAATAACACCATTTATGTACTTGTATGAATAACCTCCCAACCAAGAGTCATAACCTGCTCAAAAATAATTGTTTAACAATTTAATAATCTGATTTTAAAGTTACAATAGTGAATATGTGATATTTGGGTATGAATCATAGGATTTACACTAGTGTAAAAGGTGTAAATCATCAAGTTATTGCAAAACATGTGTGATACATGTAGATCCGAGGCATATGTTGTATTTCCAGTAGGTTTGGGATTATTGAAAATGTTTTAAGTTCATATGATGGCTGGAAATATAAAAGTAGGAGCTAGGGCTCAAGATGAACTAGTTTTGAGACCCAAAAAGGGTGAAAATCACTTCAAATTAGAAAAATAAAGGAGATTTCCATTTTTAAAAGAAATCCAGGCTCTAATATGAAAATAAAAAGCAAAATGGTTGAACTTGGTGGTATTTGGGTTAAACACATGATTAAATGAAGTTAAAACGTGAAAACGGGACTTAACCGGGTAAATTTTAGGTAAAATTTAAAAAATTGCAAAAGAGAACTAAAATACACAAAGAACAAAATATTTCAGTAATTTAGGGATTTTGAATCTAGAAATAGGTGAAAACTAAATTAAAATGGATTCGGACGTTCGGTTTCGGGCCAAAAAGCGTTTTAACGGGTAAAACATAAAAATGACATTTTTAATCAAAAGAGCTAAAAACCATATTTTTGACAGCTTATTAGACTATTTAGAAGTTATTAATGATGTTTAAAGGCTAATTGGATGAAAACAAAAGGATTTAAAAGAAAATGTTAAAATATTCGGTTTTACCGTAACCGGTAACTAAAAACATAAGTTTAATTACTCCAAATTAAGTTCTGGAAAAATTGGAACTTAGCATATTATAAATGAAATAATAAACTCCTAGAAACTAATAAGGGGCCATAAAAGTCAAGAAATCAAAGAAATCAAACTTTAGGATAAAAACTGTCAATTTTAAAACTTGAAAGACATAAATGAAAATTTTGCCAAATCCTTGGAAATTCGACCCCTTTGGCTAAAAATACATGACAAACTTATTTCCACGATAATAAACTGATTAAAGTCATAAAAACATGTTGCTTATAGTAAGAAACCCTAACTTACCTAAAAACGAAACTTTTTGAAGCCAATCTTAACAAATCATGCTAGTTGAACTTTTAACCTTATAACACACCTAGTTACACCCGACATGACCTTAGAGCACATAGCTTATCACTTTAATCTTGATTCTAGGGTACTAGGATTGTATCATTTTCTATACTTGAAGATCCGTTGCCTGAAACCTAAGGTGAGTTCTAGTGTTCCCTTTTTACTACCGATTTTGGATGAAACATGCGTGTTTGAACTGAAATTATTATTGTGCTATTGTTTGATGCATATAAGTTATGGATAATGTTTGAACCTGCTCTTAACTGTATCACAATCATTAATTCTTGTGTGAACCGCTTATCCTATATGGGTAGATCTACTTGGGGAATCCCCCACACACAGTGCCTTCCGGACAGGAAGGTACCCCACTGAGATCCTGAGGGATCGTTTGTGTCATGTAACAGTTTACAAGATGCTAAGGTGAACCATCCAGTAGGTATGGTACACTGTTTGAGGCTCAGTTCTCTCTTCGGGGTTAACCAGTTTGTTGGATCAAGAAGAAGGCTGGTGCAACCAAAACCAATTCACTTAGACAATTTTTGGTACTACATATAAAGGCTTCCGAAGCTTAGCATGAAACTTCCGAAGGTTGTAGAGTACTTCCTAAGACAAAGTGAAATATCAACTTCCGAAGACAAAGCTCTACTTCTGAAGACAAAGACATGCTTCCGAAGATAAAGTCTTAAGAGAAGAAATTAGAAGACTACTTCCGAAGTATGAAGTTCATCAAGCCTCGGAAGAAGCAGTCTATTCCAAAGCATAAGTGGCCTCGGAAGAACTTGTTCTTCCGAAGCCAACTTATCCTTCAGAAGACTCTGCTATGAACCAGTGGACATAAGTATGGTCCTTCTGACACTGCTGCAGACCTCTGATATACTGCATGGTGTTTTCTCAAAAGCCATGTAGTTGACCATACTTTATTCCACTATTCACATTTATTAGGTAGTACAGTTACCAACTTAAGTTAGTAACAACAGGTAAGTCATGGACATGTCATGACTACCATATCTTAGCTAATACATTATCTAAGATACCTTAACTCTAGCATTGTAGTATATGCTTTAGTCATAGGCCTCCAGCTGGTATCAAAGTATATCCGGCTGTAGATAGTAGTATATATAGTTTCTCACTGTAACTCATAAGTATGCTTGTAAGAGTCATGTAACACTTTGAGTTAAGAAGTAATATATACAAGTATCTTGAAAATTATATCTGTGTGGTTTTTTGCTACTTAGTATATTATTATAAGCTCTTAGATAAGACTCTGCTTAATCTGATCCGAGTGTGGCATTTGTGAGTTGAGAGAAAACCAAGTTCTAAGTGACAAAAACGATCCTGTAATTGGTATCAGAGCTCCAGGCTCTTGATTGTGAGATCTTACCATCCAAATCAACCTGTTTTCACTCCTCACTAAAACACACTCAATATGGCCCTCAATAAGTCCGAAGTTGAAATGGGGACGATGACCAAAGCACCTGTCATCGCCCCTGAAAACTTCAGATCATGGAGCAGACGCATGGAAGGCTTCATCAGGTATCAAGACAGCAAAATATGGCAATCCATTGTCAATGGCCCGTATAAACCCAAGGTGGCTTCATCTGGTGGAAACGGGGTCATGATAGAAAAGGCTGTTGAAGATTACTCTGATGAGGACCAAAAGAAGATGGGCATTGACAGCAATGCTATGAATATTCTCATGACTGCGATACCAAACTCCGTCATGGTGGGGTTTGAGCATTGCAAGTCAGCCAAAGAATTGTTTGATGCACTTGCTCAAATGTACTCTAGCTCAAATGACTCCAAGAAGGACTCACTGAAGCAACAGTTTGAGAACTTCACCTATATTGCTGGAGAGACTCTCAGTCAGTAATACTTCAGGTACATGGATCTCATTTCTTCCCTTCAGTCTGTGGGAATCACTCCTATACTTAGAGACCTTACAAGAAAGTTCATGAGTGCTCTTCCTAATGAATGGACATTCTACTATGTCTCTATCAAGAGAACAGAGAATTTGAACACATTCACCATGACCGAGCTTTATGGTATTCTTGATGGATACCATTTGGAAATGGAGAGTGTGAATCCAAGGATCTCAATTCAGGAATTATCAGTATTAAAATAAATCAAATCAATGATCACGGAATTATCATCAATTGACGTTTAATTGTTTTAATGATTAACGATGAACACAAACTCAGAAACACAATAAATATGAACTCAATAATTATTCAAAGTATCTCTTTAATTATCAGTAATGATTACAAAAGAATAATTAAGAATGACTATGAACAATGATTTTGTGAATCGAATAATGTTGTTGTTGATGTGACGGCGATTAGGGTTGCACGATGATGTAACTCTTGACAGCCGTAATATTGATTGATTGTGTTCATCGAGATGTAAATCCTAGGACTCATATTTATAGACGGTTTGAGTCGGTTAAGGAAACATCGGATCTCTTGGGATTTGTTATTGATTGTGTTGACTTGTTTGACTTCTTGGTATTTGAAATCGCACAAGTATTCTGTTCTTCCGCAGGAGTCTTGTCGTCCGCAGGAGTTTTGTTCTTCCGTAGATGTCTTGGTCTTCCGTAGAAGTGTTGTTCTTCCGTAGGAACTCTGTCTTTCGTGGAAGTGTTGTTCTTCCGTAAGAACTCTGTCTTCCGTAGAAGTCTTCACTTCATGCAATCCTTGATCATCCGCAGGAATCTTCACTTGTGAGGTGGTCTTGTAAGACATATCTACGGATTAACAATAATGTTCATCCGTAGATATTTCTTACACTTGGTCAATTTCAGGAATCCTACCAAGTATATTGATTTTGCATGTCAACAGTCACAAAGCAACACACATATATATGGGTTAACCTATAGATTCAATGCACACACACACACACACACACACACACACACACACACACACACACACACACACACACACACATATATATATATATATATATATATATATATATATATACTGACTGTTACAAATATTAATTACAAGACTTGATCCAAGTTCTAAGCCTATACATAAGGATCTAGACCTATACTATCTAGATCCAACAATACTCCCCCTTAGGCTTAGCTCCTTGTAATCAGTCCTTCAAAAATGCAAGCTCTTTTACTCTTGCTATCATCTTGTTGTAGAAGTAAGATACAACAGTCTTCTGATCATCGTACTTGTACTTGATCTTCATCTTGCTGATCTTCTTCAGTGTTTCATAGCTCAGGCCCAAAATGTCTTCTTCAGTAGTGAGTGTGTCCACTACACTATCATTATGCACAATCTCAAGCTCATCTTCTTCTGAGATTCTAAGTTCTGACACTTCTTCTATTATTGATCCTTTCAGCAGTCCAGCTTCATGTTTTCTTCTCTTGTATGCCTTTGCATGCAATTTGTCTACAACTTGAATCATATGCACATACAGGCAGAGATCATTCTGAGCTTTTTCATCTGATAGCTTTGGGAAGAATTTGTTGTGGAGATATGATGTATAGCTTGGATGAAGCATTTTGATCTCTACTGGGTCAAAAATCCTTATCTTTTCAGCTTTCTTCCCATCAGCATTTCTCAATAATACTAGCTCTTTTGTTTTTTTAACATAACCCCATTCTGTGATGGGATAAGTAAATTGATTTCCTGTGAAGCTTTTGATGGACTCTGAGTTTTTGTTCAAGCATCCAACCCTCTTTAACATATCATCATCTACAAGAGATGAGACTTCAGCTGATCTTCTTTTCTTACTTTGTTTGATATTTTGGTGCTGCAGATCATCTTTCTTTGCTTGTTTGAGCACATCATCAGTAAATCTAGTTTTCATTCCATTCACAGCTGCAGAGAAGTCTCTTCCCCTAAGATGGATTGGATAGTTGGAAATGGTATGCATTGTAGGTCTTTGATGTCTTGCTCCGGAAGACTCAATAAAGCTTCCACATCATGGAAGTAATGAATTCTTCCAGATGTCCTCTTGATTACTGCACAATCCCAGTCTGGATCATATTTCCAGGCCATAATCCTGTGTTCTTCCGTGGAGTTGGGAGTTGTGATATGGTCATATAGTTCAATCAGAGTAGATTTCTGTTCAGTTATTTCCCTGACTGTTGTTCCCAGAGGCCATACCTTTCTGGGGATTACTGCCCTTGGCTCTCTGATCAGTTTTCCTTTTTCTTTGTGCTGATCCTTAGGTTCAACAGTGATTGGATCAGCAGCAAGCTTGCTTTGTTGGTCATGAGTTGGATGTGGAGCCGTGGTTCTGAATTTGACAGCAGTTTCTAATTCCACTGCCATCACATGCTCCATCATCCTCTGCAGTTCTCCAGTAGATCTACCTTTGAGCTCATGCGGTTTGTAAGTGTGACCTTAGATCTACCTTTGAGCTCATGCGGTTTGTAAGTGTGACCTTGTAACCAGCATGTCATATTGTACTTTGTTAGTTTAGCTGTGTCACAATGGCCCAAGTCTTTCTTGATTTTCTCTAATGACTGAAAGACTGTGAAGGCTTCATAATCACAGTTTGGGATTATGAATCTTGCAAGTTCAAATTCTTTCAGCAGATTCTTCATTTCAGTTGAATTCATCCTCTCAACCATGTCATAAGGAAAACCATGGTTGATGAGGGTCATGAACATGCTTGAATCAGGCCTCTCTTCCATAATATCTGTTGTGGTTAGAAGGTCATCGTCCTTTGCTTCCTTTTGATCAGTGGGGGAATCCATCTTGGTCAGCTCCGCCCATTCTTTGTCACTTTCATCAGCATCTCCGGATGATACCTTCATAGTAGATACATCTACTGAAGGTGTATGTTTAGGAGATGAAAGCTTTTGCCTTTTTGGAGTACCTTCATTTTCAACTTCCTTCTTGCTTGCACCCAAGTAGTTTCTCTTTCGAGAATACAGAATCAGTTTCTTTGGAGCTTCTGCAGGTAGTTTTGTTTGTTCAGTACTTGGGGCAATCCTTGATTCCAGTGCAGAAATTTTCTTTTTCAACTGCTCTATCTCTTCATCTTTCACTTTGATTAGTTGAGCTTTTGCACTTTTCTCATTTTTCAAGAATGCCTGCAACTCTTGTTCATTTTGCAAAAGTGCATCGATTACTTCATTGTTGCTCTTGGCATCATTTCTCAGCCTTTTCAATCTGGCTTCTTGCCTCATCAACTCTTCATCCTTCTCTTTAATGATTCCTTCAAGCTCTTGGATTCTTTGTTTTCGCTTGTTTGATTTGAGTACTAATTTGTTGTACTCAGCAACCAAAGCTTTTGCTGACAGGGATGTCACTATCACTGAGATCATCCTCATGATAGGCAATCACTTCCTCTCCAATCTTTTGTTCTTTCTGAGGTTTAGTCTATTGCAAATTCTCTTGTAGATGAGTTTCAATTGGTAAAACAGGTGCAGTGTGATCAGACATAGCTTGATTCTCAAAAAGTGTAGGTGATACAGGAACAGTGCCAGCTTGAGATAGTAATTCAGTCTCTCCTAAGTGCACAGAGTTTAAAGACTCAGTTATCTCAAATAGTTCAGTGCTAGCACTTTCCGGTGATGCTTGTTTTGGTGAGTCTGGTGGTGGTTGAACAGGGGATTGGATTTGGAGTGGAGAGAGAGGTTGAGTGTGATGTGAGGATGAATGAGAAGGTGATGGTGATTGTTGTTGAACTGGAGAGATTGGCTGAGTGTTGGTGGTGGATGATGAGGATATCAGTTGTGGCGATTCACGATGATGAATTGGTGATATTGGTTGGGTGTTGATGCTGGCTGGGGATTGTGGTTGGTGAGGTGGTGTTTGGCTTGGTGAGTGATGTTGGAGTGGTAGTGTTTGGCTTGGTGAGTGAGAAGCTTGAACAGATTCAGCAGATGACTCTGCTTCTTCATCTACCCAGATCAATGCTTGTGGTATATCTGCATGAGCATCCACCACATGTGCGAACATGGGCATGTCTTCACCCTCGTACTTCCCACTAATTTTATTGAGCACAGATTTTCCCAAGTGTGCTTGCACAAACACTTCTCCTACTCTGTCCAGCCTTGGAAGTTCAGAGTTGATCACCAGTTGTAGAAATCTTGGGAACATGTACATTTTATCATTCCGCTGAAGTTTGACTTGATCACTTAGACAGTTGAAGATGTACTTGGAGTAGTTATAAGTTCTACCCTCGAAGATCCCAATGATTCCTGAAGATATGTGTCGAGAAAATCTGTCAAGCCCTGACTTCCTGTTGGATATGCACTTCAGGTATGTATGGCATAGAAATCGATATGGCTTACAAAGCCTTCCCTTCTTTATCTCTCCTTTTTCAAAGTCCCCATCATATCCCATCACGTTAAACACCTTCTCAATGTATTCATTTTTGAATACATCAGGGTGCCCAATCTCTCGATCACCCAGTTCTAGACATCGTCTGATTGTGCTTTCATTGATCCGAATACGCTCAGTCAGGATCTCAGCAGCAATCACTTCCTCATCTCCTTGTTGTTCAACCCGTGCAGAGTTCCAAAAATCGATTATGTGTGCGTGATAGATCACAGGCTCTGCCGTTAAGGCATAGAAGAACCTGGACCGTCGAAGATATCTTATGATATCTCGACATCCTTCAGCAGCAGGATCATCAGCATTCAAGAACGCGCACACATTGTGTTCCTTTGCGAATCTGTTTGCCATCTGTAAACAACAACGAAAATCGAGTTAGCATAAACATAAATCACATGAAGTCGACTCGTTTTAATGGCAAAACCGATTAACCAGTTCCGTACTAAAGATTAGAACATGATTTACCTTCGCAATAATAATAATCGATTACTGGATAATGTTGATTATGCTTTCTCGGAACGGATTTTTGAAAGTTTGAATGAGGGGGAAAGTGGATATTTTCTAGGTTAGAAACTGAAAAAGTGTTCTGAAAAATTGATTAATGAATTCTGAGTCAGAAACCTTATTTATAACCGAACATATTAATTTCTTTTATTAATTATGTTGGGCCCACTTCCCATTTATCCGTCCGTATACCAAGTTTATTTCGAATGCATTACTTCTTCCGTAGAAGATCTGCGGAAACTTAACACCTGCGGATGTCTTAACATCTGCGGATGCCTTAACATCTGCAAATGTCTTAGCTCAGACAATCCCTCTTGTTACTAGCACATCCGTAGTTTACCAATCCTACGAATATGCAGTTACTGTTACTGTTCTGCTGAAGCAGAAATTTCACTATTACTTCTGTGGATGTGAAGTATTACTGAAACTTCTACGGATGCAGAAACTTCACTGTTACTTCTACGGATGAGAAATATTACTGAAACTTCTGCGGAAATTAAAGTTTTGTTAAACTTTAAATGTATGATATCTACTTTAAATGTATGATATCTACTAAGTAGAATCATGTGTTGATAATGGACCATGTTGACTTTGTTTGAGTGGCAATTAAGTACAAGAAAGCAAGTGTCCTGTATCCTGCATTCAAGTTAGTGCTCATGTTCCAATTCCTTCACACTGAACTAACAACTTTTTATTGTTTTTCATGCATGAACTACTCCCCCTAAATTTGTGATTAATGTTAAACTATTGCATTCATCATAAATTTAAGCTGTAAACAGGCATGAGAGGCATATGACAGTCTAAGTGAGAGAAAATTAGTTAAAAGGACAAATTAAACCTCTGACTTAAACAATTGCATGCATGCATATATATACAAAGGGATCATACTATGACTCGGCTTCTGCGGATGTTGATTATTTGATTCATTGCACACCTGATTGTAAGTATATAGATCCACTTAAATTCATACATGAGTATTGTATCAACTAGGCATACTATTTATCATGTTGTGAAGTTTGTTAATCAGTAACTGTCATGAGTTCTACATTCAATTGTCATTAGAGTGTGTACTCCGTAGGTGAGGCAAATCACTACTTTTCACACTTAATAACTATGTACATTAAGTTATAAGTTCTATCTTGAGACATATTGCAGTCTCATGAATGCTTTGATGTTGAAGCTCTTTGAATTGATGTACAATTGATCACAAGGGATTCTTTTTAGAGCTGAGATATGATCTCCATAGTCACCAGGTCTTTACTCTCATAAAACAGAGGTGAACTTAACCCAGGTCTTTGTTTACACAAAACAGAGAGAGAATGAAGATCATACTCTGTAATCATATTCCCAGGTCTTTGTTCACACAAAACAAAGGGAATATAACTTTGCAAAGATAGAAGATTATAAAGTATTTTACATAGTGTGCTTGTGCAAGTGATTTGGTCACATCAGGAGATAACTTACTTTCCTGACTCTCAAAATGGAGTTCCCACAGACAGATACCTGTTTCTCTTAGTTTGGCATGCTCTTAGTGTAGTTTCCACTCAAGATGATGCTACTCACATATCATAATGTTACAAGTCAGTTTTAGTTGTTGTTAAAGAAAGCCAAGCATAGTGTACTATCATTTCCCATACATATGACTTGCATAAACATGCTATCAGACACTTAAATCATCCCTAACCATTACTCTACACAAGGACATTCATATGCTTTTGATGATTTATTCTAAGTTAATCATTCCCAGAGATTCTATCAGAAAATTAAATCTAACAGAATCAAAGGCTTTAGTGAACAAATCAGCAATCTGATTTGTTGTGTCCACTTTGACTAACTTGATTAAACCCTTTTCTGAGCAATCTCTCAGAAAATAGTATCTGATTTCAATATGTTTTGTTTTACTATGTTGGACTGGGTTAGCAGTTATAAACATAGCAGCTGAATTATCAATATGAATTGGTGTTTGAAGGAAATTGTAACCATAATCAAGTAATTGGTTTTGCAACCAAAGTACTTGAGAGCAACCAGCTGCAGCAGCTATGTACTCAGCTTCAGCTGTGGATACAGATACATTAGTTTGCTTCTTGCACTGCCATGAAACAAGCCTTGGTCCTAAAAACTAGCATCCACCAGTTGTGGATTTTCTGTTGTTGTTACACCCTCCATAGTCACTATCTGAATATGAGTAAAGACTGAAATCTCCATCTTTTGGATACCACAGTCCTAGAGCTGGTTTGCCTTTCAGATATCTGAATATTCTCTTCACAGCATTCAGATAGGACTCTTTTGGGTCTGATTGATACCTGGCACAAACACAAACAACAAACATTATGTCAGGTCTACTGGCAGTTAAGTACATTAAAGAACCGATCATTGATCTATACAATCTTTGATCTACTGATTTTCCAGCAGGGTCAGGCACAATCTTGTCTATTGTTGAGGCAGGTGTCTTGCATGAAGTTGTATCAGCAAGATTGTACTTCTTCAGGATTTGATGAATGTACTTTTCTTGATTGATGAAAATGCCATCTGTTTTCTGATGAACTTGTAAGCAAAGGAAGAATGTCAATTCTCCCATGGAGCTCATCTGAAATTCAGATTTCATTAACTCTTCAAAGCTTTGACACAGTTTCTTGTTGGTTGATCCAAATATTATGTCATCAACATATATTTGAACCACCAAAAGATCTTGATGTTCTTGTTTGAGGAAGAGTGTCTGATCAATGGTTCCTCTTTTGTAACCAGGGGGTTGAGCCACATAGACTTCTTCATCAATTTTCCCATAAAGGAAAGCACACTTCACATCCATTTGATAGACTGTGAACTTCTTGAATGAGGCATAAGCAAGGAAGACCCTTATAGCTTCAATTCTTGCAACTGGTGCAAAAACTTCATCATAGTCTATCCCTTCTTCTTGAGTATATCCATGAGCAATAAGTCTGGCTTTGTTTCTCATGATTATACCCCTGTCATCCAGCTTGTTTTTGAAGAGCCACCTTGTTCCTATTGGATGTTGACCTTGAGGCAAGTCTACAAGGTTCCACACCTTTTGTTTTCAGAATTGTTGTAGCTCTTCTTGCATAGCCTCAATCCAGCTGTTGTCTTTTAGAGAAGCTGTAATATTTGCAGGAACTGTCTGAGACAAAAAGCAGGTGAACAGGCAAATGTTTGCTACTCCTCCTTTGCTCCTTGTAGTTCTTGCATTCAGGTCTCCAATGATATTATCTGTGGGATGAGACTTGTGAATTCTGCTTATTGAAACAGCATCAACTGGAATTATTGATTCTAAGTTTGAGAAATCCATGGATGCAGATGCATTCAGCTGAGAAGATGAGTCTATGAAGTAATCAAATGGCCTATGTTCATTATGATCAGCTTGAGTTTCAGTTGCTGCATGGTTGTCTTCTTCCGCAGGAAGTTCCACGGAAGCATTTTGTTCTTCCTCAGGAGTAACTTCAACATCTACGGAGGCATTTTGTACTTCCGTAGGGTTACTTCACCATCCACGGATGAACATTGTTGATTTGCTGGCATGTTTTGTTGATTCAACACATCCTCTCCATCCCTTTGGTTAGTGGTTGAAACAGGATTTACATCTACGGATGCTGATGCATCTACCGATGTATTTATATGTGCTGCGGATGAAGGATTTGCTTCGGATGTAGCTGCATGCTGCTGACTTGATTCTTGCCGAGGTGCAGTTAAAGGTTGTGCCCTTGGTGGGTCAGCTGTCAGTGGCACTTCATTCAAACTTGGAGGCACATATGGATAGCATGTATCCGCAGAACCTGCATTGATCAGATAACCAGAGTTAAATGATTCAGTTAATGCATCAATATAAATAACCAAGATGATCCTTTTACAGATGTTGTAAACATGGATTCATCAAAAGAAACGTTGGGAGTCTCTTCAACAATGTTATGTTCTGGAATATAGACCCTATATGATTTAGAAGTGGATGAATATCCAACAAAGAAACCATCATAGGCTTTTTTAGAAAATTTTCCTAATTGTTCTTTAGTATTTAATACAGACACATGACACCCAAAAGCCTAAGATATCCTATAAAAGGTTTTCTTTTAAATAAGAGCTCATAAGGAGTTTTATTTTGTTCTCTGACAATTAATGTCCTATTTTGAACATTTTGTATTCACAGCTTCTACCCAGAAAGTTATGGGCAACTGAGAATCAGCTAGCATTGTTCTGGCTGCTTCTATGAGAGTTCTATTTCTTCGTTCAGCCACTCCATTCTGTTGTGGAGTTCTTGGTGCACTGAATTGTCTTGCTATCCCTTTATTGCTGCAAAAAGAATCCAGATCAGCATTAACAAATTCAGTTCCATTATCACTCCTAAAAATTTTAACTTTTAAATCAAGTTGATTCTCAATCTTGATCACAAAGTCCATTAATGTTTCAGATGTTTCACTCTTATGTTTTAAGAAAAAGACCCATGTGAATCTAGCGAAATCATCTACTATCACCAAACAATATTGCCTTTTCCAATGCTCATCACATTGGTTGGACCAAATAGGTCCATGTGAAGCAATTTGAGTGGTGTAGTGTTAGTGTTGATTATTTGGATTTATAAGTCACTCTATGTTGTTTTCCTTTGTAACATGAAGAACAATGATTAGAACAATGAAATTCTTTCTTTGGTAAACCAATGACCAAGTCATTTTTCACCAATTTATTCATGTTCTTCATGTTGGAATGAACAAGCCTTCTATGCCACAATTGTGATTCATCTTCTGAAGATTTAGACACCAAGCATGTCTCATGGCTTGTGAGTGATGTGTTGTTCATATCCAAAACATATGTGTTTCCTTTTCTTGATGCTTTAAGAAGGATCCAGTCTGCTGGAACTCCAAAACCTGGCTTAAGAATGTAACAATTAGTGTTATCAAATAGTGTAGTGTAATTTTGATCACAAATTTGAGATACACTGAGTAAATTGTACTGCAAATTTTCACAGTAATTTACCTTTTCAAATGTTAAAACACCATTTGTTACAATACCCTCACCAACTATTTTACCTCCCTTCTTATCCCCACCAAATGCCACATAAGAGGCATGTTTATGTTTGAAGTCATGGAGAAGTGCACAGTTTACTGTCATATGTCTTGAACAACCACTGTCAACATACCACTTGTTGTCAGCTCTCCATGATTGTTCCTGCACACAAAAAGAAATCAGTTAGAATTGACAACCCAAGCCTTAATTGTCTTGGGTTTGCCAGAAGTGTCAACAATAGTTACTCCTTCATAAATTAATCTTGATGTTTCAGTATTAGTTGTTTCTTTTTGATTTGATGGTGGTAAGGATGATTCTGTTGAAGATGATTCAGGTTTTTGGATGTCTTCATGCTTATCTGATTCTTTTTTCAACTTATCTTGTTTTGGTTGATATTTTAACTTTGAGGAAGATCCTGTATTTTCGAAAGTTACTTCATCTTTTAGCTTTGATTGAGGCACAGGAGTTCCTTTTGCAAAGTTATCAAAGAAACCATCATCCACTTCAGTCTGATTATCTGACAGATCCACCTTTCTATGAGGTGTTTTTGACTGAGTTGGTGCTTTCTTTTTCAAAGGCTTATCCACAGCATTGGATCTTTTCTTTGATTTTTGTTGTTCTTTCTGTATCTTTGTCTCTTTGTCACTTTCTAAGGATTGAGAATCTGATTCAGATGATGCATCTTGTGACTTCTTTTTGCTCTTTTTCTTGTTCTTCTTATTGAAATAACATTCCTGAGTTGAATGGTTATTTTTGTCACATATGGCACAGTGTTTGTTGAAGTAACAATCAGTAGTCATGTGATTGTTCATATTGCATATGGAACAATAGCTACTGAAATAGCATTCATCAGTATTGTGATTCTTCATATCATACCATTTGCAATATTTATCTTCTGAATTTTCTTCAGATTCAGCCTTCTTTTTATTGTTCTTTTTCTCATTTGCTGATGGATCACATGATTTCTTCTTGTTTTTGTTGGGAGCATCATCATCTGTTTCTTGTTTGCCTTTGCTGCCTTTTGTTGCTTGATATTCAGCATTTTCTGTGCATGTTTGTTGGCAGCCCTTTTGACCTCATCCGTAGATTCGGGTTCTCTCTTCTGTTGCTTTTCTGTGGATTAGTAGTTTTTGCCTTCCGCAGATGATCTACTGACTTTGCAATTTTTGCTTTCCGCAGATGTTCTATGGATTCTTCAGATTTCTCTTTCCGCAGATCTTCAACACTTGAATTTTTCTTGTTCTTTGTTGAAGTTTGTTGTTTCTTACCTTTATCTGAAGAAGATAAAGGTACCTTAGCACTTGATCCGCAGTTATCCACTTTGTGAAGGTTCAGTTCTTAAAGTCCTTCATTCAGTTCAGCAATTCTTTTGCAGATAGTCTTCAGCATATTTCGTTGCTTTGGAGGATACTGCAGCTTTGATTCTTCAAGAACTCGGGGAAGACCAGTTTCAACTTGAACATTCTTACCAATGTTCAGTTGATCAGTATCATGTTCATCAGAATCATCCAAGTCATCATATTTATCAAAATCTGAGTCATTATGTTTAAGTGTTTCTGATTCAGTAGATTTAGTTTCACTCATCTCAGCTTCATTGTTGATGTTTGTTTTTATATTAATTTTGGTGCTTGGCACAAAATGATTTGACAAAGTATTTGTCATTGTTGCAGGTAAGGTTGTGTAGTTATCATTAATAGGTGGCGCAACAGCATTATAACCCAACCCATACCTATTCTTTGATTCAATACGAGAATTTAACAACTTCTCATATTGCTGAGATGAAAATTGAAACTTCTAAAGTTTCACTTCAGTGGATGCATGATCAGCCATGGATTTTGTTATGGAAGTGGTCAGATGCTCAACTTGGGCTTTGAGGCTGTAACTTTCAGAAACATATTTTTCTAAATCTTTTTGCAAAGAACTAATTTTGATTTGATATAATTTATGTTCTCTTAAATGTGATTCATTCAAAATCATTGTTTCCTTTACTTTATCAGCCAATTGTTGAGCATGGACTCTATATCGTTCAACTTCCTCAACACATGTTGATGAACATAACCTGTCTTTTACCTCTCTGGCCATAGGAGGAACTTGTTTTCCATGTGTGCCATTAATGCTTGATTCTCTTCCAAGACTTCCTTTTCATACATGCTCCAGTCACATGTTCCATCTTGAAGTATGATCAGTCCTGACTCCTTAGAATTGCTTGGTCCTGCTGATACATTTGTGGCTGGTGGGGATGTATTTGTCAGCTGAGGTTGTCTGTGCAGAGATCTTTGAGAGGTTGATTGCTGATTCTGATATTGCTGTTGCTGCTGATGTTGATGCTGCTGATGCTGCTGCTGCTGATGCTGCTGAGATGATTGTTTGTTGCATTCTCTAGAGAAGTGTCCATAGAGATTGCATTTGAAACATCTGACTTTTGACTTATCAACTCCAATCTTTGATGTTTTACTAGCTGCAGCCAGATTCTTATTTCTCCTCAGATATTGCTTAGGTAAGCAATCATAGCCATCTGCCATTGTAGATCCATCTCTTCTACTACATCAGGGGCAGTTCCTCCAAATCTTACTGGCAGATGTTTGCTGATGTTAGTGAGCTTCCAAGATAAGCTTGAAAGCTAGAACTAAAAGCTGCGAAGGCTGCTTTTTGTTCTTCAGAATTCAATATCACAGTAATTGGTTCTGATTGATTGTTTTGTTGAGAAGATTTAGCAGTTGCTGTATTGTCTCTTTGCTCAGCAGATCTTCCTTTTTCCTTTTGGTTCTTACTTTGAGATGATTTCTTAGTTGGTTTAGAGGCATAAAAACTAACTTCCTCTTCATCATCACTCAAAGTACAAGAGTTATCACCTTCATTATTTGATATAAATGCACTTCCAGCATTTTTGGTATCTTTGAAGTGATAAGGTGAGACATGAGTTCTCACACTCTTGTTTCTTGACTGTTCATCCATTTCAAGTGCTTCTACTTTAGCAACCAGAGTATCCAGACCAGTTGTCTTAAGATCTATGGTGTTCTTGAACATGGATACAGTTTGCTTTCAACTTTCAGGCAAAGTGTGGAGCATTTTCTTGTTGCGTTCCTCAGTAGTATACTTCAACTCCAAGATGTTCATCTCAGTAACAAGTTGCATAAATCTATGGAGTTGTTGAGGAATTGATTCACCCTCAATTTGATGAAAGGTTTCATATTGTGATCTGAGGGTGTCTTTTCTTATGCTTCGGATCTCATCACTCCCTTCACAGAGAGTGTGGAGTATATTCCACAAGGAATTTGCTGTTTTGTAATTCTCGCACCTGATTAAGATCTGTTCTGGCAAAGCCATACTAAGCAAACTGTATGCTTTAATATCGACTTTGACCTTCTTGACATCATCAGGTGACAAGTCCTTTGTGCTGATAGGCTGATTCTTGTCATTATAATCCGGCCCAAGAGTGGGTGGAATATAAGGACCCTCAGTGATGGACTCCCACAAGTCAGAATCTGTGTAGTTCACATGATTCCTGAACTTGATCTTCCAGGATTTGAAATCAGCTTTGGTTTCCAACTTTGGCGGTTGATAAGATCCTCCACCAAAAGTACTCATGATTAATGCAAAGTTATGAATCAAAACTTGAATGTTAAATAGACAAATCTATCAAAGACTCAGATCTAGTATTCAATTGATTTGAATATAGATCTAAATCAAACAAGCAATGAGAGAATGCTTGCTGAATGATAAGTCGCTGATTTAATTGTTTGAAAATCAATTAAACAATTTTAATACTGATAGATCAATTGATCTAAATCAATGAGCACCAAGCTCTGATACCACCTGTGAATCCAAGGATCTCAATTCAGGAATTATCAGTATTAAACTAAATCAAATCAATGATCGCGGAATTATCATCAATTGAGGTTTAATTGTTTTAATGATTAACGATGAACACAAACTCAGAAACACAATAAATATGAACTCAATAATTATTCAAAGTATCTCTTTAATTATCAGTAATGATTACAAAAGAATAATTAAGAATGACTATGAACAATAATATCTGTGAATCGAATAATGTTGTTGTTGATGTGACGGCGATTAGGGTTGCACGATGATGTAACTCTTGACAGCCGTAATATTGATTGATTGTGTTCATCAAGATGTAAAACCTAGGACTCATATTTATAGACGGTTTGAGTCGGTTAAGGAAACACCGGATCTCTTGGGATTTGTTATTGATTGTGTTGACTTGTTTGACTTCTTGGTATTTGAAATCGCACAAGTATTCTGTTCTTCCGCAGGAGTCTTGTCGTCCGCAGGAGTTTTGATCTTCCGTAGATGTCTTGGTCTTCCGTAGAAGTGTTGTTCTTCCGTAGGAACTCTGTCTTCCGTAGAAGTGTTGTTCTTCCGTAGGAACTCTGTCTTCCGTAGAAGTCTTCACTTCATGCAATCCTTGATCATCCGCAGGAATCTTCACTTGTGATGTGGTCTTGTAAGACATATCTACGGATTAACAATAATGTTCATCCGTAGATGTTTCTTACACTTGGTCAATTTCAGGAATCCTACCAAGTATATTAATTTTGCCTGTCAACAATCACAAAGCAACACACATATATATGGGTTAACCTATAGATTCAATGCACATATATATATATACTGACTATTACAAATATTAATTACAAGACTTGATCCAAGTTCTAAGCCTATACAAAATGATCTAGACCTATACTATCTAGATCCAACAGAGAGCAATAGAGGCCATCAGACAAGCAGACCCCTGAGTCTTCCTACTAGCAATGCTTTATGGTTGCTGAAGGCTCAGGACCCACACAACCTCAACAGTACCTGACTCACACTCAATAGCCATCCTGCTCATCTGGACCATATATCACATTTCCTGAGACTCCAAGGTCTCAACCAGCACAGCAGAACTCCTTTCAGGAAAGTTGTGCCTTTGTCTTAGGAAGTGAACATTCAAGTGATTTTTAGTATTGCTTTGATGATCTGGAATGCTTTAGTCCAGATGATGTAGAGTATGTGGACATAGTCCAACAGATGGCTCTTTTAACCCTACAGAGCAAAGAAGTTCTTCAAAAGAACTGGAAGGCAGTTTCCCCAGAACCTGACTAACAGCAAGTTTACGTTTGACAAAACCAAGGCCAAATGCTAAAACTGTAATCAACTTGGTCATTTTGCAAGGGAATGCAAGGTTCCCAAGACAAATCTAGGAACACCACAGGCCTCCACACATCCCTCTATCTCAAAGCCAACTGGAAACTCAACTGAAACAGCTTTAATGGCTCAAGAAGTTGACTCGAGCTTTATGGTGCAAGATGTGACTCCCGCTCAAGCTCTCATGGCAGGAACATATGACATTGAGGTATATGAACATCTCTGTACTCCTGCATGTATTGCCAAGGTTAAATTGCATCAGGACTACAATATGGAGATTAAATCTGATATTGAGTCTTTAAATGTTTTAAAAAATGATTTTAAAAGGGCTGAATCTGACTATCAAAGAAAAATTGAGGAGTTGGAGAAAACTGTCCTTACTAAAACATGAACATTCAAACTATAAGACTCAAATAAAAGAATTGATAACCAAATTGTCTGAGGCTCAAGCTCAGGTTGTCACTGCTGAGGCTCTGGTCAGGAAGTATGCTATTTCTGAGCAAAACTTCCAAGCTATTGTTGCATCATCGTCCCATTCTAAACTCTGTTATCAGAACAAAAGAGGGTTGGGAACCAATGAAATTGCTCCACCACATTCCTATGAGTCTATTAGACAACCTAGATGTGGTACTGAGGAGCAAGAGGTTCCAACTACTGACCCTTCCCCATTAGAACTAAAGGATGAAGCAACAATAGTGGCCACCATAAGGGAGAAGTAGGAAGATATACTCATCTCCTCCTGTGAAAACCAAATTCTAACTACTAAGGCCAGAAGAAGCAGAGCTAAAACTGCTAAAAGAACTGCTAAGAAAGTGGCTGAGTCCAAGCTGAAGACTGATCCAAAGCAAAAAGGTGTCTTCATCTCAGCTGGATTCCAAGTGTTAGATACTTCTGATTCAGGAAAAGAGTGTAATACCAGCACTCCTATCCTAACAAAGGATCAGAAGTTGAAAGGAAAAGTTGCTGAAGCAGAAAAGAAGCCCATGAAACATCAACTCTCACATTCATTGAAGACTAACATTGCGTGCATAATGTGTGGACTGCAAAACCACATGGCAAAAGATTGTTACTACAATCCTGCAAGCACACATTATGCAAATAATGCTAGAAAAGAGGGAGTCAGGGAAGGTTTCACATTTGGACCTTTTCAAACGGCACAAGTGATGAGGAAGGGAAAGCTAGTTTCGGAAGCAAAGTTGCTTTCGAAAGAAAATCTTTCTTCCGAAAGGAAAATGGCTTCGGAAGCAAAAACTACTAAGGTTTGGAAGAACAAGAAATTCCCCATGAAACCATCCCAGAAGAAGACTGCTTCGGAAGAAAAGGTGGTGAAGGCTTCTTCCGAAAAGAAAGAAGCTTCGGAAGAAGACAATGTTGCAAAAGCTTCAACAAGCTCATCCTCTAAAATTAACCAAAGGGTGGACTGGAAGATCAAGGAAGACGCTGCAGCCCAAACCTCTTCTTCAAAGACCCATATTGAACCCCAATGCATATCTTTTGGTTCAATTATGTCACTAACATTGGAAGAACCCAAGACCAGCAAGGCTTGGGCTTCCAAACAAAACTAACAATCTCATCTTATGTGCAGGGACATCCATATGACAAGAACAACAATGTCTGGATTGTAGACAGTGGATGCTCCACGTACATGACAGGGAACAGATCTCTCCTTCAACAGTTCCAGAACTATGATAGAGGACCTGTCCAATTTGGAGGTGAGGCAGGAGGATATATTTCTGGCAGAGGGAATATATCCAATGGTAAATTAAAAGTTGACAAAGTTCACTTTGTCAAACAGCTTGGACACAATCTGTTAAGTGTTTCTCAATTCTATGATCAAAAGCACCAAATGCGTTTCACAGAACATGAGTGCATTATCCTCAAACCAGGGATGACAATTCCTCCGGAATTGGTGCTTCTTAGATCTCCCAGGAAAGGGGATATGTACAAGCTAGATATTAATAATGCTTCTCCTATGGGTGAAGTATCATGTTTTCTTTCCAAAGCTGATAGTGATGAATCAACACAATGGCATAAACGTATGTGTCATGTAAATTTTAAGAATGAATAAATTGGCTAAAGATAACTTGGTACATGGTTTGCCTAAAAAGGAGTTTTTCTACAAAGATAACTGTGTTTCTTGCCTAAAAGGGAAACAACACAGGACATCTCACAAATCCAAATGTGTTAACTCTATCACTATTCCATTACACTTATTGCACATGGATCTTTTTGGTCCCACAAGTATAATGAGCACTGGAAGGAAATCATACTGCCTTGTGATAGTTGATGATTTTACAAGATTCACATGGGTATTCTTTTTAAGAACTAAAGATGAAACAGCTGAAACTTTAAAATCCTTTATTCTTAAAATAGAAAACCAAATTGATCATATGGTTAAAATTATTAGAAGTGATCAAGGGAATGAGTTTAAGAACTTCATTCTTGACTCATTCTTTAACACAAAAGGGATTGCCAGACAATATAGTGCTCCCATAACTCCTTAACAAAACGGTGTTGCTGAGAGGAGGAACAGGACACTTATTGAGGCTGCTCGAACCATGTTAGCTGATTCAAAACTTACTCTAACATTCTGGGCAGAGGCAGTCAGCACTGCATGCTATGTGTAGAACAGAGTTCTTGTAGTTAAGCCCCATGGAAAAACTCCTTATGAGTTATAGAACTAGAGGCCATCGTTCATTGGTTTTCTAAGGTCCTTTGGGTGCAGGTGTACCATACTTAACACAAAAGACAATTTGGTAAAGTTTGCTGAAAAGTCAGATGATGCCATCTTTCTTGGATACTCTTCTAGCTCTAAGGCTTATAGAGTATACAACATTAAGAATCAACAATTTGAGGAATCATCTAATACAGTTGTTAATGAGCACACTCCTTGTGTTAGGGGGAATGGACCTGATCATATTTTTCATTTAAAATTGTTTCTAAAATATTCTAAACCATCTTGTGAGAATGTTTCAGCTGGAACAAGTACTCAAAGTGTCACACCCCGGGCCCAGGTAGGGTGGGACGTCACAGATTAGTAACAACATACATGGCAGCTGAAACAAACCAATATAGGAGCTCAAAGGGAGAGAACATCACATGGAATTTAAAGTTTTAAAAGACACCGGGCTGGAGACAGATCCAGCCCCAAATGTTTACATAGTTCAATAATATAAAAATAGTCATTGAATCAAATTGTTCAAGTCATGATTTTGGTCACACTAGCAAATACCATGATCTCGGGGTTGAATCTAAGTCTTCCATAATAGCTAAGAGTCTTCACAGGTTACCTGAAACATGCTCAAAAGAAAATAGTGTCAACTAAAAAGTTGGTAAATTCAAGTGCTTAAAGTTTCAAAACAATAAATGGAACTCTTAAAGTCCACAGTAAAGGTTTTAGAATCAAGTGTGAAAGCTTATGAAAAATCTCATTTGATTTTGAAAGCATCATTTTTAGTATAAGTCATCATGGGGTATCACAGTCAACCCTGCACTTGGTCCCCGGTTGGCCTCTTCTAAACTTGTGTTTAACCGGATATTTCCGAAGGACGGAACCACGCCTCAAATCCGTGAACCATACCTGCTTGAATGGTTCACCATAGTTTCTTAATCAAAACTTGTTACATGCCACATACGATCACTCAGGATCTCAGTGGGGTACCTCCCTGTAGCGGGAGCCACTGTGTGTGGGGGATTTCCTAAATAGATCTATCAATATAAAGCAAGCGGTTCATAAAAGAATTAATGATCATGATATAAGTGTCAGTAGGTATCCAAAAGTCCCATATACAAGCATCAAGTAAAGCACAATCATAGTTCATAAAACAAAAGAGCATGTTTCATCCCAAAAACAGTAAGCAAAAAGGGATCACTAGAACTCACCTTAGATATTAAGCAAAAAAATCCTTTGTGTGCCGGGAATATCTCCAGTCTAGCACCCTATCATGAATATATATTAAGTGATTAGCTACTGCTCTAAACCTATTTAAGGTGCAACAAGAGTGCCTAAGTCTTAGTTTGTCGGGTTCGGCTTTGATTCGATTAGGGTTTGCATAAAAAGTTTCCTTTCGTCAAGGTTTCTCATACGATTAAGGGTTTCTACACTACTAAGTCAAGAATATATGGTAAATATGCTATTCAAGTGACTAAAGTGCTTATTGGAGTCGATTATGAAGTTTAACAAAATTTTACAGTTTAGCCCCTGAAGTTTCAAAATTGACAGTTTCTACCCTTAAGTTTGGTCTTTGTATTAAATGACCTTTATAACCAAAAATCAGGTTCAAGACCTTAATCTAACTTAATTTTAAGAACATATACCCAAAATTTCAGTTTATGGACTCGGTTTACAAATTACGCGTTTAACGTTGCCGGTTATGGTAAAACCGAAGGGTTTAAGATGGTTACCTATGAGTTTTCATGTTTTTGAGTCTAGGACCAGTAGCTAACTTTTTAAAGTCATTTTTATAAGTTTCAAACCTTTTAAATCACAAAATTTGCTTTTAGTAGTGAAAGACTCGTTTTTACGTTTAAACCGTTAAAACGCGTTTTTAACCGGGTTTGACCCTTTTAAAAGCTTTTGACCAACCTTTCTACTTTATAAGTTATTTTATACTTTATCCTAATGGAATAACACTTAATATTTATGTAATGAATTTGTAATTATGTGATGGGCTAGACTGTTACAGCTCGGTTTGACTTAAAACATATAATGCCATTTTATTTCTCTCCTTATGCGCTCTTGTGATGGTTTGTTTCTGCTGCCATGTATGTTGCTAGTCTGTGACGTCCCACCCTACTTGGGCCCGGGGTGTTACAGATTGGTATCAGAGCCATAGGGTGTAGAGAAATTAGAAATACCTTTGTAGACCCTAGGCTACAACCTTTATACCTTTGGACTGTGCTTGTTTGGGTGAATGTTAGAGTAAGCGGGTTGGATAAATTTATGATTACACCTGATCAACGTAATCATGAATTTATCGGGCGCGTGAATTCCAGCACGAATCCCAAAGGTATCAAACTTTGGATTAAATGGCTTAAGATATATTTTTTTACACGGTCTAAAGGAAATTTTTATTGAACTTTCGTGCATGTTATTGCTAGATGATACTAGCGCTCATTGACACTACTGCTTATTGATACTACTTGAACTACTGCTATATGATACTACTGCCATCACTCATATTACTATTATTATTACTATCATTGTCAGGAGCTCTGAGAAACAAAATTTCTCATGATAGTTTTTAAAGGATATCAAGACTATGGCTGACCGAGGAAAGGCGCATGCACACCCGTTTGACGAACTACTCCTGTTAGGACTCTTAGGAGGGTTAAGCCCCAGAACAAGTACGAGGCGTACTTGCGGAGATGCGAACATCCAGGCTGGCTATCTACAACTTCTGATGACACTAAGCCGTCAGATGACTCTTCCTCGACATCTCCAGCTAGGAGCCGAACGCGCTCCAACTCACCACATGTCGTAGCGCCTGCCCACTTACCTATTCCACCCATTAGGGATAAGGGTGCTTGTGTGATCACTCAACCTACGAAGAGTACTAGACCTAGATCTTCTGTCTCTTTTAGGATGCCTCCTCCTCCACCTCCTCTTATTAGGGCCCCGATACCAGCACCACCTGTGACTAATCAGCTTGGACACCTTACCCAGGACGAGTACTGGCTGCCACCCACGCGTAGTTTATACAATGGGCCTAGTGTTCTTGCCGGCGATTGATACTCCCAGTCAAGCCATCGAGCTAGTGACTTCGGACCTTCTGACCCCACCTTGAGTGAGGTGTTGAAGACCATCCAGCGCCACGAACTAACCCTCTAGCATTCACAAGGACATCATAATCGGCTCAGTTTTAGGTAATGATGGTATTGCATAGCGTGCAACGACCGGAGAAGGAACAGAAAAAGAAGAGCTCGGGTTAGTTTGGGTGGTTGAAGAAGAAGTGGATGTGAGTCAGTAGTGATGTTTGTCAGTTAAGCAATTGGGTTTGAGACAATTTGAAGAAACTAATTTAATTATCTATTTCAGAAACTATTATTATATGGGGGTGATGGCACCTTCCAATTTGTGAAACTATGACACTATTACATTCTATTGATTGATGTTATGTTTGAATTATCTAAGAAACTATTGCTATTGATGGTAATGATGCAGGGTAACTGGATTTAAATTGCGATATTATATGGTGAAAATTTGATTTGTGTGATATGAATGATTCACCCCATGTGAGTGAAGAAAATCTCTCTCTCTCTCTCTCTCTCTCTCTCTCTCTCTCTCTCTCTCTCTCTCTCTCTCTCTATATATATATATATATATATATATATATATATATATATATATATATTATATCGTGTCATCTGCATTATACCATCATGTATTTAGTTAGCGCGACTAATAAGGGTAAAATTTACATAAATGGGATACTTGAAACCAAAAATATATGATATGCTAAATCAATTTATTCATCATGCTATCAGAATGCCGACCCGACGAGGGACTCTCATTAGGAGACGAGAGCTAGACACACTGGGAACCAACCACCTACTCTACCTGGGACACCACATGAAGGGAATGTTAATCAGGAAAATGATGAAAGAATTGCCAACCTAGTGGCACAACAAATTGCAAATGCCATCCCCACGATCATTGCCTAGATCAACGCCGATCGGGAAATGCAACCGGAACTAGTGGACCTGAGAATACTGAAGCCAACAATGAGGAAGCTGAAGCTATAAGAATGGGTGCTCCTACAAGACATTCATGGCCTGTAGGCCGAAGGACTTCTATGGCACCGAGGGTGCAATTGAAACATATAGGTCGCTGGACGAAATCGAAACTGTGTTGGATATTAGCGAATGCAAGCTTGAGCATATGGTGAGATTTGCTTCCAAATCTCTCAAGGGACCAGCACTGCAATGGTGGAAAACTATCATTCAGCCCCGAGGCAGGAATGCCGTTGGTAGAATTAACTTGTCCGAGTTCAGGGAACTAATCACCAACAAGTACTGCCTAATCAATCAACTGGAGAAACTGGAGGCCGAATTTCTGAGTTTGGAAATGAAAGGCCTAAACTACACTGAATACATCAACTGATTCTTGGCATTGTCCCAACTGATACCACACTTGGTGATGCCCGAATCCAAGGGTGTAGGCCACTTCATTTGGTGATTACATCCAAGGGTTAGAGGCATGGTCCGTTCTTCAAAGCCCACAACGCTACAGGCTGCAGTCGATTTCACCAGTAGCCTAACCGATGATCTGGTCTGAGCTGGTTGGACTGAACCTGTAAAGACCGAGGATAGGAAAAAGGCAACAGATGAGAAAAGGAAGTGGTTCGATACCAGGAACGGGGTTAGTAGTAGTGGTGGCTTAGGCAAAATCCGGAGAAGTTGTAAGGCGTAACAACCAGAGTGGAAAAGCACGAAGATTATGCCTAGGCACCAGTTCTTCGAAAACAAATGCAAACTACACTATCAGGAAGAGTGCAACCCAATGCCCTATTTTAGGCGTAAGCGAATTGGTCATTTAATCAAAGATTGCACGTATACGCTGGGGAAACAATGTTGTGAGTGTGGAGATCTAGGACACATAAGGAATAGGTGTCCCAAGCTGCCAAAAGTCAAAGATACCTGACCGAACAAACCCAAGGAAAGAGCGTTCGTGATGGATCCGAACGGTGCACGCCAAGAACCCGATGTGGTGAATGGTACGTTTCACATAAACAACCATCCCGCAACCATTCTATTTGATACTGGAGCAACTGCTAGTTTTGTTTCCAATACCTTCAGGCCTTTGATTGATTTGGCAAAATGCACCTTAAGTGATGCATTTATCATGGAATTGGCTGACGGTAATATTAATAGAAACTAACGAAATCATCAAAGATTGCAAATTGGTCCTAGAGGGTAATTCATTCGGTATAGACTTAATGCCAATTAAATTAGGGGGATTTGACGTGGTGGTAGGAATGGATTGGTTGGCTAGAAATAGGGCTAAAATCGTGCATGACGAACGTTTGCTTAAGATTCCTTTAACCAACGGGGAGATGTTAGTAGTCCATAGAGAAAGAAACCACCTACTATGCCCTATGATATCCCAACTAAAGGCCACCAAGAGCCTCAAGAAAGGGATCACGGCTTTCATAGTCTATGTGATGAGTGCCAAAAGAGAACGGAAGGTTGAGGACATACCTTCGGTGTCGAGTACTTGGAGGTATTTCCCGAAGACCTACCAGGACTCCCTCCGACCCGACAAGTGGAATTCTAGATAGATTTGGTACCTGGCGCCGTGCCTATGGCCAAAGCACCTTATCGACTCACTCCGCCTTAAATGAAAGAGCTGATGCTCCAAATCTAGGAATTACTTAACAAGGGGTTTATACGACCCAGTGTTTCGCCATGGGGTAATCCGATACTGTTTGTCAAAAAGGAAGATGGAACCTTAAGAATGTGCATCAACTATCGGGAGTTGAATAAGGTTACCATAAAGAATCGATATCCTCTTCTGAGAATCGGTGACTTATTCGACTAATTTGAAGGAGCTAGCTATTTTTCTAAGATAGATTTGCGATCGTGGTACCACCAGCTGAAGATAAAGGAGGAAGACATCCCCAAGACAGACTTCAGAACCGATATGGGCACTATGAGTACCTAGACATGCCTTTCGGATTTACGAACGCGCCAGCAGCATTCATGGACCTCATGAACCGTGTGTGCCGCCCATACCTAGATAAGTTTGTGATTGTATTTATTAATGATATATTGATCTACTCTCGAAGCAAAGAAGATCATGAGAAGCATCTTCGGTTAATCCTTGACTACTCAAGAACGAGCAAATATACGCAAAATTCTCCGAATGCGAGTTTTGTATGCGTGAAATCCAGTTTCTTGGACACATAGTGAATAAAGATGGAATCCAGGTGGACCCAACAAAAATAGAGGCTATCAAGGACTGGAAGATCCTAGAAACCCCTACCGAGATCAGATAATTTCTTGGTTTGGCTGGTTACTACAGGAGGTTTATCAAGGACTTCTCTCGGACAGTATAACCAGTAAATGCTTTAACCAAGAAGGATAAAGCTTATGAGTGGGCAAAGGAACAAGATGAAGCCTTCAATCCGTTAAAGGAAAAACTGTGCAGTGCACCAATCCTTGCCTTACCAGAGGGAACTGAGGACTTTGTAGTCTATTACGACGCCTCGCGTCAAGGATTTGGATACGTGCTAATGCAGCGGGAAAAAGTAATCACGTATGCGTCCAGATTATTGAACGAGCATGAAAGGAATTACACAACACATGATCTGGAGTTGCGTGCTATAGTGTTTGCTCTCAAAATGTGGACACACTACCTTTATGGCACTAAGTGTGTTATTTACACCGATCACAAAAGCCTGCAGCATATCCTAGATCAGAAAATGTTGAACATGCACTAGAGAAGATGGGTAGAATTGCTGAGCGATTACGAATGTGAGATCCGCTATCACCCAGGAAAAGCAAATGTACTGGCAGATGCCCTGAGCAGAAAGGAAAGGGAAAATCCCCTTCGTCTTTGTGCCCTAAGTATGAGCTTGTACACTGGCCTTGTCGCTAGATTGAAAGAAGCGCAAAAGGAAGCCCTCAAGGAGGATAAGCTGCCTGGTGAGATGTTAACAGGGATGGAGAAGCGTTTGGAAGTCGACAACGATGGATTGTACAAATGTGAAGGAAGGACATGGGTACCTAACCATGGTGGAATTAGGGATATGATTTTGGATGAGGCCCATAAATCTAGATGTTCGGTTCACCCAGGAAGCGATAAGATGTATCAAGACTTGAAAACACTTTTCTAGTGGCTTGGATTAAAGAAATCTGTTGCCACCTATGTGGGGAAATGTTTGACATCTGCAATGGTAAAGGCTAAAAACCAAAAACCATCACAAACCCTACAGCAACCCAAAATCCCGGAATGGAAATGGGATAACATCACAATGGATTTTGTCACGAAACTACCAAGAACATCTCGTGGTCATGATGCCATTGGGGTAATCGTGGATAGGCTTACCAAATCACCCTATTTCTTACCAATTCGATAGGACTATGAGATGTTGAAGTTAGCCTGAATATACATTGATGAAATAGTTACTCGGCATGGAGCGCCGCTCTCGATTATATAAGATTGTGACAGTCGATTCACATCACGATTTTGGAGATCTCTCTAATAGGTTCTGGGGACTCGTCTCGACATAAGCACCACGTATCACCCTCAAACTGACGGACAAAGTGAGAGAAACATTCAAACTTTAGAAGACATGCTGAGAGATTTCGTAATCAACTTCTGTGGAAGTTGGGATAACCACCTTCCCCTAGTGGAGTTCTCCTACAAGAATAGTTACCACGCAAGTATAAAATTAGCCCCTTCGAACCCCTTTATGGTAGGAAGTGTCGGTCACCATTGAGTTGGAACGAGATTGGTTATAGCCAAGTGATGGGACCCGACATCATGATTGAAACCACGAACAAGATAGTCAAGATAAAGGAACAACTAAGAATAGCTAGAGACCGACAAAAGAAGTATGCCGATAAAAGGCGAAAGCCCCTGGAGTTCCAAGTAGGAGATAAAGTAATGTTAAAAGTCGCGTCGTGGAAGGGAACTGTGAGATTCGGCAAGAAGGGTAAACTAAGCCCAAGATATTTCGGACCTTTTGAAATAATGGCAAGAATTGGCTCGGTAGCATACCAGCTTAGATTACCTCAGGAGCTGAGCTACATACATGACACTTTTCATGTGTCAAATCTGAAGAAGTGCTTGGTAGACAAAACTTTAGAGTTGCCCATGAAGGAAGCCAGAATTAATAAAAAGTTAAACTTTGTTGAGGAGCCCATAGAGATTACTGATCGACCGGTCACAAAGCTTAGGCGAATCCGTATACCAAAGTGAAGGTAAGGTGGAACTCCAAGCGAGGACCTGAATTCACTTGGGAATGTGAGGACGAGATGAGAAGGGAATATCCGCACCTCTTCAAGCCCACCTGTTTGGAAAACTAAACGGTGGGAGAAGTAACAACCGATCCCGAGGTCAATATACAAAACCCTGATTCTCAATGATAATTGCTACTATTATTAATATCTGTAATATGTTTATTATTACTATTTGATTTTTTCATAATTGTTATTATGTGTTTAAAATTCCTAGATGCTATGTTAGGTCTTGCCTGGAATAAGATAAGTTAACGATCCAAAATTTAACGTAACATGTCAAAATGTTAGAATAAATTGTAAACAATAAATTTTTGTATACGCACACATAATTCATGAATTAATTATATTTCATACACATATAAAACTTAAAAACGTTTAACTATAAACTATCACCTAAACTACTATACTACACAACAAAACAACACTACATAATTAAAACACCAAAAAAAATAATAAAACACACACCCACACTACCATCCATGGCCACCACCCACCTCACCCAACCACCATCTATCTTTCCCACTTACACAACTAACAGCACACTCCACCTTCCTTTTTCCTTCTACCCATACATGCAAGATACCATTTTCATAAACGCACACAACACCATTCTCTCCCTCTCCCACTCGGCCAAGATCCGAAACACACACACGCTCCACATATTTTCAGCCAAATCGTGAAGAACATCAACATTTCATCATCATCCAAGCTTAATCCAAGCAAGAAAGTGATATTCGAGAGACCCTTGTACATGGTTCTTGCAAGAAAAAGGTACTACAGCCTTTTTTTGAACATCATCATTGATTCAGGACCTCCTAAACTCTCAAACTCGTGGTCTATTTGAAGGGTAAGCATCAACACACCCGAACCAAGTGTTCCTTGTGTTTTACTTCAATAAACTACCAAAAATCCTTACTTTCTTGTGTCTAGCAGAATCTTGCGGCTTAATAAGTTGTTCTTGGAGAGTTCTTATCATCACTCAAGGTATACATCATGTTATGTTGGTAAACATGTGGTTAGAACACAAGATACACCTTGAAAAACCCTCTTTTTATATAAAATACCATTTATGCACTTGTATGAAAAACTTCCCAACCAAGACTCATAACCTGCTCAAAAGTAACTTTTAACACTTTAATAATCTGATCTTAAAGTTACAATAGTGAATAGGTGATGTTTGGATATGAATCATAGGATTTACACTAGTGTAAAAGGTGTAAATCATCAAGTTATTGCAAAACATGTGTTATACATGTAGATCGAGGCATATGTTGTATTTACAGTAGGTTTGGGATTATGGAAAATGTTTTAAGTTCATATGATGGCTAGAAATATAAAAGTAGGAGCTAGGGCTCAAGATGGACTAGTTTTGAGACACGAAAAGGGTGAAAATCACTTAAAATTAGAAAAATAAAGGAGATTTCCATTTTTAAAAGAATTCCAGGCTCTAATATGGAAATAATAGGGAAAATGGTCAAACTTGGTAGTATTTGGGTTAAACACATGATTAAATGAGTTAAAACGTGAAAACGGGACTTAACCGGGTAAATTTTAGGTAAAATTTTAAAAATAGCGAAAGAGACCTAAAATACACAAAGTATAAAATATTTCAGTAAGTTAGGGAATTTGTATCAAGAAGTAAACTAGAATTAAAACGGATTCGGACGTCCGGTTCCGGGCAAAAACACGTTTTAATGGGTAAAACATAAAAATGACAATTTTAATCAAAAGAGCTAAAAACCATATTTTTGACAGCTTATTAGACTATTTAGAAGTCATTAAATGATGTTTAAAGGTTAATTGTGTGACAACCGACCTCTAGGTCATAACTCTAACCCTAATCTACTGGCATCATTACCCGTCTTATTAATATTAATGATTGTACCATTTTAATATTATCATTAGTATTAGAATCATCATTTGCTATTTGTTCCATTTTTATGATTTTATGTGATTTTAGTGACTTTTAGCTAGTTCAAGTTGTACCTTAAGAACTTAGTGTCTTGAGGAAAAATTAATTACTCACCCTTGCGAAAATTAAATCTTAATTGGAACAATTAAAATGTGTGCATACACACACTTATACTCCACGGCTACAAGCATGCTTGTGCATGTACAAATTTACCAACTAACTAAATTTTACCATCTTACATTCTACACAACACTACAAAACAAATATCACCTAATACTATTTTTAATAAAAATTTAAAAGAAATTGACCCACTAAAGGCCAAAACTTGGCAGCCCCATGTGGCACCACCCCTCTCCACCACTCACCACACACCCTCCTCTTCCCCACTACCATTTCATGCATCCTTCCCATCTCCATACACACACTACACCCTCATTTTCACTCTCTTCTCTCCCTCTCAAATTCTTTCTCCAGAAAAACACACACACACACTCACGGTTTTAGCAAGATTTCTAGCCATATTCAAAGAACAACTACAACACTAGCATCGGCCAAGGTCAAACAAGCAAGAAAGTGAAGTCTTGTGAGCATTTGATACACATCTTCATCTTGTTTGACATTTCCAGCCTTGTTCTAAGATTCTCCAGCTTTGTCCAAGGATTTCCAAACCATTCTTGTCTACCTACACTCTCCAAACCGTGAACCATACCAAGTGTAAGCGTCAAGTCACCCGAAAATAGTCATTTCATGTGTTTTCTTCATTTATCACTCAAGAATCTTACCATTCTTATATCTAACAGAAACTTGTTGCTACCAACTTGTTCTTGAAGAGCTTTTCACATTCTTAAAGGTACCTCACTCGTTAGATAAGTCATTCTAAAGGTGTAACCCGAGTTACACCTAGAAAACCCTCTTTTGGGTTGTTATTGTGAGCCTTATAACTTGCTAACCACTAAAACCCATGCTTGTAACATACTTGTTAATGACTCATAAGACCTCTAACAAACTTTTTTGGGAGTTACATAAGGGAATGGGAGTGTATGAACACTAATAATGATGGTTTACACATGTGTAATGGTCGGTTATGGCATAATCACTATGTTTATAATTTATTGTTATGTTGAACGACTAGGCCATGAGTTTGTGACATTATTTCAGAAATTTTTGATGAGTATTAAGTGGGTGATAAATGGTTAATCTTTGGAAATTAAAGACATGTTAAATTAGACCCTTTTTAGTCACTTTCGGGACCCGAAAACATGGAAACACCACTTAAAAATAAGAAAACAAGAACATTGAGTTTTTAAAAATAATTCCAGGCTTAATAATGGATAATAAAATGTTCTAGAGTAAATGGGTTGATTAAATGGTCAAAAAGATAAGTTAAATGGAGTTTTAACTAAAAACAGGTATTAACCGGGTGACGTTTTTGAGAAAAATCCAAGAAATAGGGGTGTAGAGATAAGATTTATAAAAACCATGTTATTTCAGTAATTCAAGTGTGAAAAGAACTTATAGAGTCGAAAAATTGGTCAAACGTGCTTCTAAACGGTTAAATTCGGTTAAAAACGCGTTTTAACGGGTTAAAGGTAAAAACGAGGCTTTCAACTATTAGAGGCAAAAATTTCATAATCAAAGGACTTGAAACTGATAAAATGTTTTTAAAATGTTACCTACTGGTGTAAGACTCAAAAACATGAAAGTTCATACTTAACCGTTAAAACCCTTCGGTTTTACCGTAACCGCGAGCGTTAAACACATAGATATTAAACCGGACCTATATTCTGAATATTTGGTACACTTACTTAATAATAAGTTAATTTAACTTCAAGGACCTGATTTTTGGTCATAAAATTCATTTAGTACAAGAAATCAAACTTGAGGGTAGAAACTGTCAATTTTGAAACTTGAGGGCCTGAACTGTAAAATTTGACTAAACTTCATAACCGACTCATATGAGGCTAATAATCACTTGAACAATATTATTTAACTTATATCATTAACTTAATGGTGTAAAATCCTAAATTACATAAGAAACCATGACTTTCCATAAAAGGAAACTTTTTATACAAACCCTAATCGAATCAAAGCCGAATCCGACAACTAACTCTTTGGCACACTTTATACAGCTTGATTGAGTTTAGAGAAGTATCTTACCACTTAATATTGATGATTAGGGTGCTAGGCTTGAGACATTCCCAGCACACGAAGAGTTATTTTTGCTTAACACCTAAGGTGAGTTCTAGTGATCCCCCTTGTTGGTACACATGTCCCCAGTTCTAGTCTAGTGAGCTTAACTGTTATAGAACTTCTTCTTGTAACACATATGTAACGTTTGGTTATTATAATGAGAATCTCTTCCTTTATGTTTATTGGTTGTTTACATGTTATATCTATTCATATTAATTATTAGTACACGCATATATGACAATGTTATATAGGTTTACAGTTGTTAGACATAGGTTTGAACCATCAAAGGTTCAAGAATGTGTTTAACTAAGTTATCTGGTTCAGTCGCACGATTGGACCATGCGAATGGGCCAGTCACACGAATGAACCAGGTGATTGAGTCAATCGTACGATTGACTCATAAGACTGACTCAGTCGTCCGAATGAACCAATCGTATGACTCAGTCGCACGACTGAGCCAGTCGCTTGGCTCAGTCGTACGAATGATAGCTGTAACCTATAAATACCACTCAATTTGTGGAAAAACAGAACACTTCGAATACTTGCAACCCTAGCCGACCCAGAGCGTCCTGTTCGTCCATTCCAAGTTCATAGAACGTCCCAGATCATTCCTAGTCCGTTCTTAACGTTTTCTAATTGTTATGTTTGATCTTGATTACGTTCTCCCTGATTGGATCGCCAATCAAATAGGATTCCGCACTATTTGATCCGGTATAATGAAGAATCAGTTAGTACTCCGTACGTACACGGTCCTAACAAGTGGTATCAGAGCAGAGGCTCTTAATTCTTCGTGGATTCAATCGTTTTTGTGAAAAAGTCTACGTTTTTACGCGAAAAGATCCAATCTTTTTGCTAAAAATCAAGTCTTTACGTGTGCATGTTCTGAAAAATCAATATTTTTCGACTTTCAGCCGTCTAGGGTGTCAAAACTTGCGTTTTAGGTCAAAAGTTGCGAAAAACCTCGATTTTAGCCGTCCCAGTCGCACGATTATCTCAACCGTACGACTGAAGTCCAGTCGCTCAGTTCAATCGTCCGATTGAGTAATTAGCTTGTTCAATCGCCCGGTTGAGTCATTCGGTCTATTCAGTCGCTCAAGTGTCATAATCGTCTGTCCAGTCACCCATTTGAGTTTCAATCGCACACTGTTAGTGTCAGTCGCCTGCACAGTCTTACGACTAAGTTCAATCGCACAATTGTATCTCAGTCGCTCCCAGTCGCCCTTTCCAGTCGCCCTTTCCAGTCGCATACTCAGTCAAATTCATTATGGACTCTGAAAATTTCGCGTTCTCAGCAGGGAAAGACTCAAGGATCCAGAACTTACTGCTTCTGGAGAATGAGATTGGTAACCACAATAAGCCACCTAAGCTTCTGTCTATTAATGAGTTCCCACAGTGGAAGCAGAGGTTTGAGATTCATCTCAATGGTGTGGACACTAATCTTTGGAATGCTATTAAAACTGGTTACACCATGCCAGTTGGTGCTGATGGTTTGCCATTAACGTTGAGTGGAATGACTGATGCTCAAAAGACTGCTTATAATGCTGAAAAGAAGGCTTACGCGATGCTCACCCAGTTTATTCCTAAAGAGATCTTCCATCAGTATTCTGATCAGAAACAAAGTAAGAAATTCTGGAAAGCTCTCGAGAAAAGATATGAAGGGAGCTCAACTCTAAAGTCTTTGAAGGCCAAAGCACTTAAAAAGGAGTTTGATAATTTTTCTGCTATTGGGAATGAGAGCTTGGACGACATTATTGACCGCTTCTATCATCTAATGAGTGAACTTCACACTCATGGGGTAACCACGTCTAAAGAAGAAAAGGTCTCTAGTTTGGCTGATGGTCTTCCAGAAAAATGGGATTCATTTATTTCCACCTTGAGATACAATTCAGTTCTCGAGACTGTGGATATCAATGGCTTTATCCTGAAACTGCGAGAGGAAGAGGTTAGACATAAGTATAAGGCAAAGAAGGGTTCTTATGCACAGGACCCTACACTCTACAATGTTACCCTACGTCTACATCTACTTCCAAATCCTCCAGCGCTCCTCTGCAAACTGCTTTTGTGTCAAATGCATCATCATCTTCTTATCAAGGCTCATCATCTGCTAGTGAGTCACGTGGTGCATCTGGGGTTCTACAAAGTTCAGCAGTTACTCAATCTACAAAGTTGATGACTGAAAATCTGGGAAAAGTAACTGTGGAAGTTGCAAAGGAACACATGGACCTGCTTGCTGCTGTGGTCCATTCCTATGATGGTTTGGTTGCTGGGAAGATAGTGAACTGCCACTTGGGTGTTGAAGATTATGAGCAGGTGGATGAAAATGAGTTGGAGAGGATGGATATTATGTGGGCTCTCGTGAGCGCTGTGCGACGAGCAAAGAAATTTATGAAGAAAACAGGTCAGAATTTGGTGGCTACAAAAGATACTACCTTTGGTTTCGACAAGTCAAAAGTCACCTGTTTCAACTGTGGGGAGAAAGGACACTTCAAGAGGGAATGTGTAAAGCCTAAGAAGACTGGGAACGGAAATCCATTCTCCTCGTTCAACAGGCAAGATAAGGATAAGAAGAAGCTCCAACAAGCAGTGAGTCCAAGGCTATGGTTGCTCAAGGTGATGAAGGACAGGATTGGTCTTTCCGATTCTTATCTGACAGTGAAGCCAACATAGCATCGGTTGAAGACTTAAATGAAGACTCAGCGAGTGAGGGGGAGAACTCAGCTGAGATTGATACTGCTGATTTGGAAGAGACTTTTGCTGCTGTTGATGAAATTGTGAAGAATGAGCTTAATGCTGAATCTGAAGCACAACCAGCGTCTCAGAATGCTTTCATGGCTGGAACATCCTCATCTGCACAGGTAGAATCAAAAGACGAACTCTTTGCTAGACATGCTTGTGTCGATTGTGAAAAATTTAGGGAAAGCATTGACTTAAAATTTGCTAGGTTATTAGATCACAATGATAACTTAGTAAATGACCTAAAATTATGCACAGAGGCTAACAAAGTGTTAAAACAAAATGAGAACAGCTATAAGGAAAAGGTTGAAGCATTAAAGAAACAATTAAAGGAGACTGAAGTTGTTGCACTCAACCAAGAGAATGATATTAAATTCTATTTAAAGACCATTGAAGAAACTAAAAAGGATAAAGCAATTTTACAAGTTGAAAATGAGTCTTTAAAACAAAAACTTCATAGTCTTGCGAGTTCCTCGCACATTTTGAAAAACTTGGTTAAAGAGCGCAACAACAGGGAAGGTTTGGGATACAAAGTTGTGCCGCCACCACATGAGACCTTGTTAAACACCAAACAACGTCCAATCAATGAAGCATGTGGTGACAACTCCTCTGGTCAGTGATCCGGATACAATAAATAACTCTGCCCCTTTGGTTCCTGACCAGACAGCTTCTACATCAAGCACAACTGGCACACAAATCACTGGCAAACGAGTGGAAGAGAATGTTCAAGCATCTCTTGGGTTGGGTCAACATTCGACTACCACACAACCTAAGATTTCCAAAAATACTCAATCTAAATCAGTGAAACAAGAAATTCATCATCTTTCAAGACAAAATACACATAAAGTTAAACAAGTTAAATTTGTCAAGGGAGGTGAAAGTCTTAAAAGTGAGAAAAAAGAAAGAACCTGAAGTTTACTCACCGCCCCACAAGAGATCTCCTAGCCCTGATGAATGGAGGTCCTGCTATACTTGTGGACAGCGCGGTCATATTTCGACAAATTGTCCTCGCTATCAGACTCCAAGAATTAAGGTTGAGCTGAACAACAAAGTTCATCTAGATTCAAAACAGCGATCTAAGACTCCTGTTAGATCGAAAACACCTATTAGGTCTAAAACACCTTCTAGGTCGTTTTCGTCTCCTCCACACCAAAGGCAACACAGACAAGTTACTGACAAGTCTGTGATGCCAGCGGCAAAACCTGTTTCTGAATCTAAACCATATGCTCAAACTGTAAATCAGTCTAAGGTTTACCACAAACAATCCTTTCACAGGGATGGTTTGTGGAAAGCCAAAACGACTGATGTGTCTGAAAGCGAGGACAAGCTGAAAGTTGAGATTCCACCCACTGATAAAGGACAGTGGGTCGGATTCATGATGGTAGATTCCTCTGGGAAACCCAAGCTAGTCAAGGCTTGGGTCCCCCTCCTTAACTGATGATTTTCTCATATGTGCAGGTTATCCGCTATAGTGCGTCTACAAATACATGGATCGTAGATAGCGGAGCTTCCAGGCACATGACGGGAAACAAGTCTCTCCTTTTCAATGTCAAACAAATTAAAGGGGGACACGTTTCCTTTGCTGGTAACAAAGGAGGATACATTACCGCTCAGGGAGAAGTAGGTAATGAAAAGGTAAGGTTCGACAAAGTCAACTTTATTCAGCAATTAGAAAACAATCTGCTCTCTGTGTCTCAGATTTGTGACAAGGGCTTCAAGGTCATGTTTGACAACCGCAAGTGTTACATACTGAAGAAAGAGATGGAGATTCCAGAGGAGCAGGTCTTAATGTCAGCATCCAGGTACAATGATCTATATGTACTGGATATGTCTAATGCTTCTTCCTCTGATTCTACAGTTCAGTGTTTCTTATCCAAAGCAACAGAAAAGGACTCCATTTCGTGGCACAGAAGAATGGGACACATTAATCATAGAAGATGAATCATCTGATTCATAACAACTTAGTTGATGGAGTTCCTGTCAAGAACTTCAAGCTTCCTGATTTCTGTGTCTCATGCAAGAAAGGAAAGCAAACCAGGAAATCTCACAAGACCAAGAATGTCAATTCTATCGAGATGCCCCTGGAGCTACTGCACATGGATTTATTCGGTCCAGTTAGCAAGAAGAGTATCGCAGGAGACTGGTACTGCTTCGTCGTCACTGATGACTACTCACGATTCTCGTGGGTGATGTTTCTGAAAGCAAAGTCAGAAACCTTTGAGTCATTCAAAGTGTTGGTCACCACTCTGGAATCACTTTACAAACTGAAGGTGAGAAAGATTCGCTCAGATAATGGAACCGAGTTTAAGAATCAGTGGATGGATGCTTTCTGCTAAGAAAAGAGAATTGTTCATCAATTCACCTCTGCATACACCCCACAGATGAATAGAGTTGCTGAGCGAAAGAACAGGAGTCTGATCGAGACAGCCAGGACTATGTTGGCAGACTCAAAACTGCCAGTGCAGTTCTGGAACGAAGCTGTAGCCAATGCCTACTACACACTCAATCGTGTGTCAGTAGTAAAGAGGCACGGGAAGACTTGCTATGAGTTACTACAGAAGCGTAAACCAAACTTGGAGTATTTGGAACCTTTCGATGCTCCTTGTACGCTTCTGAAGAAAACTGAAGAAGGCAAATTTAATGAAAAGGCAGATCAGGGGATCTTCCTGGGATACAGTATACCCGACAAACGAGTTTACAACAACTCTACTGGTCAGGTAGAAGTATGGTGCAATGTTGATGTTCAACGTTTCACTATCCCCCCTGCTGGAAAAGGTCCATCGTCATTCTTTGACTACGATGGCTTTTTCAAATCATTCAATCTTCCTCAGATAGATTCAGATGATGATATTGCTACTCAGATGATGCACGATGTTCTAAATTCACCGAATCTGGATACTAGCGATACAACTCCTGCAAGTGGTTCATCGGGATCTGCCTCAGCCGATCAGGATGATAGTGAGGACTCATCAGAGGATGAAGAAGCAACTGAACCAGTAAAGTCACCTAATATTGATCATGAAGGAAGCTCTTCAGCTACTACACCCGCATCTGGAAATACAGATACTGAACCTCCAGTCACAACTATGGACTCTAAAGTTGTTGTTCCTACAACTCCCTTAACTAGGATCAGTACGAGTCATCCGCTAGATGCTATCATTGGTGATCTCCACTCCGGCGTGCAGACTAGAAGTCGATTGTACACTGCTGATTACGCTGAAGTAATGGAAAAGGGCTACGTGATGATGGAGCTTACAGATATTTTGTTTCTCAAATTGAACCCGAACACGTAAGTGATGCCCTTAAGGATGAAGCCTGGGTCAATGCTATGCAAGAAGAGTTGCTACAGTTCAAGAAACTTGGAGTGTGGACTCTTGTTGATCGACCCAAAGGAGTCAAAGTAATTGGTACCAAATGGGTACTAAAGTGCAAGAAGGATGACCAGGGTGTTGTTATCAGAAACAAGGCACGGTTGGTTGTTCAGGGCTTCAGACAAGTCGAAGGAATCAACTACAATGAAGTCTTTGCTCCAGTAGCTAGAATGGAAGCTATTCACATCTTTCTAGCCTACGCCTCTTACATGAAGATCAAAGTCTATCAACTAGATGTTTAGAGTGCATTCTTGCATGGGGAAATCCGTGAAGAGGTATATGTCAGTCAACCCGAAGGATTCGAAGATCCTTATCATCGGGACAGAGTCTACAAGTTAGACAAGGCTCTGTATGGGCTGCATCAGGCTCCTCGAGCTTGGTATGAAAAACTCTCCACCCATCTGTTGAAACACGGCTTCGCAGGGGTGTGATTGACTGTACATTGTTCATCAAAGAAAAGGATGGTGATTTGCTTTTGGTGCAAATATATGTGGATGACATAATCTTCAGTTCACGAAATGAAGAGTTATGTAAAGAGTTTGAATCTGTGATGAAGGCTGAGTTTAAGATGAGTGCCATGGGAGAAATGAAGTTCTTCCTAGGATTACAGGTGGATCAAACACCTACCGGCATCTTTCTGCATCAAACTAAGTATGTTGGTGACATTCTTAGTCGCTTTGATATGGAAAATGTCACTGCAGCCGGTACCCCACTTGCCACAAATCATGATGTGGCTCCTGATGAGAATGGGGATTTGGTGGATGCCACCATGTATCGTGGGATGATCGGATCTCTCATGTATCTCACTGCATCGCGTCCAGATATCATGTATGCCATATGTTTATGTTCCCGATATCAAGCGAAACCCAAAGTAAATCATCTGATAGGAGTCAAGAGGATTTTTCGTTATCTGAAAGGTACTCCGACACTGGGGTTGTGGTATCCTCATGATGATGACTTTGAGCTAACGGCGTATAGTGACTCGGATTATGGAGGCTGCAAAATGAATTACAAGTCTACGTCAGCAGGATGTCAATTTTTCGGGAGAAGATTGGTAACTTGGAAGTGCAAGAAGCAGACATCAGTTGCTCTATCTACCTGTGAAGCTGAATATGTTGCCGCCGCCAGCTGCTGCTCTCAAATCATTTGGATACAACAGCAAATGCGAGACTACGGTTTGCATTTCACTTCTACTCCTATTTTTGTTGATAATTCTGCTGCAATTGCAGTAACTAAAAATCCGGTTCAACATCCTAAGACCAAACACATAGGCATAAAGTATCACTTCATACGCGACTGCTATGAAAAACACTTAATTGATGTGGTCAAAATAAACACGGATTTTCAACGCGCTGACCTCTACACCAAACCGTTTGATAAACCCAGATTTTTCTATCTGTTAGAGGTCAACGGTGTTAAAAAGAAAAGGATGTTATCTCCGAAGAAACAGATGCATAGCCCGACACTATTTCTGTCTTTCGTTTAATTTTATTTTTCTTTAATTTTTAATTTCCTTGCGTTATAAAAATCCAAAAACACAAAAAGATTTTCTGTTTTAGAATTTTAGGGGGAGATTGGTTAAATTCAGTATTTATTTACTCAAAAAAAACAGGGGAGAAGGATAGTTAAGCTGAAATGGCGAAGACGAAAGACTGGAAATGTGACTCAATGAAATGGAAAGTGATAGGACACAGGTGTCACGTTACTTGGAACACCAAAAGGATTGTACGTTTTGCAAGGTTAATTAAATCACAGAAAATTACAAATCAGAGAAGTCTAGGCCTAACATATTGGGAAAATGATAGTACGCTTGGTTGGTACTGTAACTACCCGGAGAAAGTAGATCTAGGGTGGTGCCAGTGCATTGTACGATGTGTCAGTAGATTCAACACAATAGATAAGTAGACAACATCAGTGATTTGGCTTAAACTTAAATAATTCAACAAGTTATGGGTTTCCATGGTATCCCTGGTTTGCACAATTAGTCAATTTCCAATAAGGGGTGAGGAGCAAGCAAATGCCACAAATGTGAGCAAAGACGTGAAAAACAGAGCAAAAGATGACAAATGTCACTGAAAACAATGTATATTCTAATATACTGCTATAAGAAGAAGATAGGTATTGCGCCTCTCTACTGTGCGATGGCACTGACCTGAGGCTTAGCATAATCTATCTGTTCTAAGAATTCATTGCTGTTTTCGCCTCTCTGCTGTGCGATGGCACTGACCTGAGGCTTAGCATCTCTTTGAAAATTCTTAGAACCAAATCTTCTAAGTCCCAAGACCGCTCAAAAATCTCCTGGGGAAGATTGATTACCATATACCTGTGGAACACACAAATACTTGTTGACCTAATTCATCTAATTAATCATTGATGCGTGTCAAAAGTCTGTGTATGGATTTAAATGGACAAGTATACCGACAATCGTCATGACTGCATTGCCTAATGCTCAAAATCAATGGGTGTTACTTATCATGTCAAGCATGATTCCCAGTTAGATCTTAGAAATTTTAGATGAGTGAGAAAGCTGTGATATGCAAGTTTTTAAAGTTAAATTCAAATCAAAGGTTCCAAGTAATGTTGTTTATGCCTGTCTGATTCCATATGAGTCTGTCCTTGATATGATGTCAATGTTAATAGGCTATACTAACCTAACATAACAAAAATCACAAAAAGATGTTTTTCTTTTGTTCGTAGTTTAACACTTTCAAGTTATCTGTATAATGTGTCAATGTCGGACTGTGCAAAATGTTCTCTGTTAACGTCACCAAATGAGCTTAATGTTTATTTAAACAAATTGTTTCTGAAAGGATAAAAGTATCACGTCTGAGGTGATAAGTTGGATAAATGGATCACGTCTGAGGTGATCGGGTGGATAAATGGATCACGTCTGAGGTGATCGGGTGGATAAATGGGTCATGTCTGAGATGATCAGGTGGATAAATGGATTACTTCTGAGGTGATCAAAATGTAGTTTTTTATTTTAAATGGTCATGTCTGAGATGATCAACCTACTTATAATGTTTATCTACTGGTAAATGGAACTAAGGATCGTTATGGTAAAATGGTCAAAAGATGATAAGGATGGCCCAGTCGCACGACTGAACCATAAATATGGTCCAGTCGTACGATTGGAACATATGAGTGAATCAAATCATACGAATGGACAATGCGAATGAGTCCAATCACACGATTGAAGGTGACCGACTGTCACAATCGTTCGACTGAGCATCAATCGTACGATTGAAGATGAACGATTGGGTGAATCGTACAAATGAATCTCAGTCGCACGACTTACTCATGCGACTAGACTCACTCGTACGACTGACCTACGCGATTCGGCTCAGTCGCCCGACTGGGATTTGCCCTAGTATATATAGGTCGAATCGACATCAGTCGCTCATTCACCCTAATCGCCTCTCTCTATTCGTACGACCTAACGAACCGCTGCCAAAATTTTGTTTGATCATATTTACCATCTCTGTGTGTGTTCTGACATTCTTCTGTGATTATACAGGTAATATTCGTGGTGATTCATCGATAAAACTGATAAATGACATCTGGAATCACTCGAATTCTGACCCAACAGTAACCGAGAACTTAACGAACAAATAGACCATCAAATCTAATCTAAATGTTCAAACAGAAGTTAAAATACGCTTAATCGGTCGTTTCTGAGTGTAATGAGCCTAAGTTCGACGTTTAAAATCATGTATAGCTCAAAACAAGAATTTGAATGGACAAACCGTCGAGTAGGCGACTGGACACACTGATGAACTTCAATCGCCCGACTGAGAAGATGACTAGTCTCAGTCGCACGACTGAGATGGACGAATGGTTCAATCGCAAGACTATGTCCATTCTCTTGACTTAGTCGCACGTATGAACCAATTCACACATATAAAGCTCAGTCGTCCTACTCAGTCGCACGACTATGTTCATTCGTTTGCTCAGTCGCCCAACTTAACCAAGGTGTAAAGCTCATTGACTTTAATTTGCTATCTTCTGTATGCACTAACGTTTACTTACATTGTGTGACAGATGGCAAGTCGATGGATTATGAGCACGAAGCACAACATTTGTGCTCATGTGGACTTGACCTCCAGGAATGCCACCGAGTTTTCTAGCATTATCACATTTTTAAGGAGATCGAGGATATTCCGAGCGATCTTTGCACAGTGTACACCATACAAGTCGATAGAGCAGTCGTTTTGGGAACATGCTGTGGTCGACAGATCCAGGGAGCCATATATTATTAGAAGCTCTATCTTTGGACAAGATGTCGAGCAATCTGAGGAGGATATACGGACTGTACTGGAGCTTGGGGACGATACAGAATACCCAACTAGACTGCATCCCCTTACTGTCCGAGGTTGTTTTATGAGGGCAAAGTACTCGGGGGGACATCAACTCGGGTATGCTTAACAAAAGCAACTTGTGCCCTCATGGGCTGAAGCCGAAACGCAGGAGGATTACACTCATTACTACCTCCTCTGCTACCACTACTGCCACCACCTCTGCTACTACTATTACGCCACCCACTACCATTACACCACCAAATACCACTACTCCACCCACTACAACAACATCCCCCACCACCACCATCCCACCACTGACCACAACTACTCATGCACCTCCACCCATATTCACTACAGCCACCACTACCACCACCACTCACCAGCCTGGACCTTCTTCATTCCCCACCGGTACATATCTTCCTTCCTTTTCTGTTGAGGAGCAGCTAGCAGCCCTAAAAGGGTGATGCTTAAGCTCATAGCTGCTGATGAAGAAAAGTCAGCAGAGATAAGTCAGCTGAGGGAGCTAACAACTTCCCAAGGTCAACTTATCTCCCAGTAAACTGATCAGATCAACAGCAAAATGAAAGATCACCAAACTCCTAGAGCACCGAGATGAGTCCACCAAGAAGCTCGAGGAGTTAGAAGCTGCCCACAAGGAGATCAGACTAAAACTTAAGGGTCACAAAATGAGCCCCTAAAGATAGGAGAAGGTGAAGATGATGATGATGAGGAGGATGATAAGGATGATGATAGTGATGATGATGATGAGGGAGGTGATGATGAAGATAAAGAAAAAGATGACGATGAAGATGAAGGGGATGCATCTACCTCTGCCTCTTCTCCTGGTCATGAGCAACGAACCAAGAAAAGACAAGACCAGGGAGCATCAACTTCTGCCCCACCTACCTCCCCTTCTGCCGAAGATCCAGCGATGATTCAAGGCAAAGTTCAGGATTAGATGTGTATTTATTATTAAACTTTTGTCATTGTAATCATGTATTTAATATATGTTTAAAGTGAAGGAATGAAAAGTTTATTAACATTGGTTATGTGCTTAATGTGTACTTACTTGTGTTGTAATTGGTTGTTAAACAGGTTCAGCTAAATAAGTAGATGAACATGATGTAGTGCCCCTCCGTCACATTGATTCTAAATTGACAATGATCCTCGATCTACAAGGGATTGTTCAACGATCAGTTAGCTACACTACTGAGGACGGGGAGATTATTCACGACTTAACAGATGCTCAAATTGCAGAACTGTTTAGTCTGAATCCTGACGAGCTAGTGAAAGACGCTCCAGAGGTCGACATAGTCAGTGATGATGAATTAGAAGACGTTGACGAAGTGGAGATTGAGGACGTGACAGCTGATGACTATCCTCAGTATACTAACGCCGAAGGCGAAGTTCTCCCAGATCTGGGGGAAACATTTGACAACAACATCTTCGATAAGGTAGAAGAGATGACTGCTGCGAAAGTAACTACAGCAAAAGCTCCTCAGGCAAATGATGCTGATCTGGCAGTAAAAAAGGCTGAATGGATAGCCTGTCTGGAGGAGATGAAGAAACAGCGTGCGCCAAACAAGTCAAATGCCTACACCAAGCTTTACAAGATAAAGAAACATCAGAAGGTGTCTGGCAAAATTATCAGCTGGGCATACCTTGAGGATCTCAAGGTGTATGCTATCAGGAGGGAGAAGGGAATTAAATATTTCAGATTCCCACACGATCTGAAAACTCTCCCTGGATTTGAGCTTAACCGTCTGCCAACTTGAACCTCCTGTATGCTGTTCCAGGAAAGATGTCAGGATGGTTTGAGCAGGCACTGAAGAAAGAGTATCATACGAGGTGGGTAAACTTTAAACCTCAATAGCCCAGAAGGTTAATTCATAAGACAGAGGTTGATTCCACCTCAGGAAGACCAAAGGTGGTCTTGCGATGGCACCCTCCGCGCACAATGTCGCGTATTCCATTGAGGGAAATGCCATAGGATTTTGCACCCCATTTTAAATGGTGGTATTATGACTGGCGCACAGGTGAGGCCGTCATAGTTTTGGAGAAAGAAGGGAAGGTCGAGACAGTTGGGGTATTTGACCCTATGTAGCTAACTAACTTGTCTGCTTTAGATGTATACATCTTGTACAAGTGGCCACTGTTTTTTGACACTCAAGATATCGTGCAAGCACTTCAGTTCCAACATGTCATACGTTTATGCTTCGCACTCGATATTCACTCTGGGGTTTCTACAGAAGATAGGAAGAAGAGATTTGAAGAATTCAAGAAAGAAGTCAAAGTCTAGACAGAACTAGGTCCAAGGGGGAGTTTGTTGTACACATGTCCCCAGTTCTAGTCTAGTGAGCTTAACTGTTATAGAACTTCTTCTTGTAACACATATGTAACGTTTGGTTATTATAATGAGAATCTCTTCCTTTATGTTTATTGGTTGTTTACATGTTATATCTATTCATATCAATTATTAGTACACGCATATATGACAATGTTATATAGGTTTACAGTTGTTAGACATAGGTTTGAACCATCAAAGGTTCAAGAATGTGTTTAACTAAGTTATCTGGTTCAGTCGCACGACTGGACCATGCGAATGGGCCAGTCACACGAATGAACCAGGTGATTGAGCCAATCGTACGATTGAGTCATAAGACTGACTCAGTCGTCCGAATGAACCAATCGTATGACTCAGTCGCACGACTGAGCCAGTCGCTTGGCTCAGTCGTACGAATGATAGATGTAACCTATAAATACCACTCAATTCGTGGAAAAACAGAACACTTCGAATACTTGCAACCCTAGCCGACCCAGAGCGTCCTGTTCGTCCATTCCAAGTTCATAGAACGACCCAGATCATTCCTAGTCCGTTCTTAACGTTTTCTAATCGTTAGGTTTGATCTTGATTACGTTCTCCCTGATTGATCGCCAATCAAATAGGATTCTGCACTATTTGATCCGGTATAACGAAGAATCAGTTGTACCACTGGATTCATTTTATGATCTGAAGAAGATTCCGAGTCCGCTTTTAACAAATAAACATCACGCGCAATGAGATTTGAGCAAAACAAGATGAACACGAAGTGGGTTTTACGTCAACGAACAAGAATTCGATCCAGAACTCAAGAGCTCAGGTTGCTAGAATGATTGTTAGATCATTCTAGCAGTAACCTGGCTCTGATACCAATTGTGAAGTCACTGGATTGGTAAACATCCGAGCACGTTCTTGACGGAAGGATAAAACCAAAAGACAATCAATAACACGAACAATAATCGAATGATTTTATTGATAAAACATAACGATTTTGAGCTCGTTACAACTTAAGAATCAAGACTTTTGGCAAGGGGAGATCGAGCATGATATCCCCTCTCATCCGGCAGCACCTAGGCCCCGGGTAGACTTCCTCTCCAAACCCTTCGGTTTCTACACAATGAAACTGGTATATATAGGCTTCGGCCCATATTAGATGCGACTGGCCCATTCGTGCGATTGGACCATACGTATGGTTCAATCGTACGACTGGACCGTTCTTATGGCTCAGTCTTACGAATGCCCCAATCGCATCTCTCAGTCGCACGACTAGTCCATTAGCATGGCTCAGTCGTACGAATGAGTCTCATTCGCATATGCTCCTGCGAATGACCCAGTTTCATGTGTATAACATTAAGCCTAGACTATTCGTCAAGCGACGGACACACTACACTTCGAATACTTGCAACCCTAGCCGACCCAGAGCGTCCTGTTCGTCCATTTCAAGTTCATAGAACGTCCCAGATCATTCCTAGTCCGTTCTTAACGTTTTCTAATCGTTAGGTTTGATCTTGATTACCTTCTCCCTGATTGGATCACCAATCAAATAGGATTCCGCACTATTTGATCCAGTATAACGAAGAATCAGTTAGTACTCCATACGTACACGGTCCTAACACCCCTTTTTACTACTGCTTTGGGATGAAACATGCTTTGTTATTTATGAACTATATATGTGCTTTACTTGGTGACTGAATGTGGGATTTATGGTTTCCTGCTGATACTTATATCATGATCATTAATTTTTTTCATGAACCGCTTGTTTTATATGGATAGATCTATTTGGGGAATCCCACACACACAGTTGCTTCCATTTAGGAATGGTACCCCACTGAGATCCCGAGGGATCATTTATGGCATGTGACAGATTTTGATATGAAACTATGGTGAACCATTCGGGCAGGTATGGTGCACTGGTTTGGGGCTCAGTTCTTCCTTCGAGAATAACCAGTAAAACACAACTTTAGAAGAGGCTAACCGGGACTGAGTGCAGGGTTGATTATGATACCCCCACAGTATTGAAACTATGATTTCTTCTAAATCAATGAGGATTTTATTTAAATTCTTTTGTTTTTAAACTTTAAGCACTTGAATTCATCAACTTTTTAGTTGACACAATTTTTTTAGCATGTTTCAGGTAATCCATGAAGAGACTCTAGCTGTCGTTGAAGACCTACACTTATCCCCATGACCATGGCATTGGCTTATCTGACTTAATGAACAATTTGAACAATTTATAATTTCGGTTGAAGAATACAATTTGTCTCTATGTTGGTTGTATAAGTCATTTGGGTGCTAGATCTATTTCTTGCTCGATATCTTTTAAAACTTTAAATGCCATGTGATATTCTCTCCTTTGAGCGCTTGTATTGGTTTGTTTCCACTGCCATATATTGTTGCTAGTCTGTGACTTCCCCCTACCTGGGCTCGGGGTGTGACAGATTGGTATCAGAGCCAAAGGTTGTAGAGAAGTCGGCAATACCATAGTAGACCCTAGGCTACAACCCTGATACCTTAGGACTGTCCTTATAGGAAAGTGATGTGATAATTGGGTTGGGTAAATTGACGATTACACTTGATCAACGTAATCATGAATTTACCGGACGTGTAAATTCCAACATGGACCTTTAGGTAATAATTTGACCTTCTCTGTTAGAAACTCATGATTTCTAAACATTTCTTTGAGTAGTCTAATGGTTTTCTTAAGATAAACTACCTTGCCTGTTATTATTTGAAGAAGCTAATGATATCTGATGCTATTGCTTATTGATACCTCTGGTTATGGATACTATTGGAATATCTGATACTATTGCCATCACTACTACTATAAGTACTATTATTATTACAATAATGAGCTATGAGAAATCTAATTACTCATGATATTCCTTGTAGGACACCAGACTATGGCTGACAGAGGTAAAGCACCTGCACGCCCTGTTGATGAGACTGCTCCCGTTGGGACCCTTAGGAGGGTGAAGCCACAGACGGAGTATGAGGCATATCTGTGGAGATGCGAACACCCTGGCTGGCTATCCACGACCCCGGACAACTCTGAGACATCTGAAGACTCGTCTCCGACATCACTGGCTAGGAGCCGAACACGCTCCAACTCACCACATGTCGCAGCTTCTAACCACTCGCCTATCCCACCTATTGGGAATAGGAGTGCCCGAGTTGTCACTGACCTAGGAATAGTGCTAGACCAGGACTCTCCATTTCCTTTAGGATGCCTCCTCCCCTACCTCCATATGCAAGGGCCCCGACACCAGCACCTTCTATACTTGCCCCACCTAGACGCCTGCCTCACGACGAGTACTGGATGCCACCTAGGCATAGTATTTATGACGGCCCTAGCATACTCACTGGAGATCAGTACTCTCAGTCTAGCCGTCGGGCTAGTGACTTCGGTCTGTCCGACCCTAGTTTGAGTGAGATCCTGAAGACCATCCAGCGCCATGAGTTTACCCCCCAACACACCACACGAACTTCATAGTCCGCTCAGTTCTAGGCGATGATGGCATCACATGGAGTGAAACGCTTGGAGTAGGAGCAAAAGAAGAAAAGCTGAGGCTGGTTCGGATGGTTGAAGAAGAAATGGCAGGGGTGATGTAGCTGGTATTCAAATGCATGGCAGTAGGCCACGATACTGTTTGAAGGAAACTATTTCTATCATTATTCGATACTACTATTATTATTATTATTATTATTATATTATTATTATTATTATTATTATTATTATTATTATTATGGGGGTGATGGCACCTTCCAACTTGTAAGAGCATGACTCTGATTCAACCTTGCTTGTTGATACTACTAATTTTGTTTAGTTATGACACTACTTCTATGGATGCTAACCTGTTGGGCTATTTATATTAAATTGCCATGTGTTATGTTATACTTTGAATTTGGGTGTGCCCATTCTGATTGATTGTCTAAATTGTTAAGATAGAACCTTGTAGGAATCACTTAGTGAGTTGTATATATATATGTACACCATACTTCCTCCTCCTAATGCAAGGGATAATAGGGTATTGATGCATGAACTATTCGAAACAAATTATGAGATTCTAAACGAATTTATCTGTGATACTATCAGAATGCCAACTAGGAAAGGGACCCGATTCGGAAGACGAGGTGCTACCCGAGGCGGGAACCGACCGCCTACTCCACCAGAAGAAACACTTGGGGGAAAGCCAACCAAGTGAATGATGAAAGGATTGCCAACCTGGTGGCACAGCAAATTGCCAACGTGATCCCAACCATAATTGCACAAATCAACGCAGATGGGGGAAACACCACCGGGACTATTGGACCCAACAATGAGGAAGGCAACCATGAGGAAGCCAAGGCTATAAGAAACGGATGCTCCTACAAAACGTTCATGGCTTGCAAGCCAAAGGACTTCTATGGCATCAAGGGTGCAATCGAAACCTATAGGTGGCTTGATGAGATCGAAGCTGTGTTGGATATCAGCGAATGCAAGCAAGAGCATATGGTGAGATTTGCCTCCTAATCTCTGAAGGGACCAGCACTGGAATGGTGGAAAACCATCATTCAGCCCCGATGCTGGAATGCTATTGGAAGAATGAACTGGTCTGAGTTCAGGGAACTAATCACCAACAAGTACTGCTCGATCAATCAGCTAGAAAAACTGGAGGCCGAATTCCTGAGTCTGAGAGATAAAAGGCCCTAACTACACCAAATACATCAACCGATTCCTGGCATTGTCCTGACTGGTACCACAGTTGGTGATGCCAGAATCCAAAGGTGTAGCCCGGTTGGGGATTACACCCTAGGGTTAGGGGCATGGTTTGATCTTCCCAGCCTGCTACCCTACAAGCTGCAGTCGACTTTACAAGTAGCCTGACTGACGATCTAGTTAGAGCTGGTTGGACTGAGCACGGGAGAAACGAGGATAAAAAGAAAGCGGTGGAAGAGAAAAGGAAGTGGCTTGAGAATAGGAAGACGGGCGGTATAGGTGGCAGTTCAAGCAAAAGGTCTAGTGAAGAGGCGAGAAGAAATGACCATGATACAAAGGCTAGGAGATTGTATCAAGGCACAAGCCCTTTCTGCAAAAATGCAAACTTCATCATCAAGGGGAGTGCAACCCCATGCCTTGTTTTCGATGCAAGAGATCTGGCCATCTAATTACGGACTGTACCTATGCGCCCGGTAAACAATGCTATGAGTGTGGGATCCAGGACACATGAGGAATAAGTGTTCTAAGAAAAGATAAGGATGGAAGGCCCCACAAGCCTAAGGGAAGAGCATTTGTGATGGATCCAGCTGGAGCTCGTAAGGTGCCCGATGTGGTTAACGGTACGTACCTTATAAACAACCATCCTGCTACCGTTCTATTTGATACTGGGAGCAACTGCTAGCTTTGTCTCTAGTACTTTTAGGCCTTTAATTGACATGAGTCATTCATTCTGACTGATACGTTTACGTAGAATTAGTAGATGGTAACATCTTAGAAACTAACGAAGTCATCAAAAATTGCTTAATGAATCTAGAAGGTAGTACCTTTAAGATAAACATGATGCCTATTAAACTAGGAGGATTTGATGTGGTTGTTGGTATGGACTGGCTGGCTAAGCATAGAGTCGAAATCGTATGTGACGAACGCCTACTTAAGATACCGTTGAGCAACAAGGAAGTGTTAGTGGTCCAAGGCGAGAGAGGTAACAAGCTATGCCCTATGATATCCCATTTAAGAGCTACCAAGAGTCTTATGAAGGGAAGCCCAGCATTCATAGACTATGTGATGAATGCTAAGGAGGAGAAGAAGTTTGAAGATATTCCAGTGGCTTCTGAATATCCAGAAGTGTTTCCTGAAGACTTACCGGGACTACCTCCGAGTCGACAAGGTGAGTTCCAAATAGATCTACTACCTGGTGCTACACCAGTAGCCAAGGAACCATACCAACTCGCCCCAGCTGAGATGAAGGAACTAATGTTACAAATCCAAAAACTACTTGACAAAGGATTCATACACCCAAGTGTTTCTCCATGGGGGTGCCCCGGTGCTATTTGTGAAAAAGAAGGATGGAACCCTGCGTATGTGCATTGATTACAGGGAACTGAACAAACTAACCATAAAGAACCGCTACCCTTTTCCAAGAATAGATGACCTATTCGATCAACTGCAACGAGCAAGTTATTTCTCTAAAATAGACCTAAGATCAGGGTCCCATCAGGTGAAGATAAGAGAAAAGGACATACCCAAAACAGCCTTTCGAACTAGATATGGACATTATGAGTATCTAGTCATGCCCTTCGGATTGACTTATGCACCAGCAGCGTTCATGGATCTCATGAACCACGTATGCCGCCCATATCTTGACAAGTTTGTAATCATGTTCATCGATGATATTCTGATCTACTCTCGTAGCAAGGAAGAGCACGAGAAACACCTTAGACTGATTCTTGAGTTACTCAAGAATGAGCAACTGTATGCCAAGTTCTGTAAATGTGAATTCTGGATGCGAGAGATCTAATTTTTAGGGCATGTGGTAAATGAGAATGGAATTCAAGTTGACCCTTCCAAGATTGAGTCTATAAAGAACAAGAAAATTCCTGAAACTCCCACTGAGATAAGGCAATTCCTTGGCTTAGCCAGGTACTACCGATGGTTTATAAAGGACTTCTCGTGTATTGTGCAACCCTTTACCTCATTGACTAAAAAGATCACAAATTTTGTGTGGAAACAAGAGCAAAATGAAGCGTTTGAAACGCTTAAGGAGATGTTGTGTAGTGCACCTATACTCGCCCTCCATGAAGGAGTCGAAGATTTCATAGTCTATTGTGACGCTTCGCGTCAAGGGTTGGGATGTGTACTAATGCAACGCAACAAGGTGATTACTTATGCATCTAGACTACTGAACGATCATGAGAAGAAATATACGACGCACGACCTGGAATTGCGTGCCGTGGTGTTTGCTCTCAAAATATGGAGGCACTACCTCTATGGGACGAAGTGCATCATCTACACTGACCATCAAAGTTTACAACACATTTTGGACCAGAAGATGCTGAACATGCGCCAGAGAAGATGGGTCGAGCTTTTTATGATTACGAATGCGAAATCTGTTACCATTTCGGTAAAGCCAATGTAGTGGTAGATGCCTTGAGCAGAAAAGAAAGAGAAAAACCCCTTTGCGTTCATGCCTTAAGGATGAGTGTGTACACCTACCTTATCGCAAGTCTGAAAGAAGCTCAAGGTGAAGCATTAAAGGAAGGAATTTAGCAGACGAAGCGTTAACAGGAATGGAGAAGCGGTTGGAGATGAATGGCGATGGTATATATAAATATGAAGGGAGAACATGGGTACCGAAGTACGGGGGAATTAGAGAGGTAATCCTTTACGAAGCTCACAAATTTAAGTATTTGGTTCACCCTATTATTTAGTTAATGTCCTATGATTTGTTTCTTTCTTGTCATAGTTAACAAGATGGATTTTAGAAGGAATGATGTTGTTTTTGTCCTTTTCTTAAAGTCAAGATTCCTTTTTACAGAAATCCCTAAAAACAAAATTTGTCTCTTGTTTGCTAACGTTTTCTATCAAAAAGTTTTTTGAAAACTTTTTGCCCAAGACAATATTTCTTGATGAATGTTCTAGAACAAAAACACAATTCCCGTGAATTATGTGTACAAAAACACTAGGGTTTTTCTAAGGTTTTGTTTGATGATTATGCAAAATATTCAATCCGGTGATTGGATTTTGAACAAAAAGTGTTTATAGTGAGATTTTCACTAGTTTGTGGTGATAATAAACACTATACTGAATTTAGAATATTTAACAAATGCTGAGGATTCGAAGAAAAACACTAGAACAATGTCAAAAACCCAAAAAACCCGATGAGGGTTTTCACACTTTTAAGAGTTTTTCAACTCGAAAACCTTATGTTTGATGATGTTTTGGACAATGATAAACAATACCTGTGTATTGTTATATCAAATAATCCACAAAAAATTGTTTGTTTGAAATCTGAACCTATAAAATCAAAAACACTTCTTCAAAATGCATAAACAGATTCAAAAAAACATGTTTATTTGCATTCAATAAATGTTACGAGTAGAAGAAGATGACTTTTGATGATTGAACAGATTGTAGAATGCGTGCTTTGAAGCTAATGAACCATTGAAATCATGTTTGATGATTGAGAGGATCAAAATCAATGTTTAATTGAGCCAAGGCTCTGATACCACCTGATGAAAATCAACTCAATCAAGCATATTTGAATATGAACTTTGTAAGAACAATATTCAATATGAATATGTTAATTTCTACAAGGATCTTTGTAAATCTCTCATAAATCAACAAACACTAAACATGGTGCAGAAACCCATGATTAATGTGTATGATTTCAGTGTATGTGTGTGTTGTGTGTGTTAGAATGCACGATAATTGAAAATTCTTGTTTGATTGATAATACCTTCAAAAGCTTACAAAGGATTAGGGTAGAGTTCTATTTATAGCCTATACACAAAAGCTATATACAATTACTAATCTACCCTTATGTAAATAAAAATTACATAAACAAAATCCTAAGAATCTAAGTCATCTACTATGGAATAAGTCATCCGCTGTGGAGGTTCTACATCCGCTGTGAGAACAGTTTGTTCATCCGCTATGAGAACTGATGGGTTTATTGGACCATTATCAAAGTTTTTTAACCATTTAAACAAGAGAAACGCAGCGGAAACAAACCTTCATATAATGTTATGTAATCTGAAAATTAAGGTACTTTATATGTCAACAACAAACCCAAGAACATAGAGATCATATATATATGAATAGACTAGCTATCAAGAATAAATAACAACCAAACATTACCCATAATGCTACCTATGAAGAGCTGCCAAAAATGTTAGATGAACTACCTTCTAGAGGCTGCCCAAAAACGTTGGATGTGAAGAAGAGGATGAAGTCTTGAATGACCAAAACACCAAGGTAGATGTCCTCAAGCTTCCATACCCACAAGCATGATGCAAACACCTTTCTTGCTAGGATTTGTGCACCAAACAGATCAAGAATGTTGCTGGAATCCCATTCCAGCCGTGAACTCCTTCTCCAAAAGAGAGAGAGCATGTTCTTGTGACCCCTTTTACATGTATGAGAGAGATTGATAGTTGGAGAGTGTGTTTTTGTCACACCCTCAATTTCCACGAACGGGTTTTACCGTTAGGCGTGTGACATGCCAGATCTCAGACACAGTCATATCGAACGACACTATATGAACTTAAAATAAACATTTGACTTCATTCAAAAGAACATAAACAAAGTTTACAATAGTGCGGAAGCATGTACATAATTTGTAAATCCATTACAGTACAGTTACAATAGCCATTTTTAGACAAAATGTTCAATGCTGAAAATAAAATAGATGAATGCATGTCCTGAGTGCATTTCCTGTAGCGTGCATCATGAGCTTATGCGTTCCTGTGACCTGAGAAAACATGCTAAAATGTGTCAACATAAAGTTGGTGAGTTCACAGGTTTAATCGACATGAAATGTGTTCGTAAGCGTTTCAATGGTTTGCGTTTCAATGGTTTGCGTTTCAATGGTTTAGTATATAGAGCATATCGTTAGGTAGCTAGCCTATGTTCATGTTACTTAGCGTTTCGAACCGAAGCTGGCTGTTTACGTCCTATATGTTTGTTGCATCCCCGTCACGTCTCATCAGAGAGTGACAAATGTTAGGTCAATAAAGCACCCGTTTGACCTCCAATCAAGCTAGCGCGACTAGTCCGGCGGGGTTTGTCAAACCCAGTAGTACTACTCAGAATTACCTCGCTAATCCCATTACTAACGGTTCGAGTGTGTCAGGACTGTTGTGTGTTTGCACTAACGTAACAAGCGATATCAATAATACTACAACCATTTATGTAAATCTGTTTGCATGTTTTCTCCCCCAAAAGGAAAGAGAGTAAAATAGGGGCCATGAAACTCACTGATGATGTAGTAAGTATGTAGGATGAAAGTCTCCTAAGTGTTGTTTACGATGCGCTGTCAAACACCTATTGACAGTTACGTTAAGCGTTAATGTTATGTTTAGCGTTAATAGACATGTTTAGTAGGGTCAGGTCGCATGGGTTCGGTCGTGGGTGACACACACACATGCAGGCATACGCATGTCAGACCTTATGTAGATCCCAAACGAGTTGTCGTTAATTGTAAACAGTTAGGTTGTTTTAGATTGAAAAAGTATGTGCTTGTTGATTGCGTTGACTTTAATCTTTGTGGTCAAGAAATGACACTTTATTGATTGTTACCATATCATCACACGATAGGCACACCGCACACAAGGCGAATTCACTCATAATGACTGCAATCGCATACCAAGGCTAGACGCACCGCTGGACACTTCATTCGCACGAATGGGCCTTCAATTGTACGAATCAACCTCACTCGTACGACTTAGCATTCAGTCGTACCACACATCACTCATTCGCACGACTCAATGGCCAATCGCACGTCTGAACCTTCATTCGTACAATTGGACCTTCAGTTGTGTGATACTCAGTCGCACACATTCCTCCGATTGACTCAATCGCACACACTCTCAATCGCATTCATTCATTCATACGTCACGCACATATGCATGGACTCAATCGCACGACTCACCCCAGTCGCACCACTCAGTCGCACGATGGGCCCAGTCGCATGACTCAGTCGCATGACTGGGCCAGTCGCGAACTGCAGCAGATCGCGACTGCTGGACGGGCTGAAAAGCCTTCGGCCGTTCGTGCTCGGTTTTCACACAATCAGGACTTCCAGAAACACTTTCCTAACATGTCTAAGTAAAATGCACATGCTGATTGACCTCACACGCACCCCCACGACCACATGCATTCGGGTTGAACCCGAACACCCGAACCCCAAGTTTGCAGCAGAGAAACGAGCAATAAAATGGATGACCAATGTCGCCTACCTGCTGGGAACGTGATTTCTTAGCTGTTGTGTGGTCTAACCGACGAAAACGAGGTCAATTGAGGTGATTTTGGTGCTAGGATGAAGAAATGGAGATGGAGAGAGCGACAGAAGAGAAGAGAGCAGATTGTGAAGTGTTGGGCTGGTGGATGGGTATTTATACCCAGCCCTAGTTTGGCAATTGTCAAGTTTAGTCCCTGTACTTAGGTACTGTGTTCCCAAATTTGTTTTGGTTGATAACGACGTAGATGGCGCGAGCTATGTTAATTAAGAGGATTCCTTAGGTAATCCCGTTTATGTGAATCCTCTACAAACACTCGTTTTAGTATATTATCATAATTTATTTAATGATGTCGGTGGCGGTGTTTGTATATGTTTCGAGTATCAACGAGTGTGTGACAATGATAACGACAACGGTTTGAATAGTGTTAACCTAAAATTACGGGGTGTCACAGTTTTGTTTTAAAGAAGGTGTAGTTTCAAGGCAACAAAATGACCAAGCATACCCCTAAAGGGGCGGCCGCATCTTGTGTTTAAAAATGGGTTCCCCCTATTTTTAAAACACCCACTTAATGTGAATTAGATATATAGTTAGTTATATAATTAACCTTTTAAATATATAACTTAAACACACTATTATTATTTGATGTTATTTAACAAACTTAAATAACATTATAAATAATATCCATGAACAAAATATCCTTATAAGTTGTTCTTTCTCACATACAATTTATTTAGAAAACCCATTTTCCAAATTGGTGTTGATATTTAATTGTATGATCATATCATCAATTAAATATTAATTGGTGTTTGCTAAACTTGTTATGGGTATGACCCGACTTGGATCATGACGTACTCACCATATCAATATTCTATATGTCTTGGGCATAAATAATCCAACAATCTCCCACTAGCACAAGATTCATAGGAGATTGACGCAAGCAGTAAATACCGCCTAACAACGGTTTACTACCCTTAATACGCACGACTTAGAAGCCATTTGTCACACCCCCAGGCCCAGGTAGGGTGGGACGTCACAGATTAGCAACAACATACCTGGCAGCGGAAACAAACCAATATAAGAGCTCAAAGGGAGAGAACATCACATGGCATTTCATGTTTTTAAAAGACACCGGGCTGGAAACAGATCCAGCCCCAAATGTTTACATGTTTCAACATAAAGTAAATAGTCATTGTATCAAATTGTTCACGTCACAAATTGGTCACACAAACAATGCCATGGTCTCGGGGTTGAGTCTAAGTCTTTCATGACAGCTAAGAGTCTTCACGGGTTACCTGAAACATGCTCAAAAGAAAATAGTGTCAACTAAAAAGTTGGTGAATTCAAGTGCTTAAAGTTTCAAAAACAATAAAAGGAACTCTTAAAGTCCACAGTAAAGGTTTTAGAATCAAGTGTGAAAGCTTATGAAAAATCTCATTTGATTTTAAAAGCATCATTTTTAGTATCAACCATCGTGGGGTATCACAATCAACCCTGCACTTGGTCCCCGGTTGGCCTCTTCTAAACTTGTGTTTAACCGGATATTCCCGAAGGAAGGAACCAAGCCTCAAATCAGTGAACCATACCTGCTAGGATGGTTCACCATAGTTTCTTAATCAAAACTTTTTACATGCCACATACGATCACTCCGGATCTCAGTGGGGTACCTCCCTGTAGCGGGAGCCACTGTGTGTGGGAGATTCCCCAAATAGATCTATCCATATAAAGCAAGCGGTTCACAAAAGAATTAATGATCATGATATAAGTATCAGCAGGTATCCAAAAGTCCCACATACAAGCATCAAGTAAAGCACAATCATAGTTCATAAAACAACAGAGCATGTTTCATCCCAAAAACAGTAAGTAAAAAGGGATCACTAGAACTCACCTTAGATATTAAGCAAAAGAATCCTTCGTGTGCCGGGAATATCTCAAGTCTAGCACCCTAACATGAATATATTAAGTGATTAGCTACTTCTCTAAACCTATTTAAGATGCAAAAGAGTGTCAAAGTCTTAGTTGGGTGGATTCGACTTTGATTCGATTAGGGTTTGCATAAATAGTTTCCTTTTATGGAAAGTCAAGGTTTCTCATGAAATCAAGGGTTTTTACATTATTAAGTCAAGAATATTGGTTAAATATGCAATTCAAGTGACTAAAAGGTTAATTTGAGCCGGTTGTGAAGTTTGGCAAAATTTTACAGTTTAGCCCCTGAAGTTTCAAAATTGACAGTTTTTACCCTTAAGTTTGGTTTCTTGTATTAGATGACATTTATAGTCAAAAATCAGGTTTATGACCTTAATCTTACTTATCTTAAGAACATATACCCAAATTTTCAGTTTATGGACTCGGTTTATAAATTACGCGTTTAACGTTGCCGGTTACGGTAAAAACAAAGGGTTTAAGATGGTTACCGTTGAGTTTTTATGTTTTTGAGTCTAGGACCAGTAGCTAACTTTTTAAAGTCATTTTTATAAGTTTCCAACCTTTTAAATCACAAAATTTGCCTCTAGTAGTGGAAAGACTCGTTTTTACGTTTAAACCGTTAAAATGCGTTTTTAACCGGGTTTGACCATTTTAAAAGCTTGTTTGACAAACCATTCTACTTTTGAAGTTATTTTATCATTTAAACTATTGGAATAACATGATTTTTATAATTTTAACCTTATACCCATTTTTCATTGATTTTCCTCAAAAACGTCTCTCGGTTAGCACCCGTTTTCGTTTAAAAATCCATTTAAATTACCTTTTGACCACTAAAAATTCCCATTGACTCCAGAACAATTTATTAATCCTTAATGAACCTGTAATTATCTTTAAAAAATTTATAGCCCAAGTTTTCTTGTTTTTAAGAAGTTTTAACATGTTTTCGGGTCCGAAAGTGACCAAAATGGGTCTAAACACAACATGTCCTTTGTTCCAGAGATTAAACAATATTAAAACTCTTAATATTCATCAAAAGCTACTGAAATAATAGTCCCAAATCGTGGCCTAGTTGTTCTACACATCCATAGACTTCAAATATATAGAAAATGTCATAACCGACCATTACACTTGTGTAAATCATTGTAACTTGAGTTTAACCATTACCACAACTTGGTCTAACTTAAAAATCAGATTATTGGGGTGTTTAAAAGTCATTTTTGAGCAGGTTATGAACCTTGTTTGATAGGGTTTTCAACAAGTGTCTAAAAGAGGTTGCTACTTGTAGAAAGAGGGGTTTTTCATGGTGTTCTTATGCTAATACCTTCCATTCATGGTGTACAACCATTTGTAACATTCAAAACAGATTATTAGGAGTTTAATGAACCATTAGAAAGCAGGTTAAAGGTTAGTTCTCAAAGGTTACAAGGTACACAAGTTGGATGGTGCAAAGCACCAAAAATAGGGTTTTCTAAGGGGTAAATCGGGTTCTACCCCTTAGAATGACTATTCTAGCATGTGACATACCATCAAGAACATTGGAAACTCCATAATAAAAAGGTTATGGTGAGAAGTTTCTGCTACAACAAGAAAAAGTAAGGTTTTTAGGTGAAAAATGAAGAAAACAATAGAAATGTCCAAAACCGAGCACATGGAGCTTACACTTGATGTATCTCACGGTTTGGAAGGTGTGGATGGTCGTGAATGGCTAGAATCTCCTTGGACAAGGCTGGAGAATCTCGAACAAAAGCTGGAACCACAGGTCTTGCATGTTTCAAGCTTCAAAACTTCACCAAATGGACACCCTACTTGCGGTTGAAGCTTGGCCGATGGATGAAAGCTTTAGTTTGCGATTTTGCTGCACGAATGAGACTTAGAACCGAGAGTTGGGTGTGTTCTCAGCTGAGAATTCGAGAGAGAGAGGAGAGGAGTAGAAGGGAGTGTGTGTGTGTCTTGCAAAAAGGGGATGCATGAAAGGAGAATGGTTAAGGGATGGTGGTGGAGTGTAGTGGTGAGCAAGGGCACTCATTAGGGGTAAGGGGGGCCGATTTTGTCTTGTTATGGGGCTTTTCTTTTTAATTTTTATTGTAGATAAATAATAATAGGTAGTGTTAATTTGTTGTGTAGTGTAGTATTGTGTAGAATATAAGATGGTATTATTTAGTTAGTTGATTAAGTGTCTTGCATGATAATGCATGCTTAAATCCGAAAATTAAATGTGTGTATGAGCACACATGCTAATTGTTTCAATTTGGATTCTAAATTCTAGCTAGGGTGACTAATTAATATTCTCGGGCACTAATTTTCTAAAAAAAACAAGACTTAAAAATAACTAAATTCACAAAAATCACATAGAATCATAAAATGGGTAAAATAACAAATGGTGATTCTAACATTATTGATATAATTAAATTGTTTCTATTATTAGTACTCATAAGATGGGATATGATGCAATTAAATTAGGGTTTAGAATAGTGACCTTGGGACCGGTTGTCACATTCTCCCACAGTTTAGGAAATTTCTTCCCGAAATTTTAGCTTCGATTAGAATCTGAACGGGTGGGTTTGAAGAGATGCGGGTAATTCTTCCTCATCTCGTCTTCATATTCCTAAGTGAATTCCGGCCCTCGTCTCGAGTTCAATCTAACCTTGACCTTAGGTATGCGGCTTCGCCTGAGTTGCTTAACCAAGCGGTCCGTGATCTCTATGGGTTCTTCACGAAGTTCAGCTTATCATTGATTCTTGTCTCCCTCAACGGTAGCTCCAAGGTTTTGTCTACCAGACACTTCTTCAAGTTTGACACATGGAAGGTGTCGTGTATATAACTCAATTTCTGAGGTAGTTTCAACTTGTAAGCCACAGGACCAATTCTTGCAAGTATTTCGAATGGTCCAATGTATCTTGGGCTTAACTTTCCTCTTTTTCCGAATCTCATGGTTCCTTTCCATGGTGCTACTTTCAGCATTACTCTGTCACCTATCTGAAACTCTAATGGTTTTCGTCTCCTATCAGCGTATTTCTTCTGACGGTCCCTTTCTGCCCGTAGACGTTCCTTGATTTGGAAAATCTTATCGGTGGTCTCCAATACGATGTCTGGCCCTAACACTTGGCTATCACCAATTTCATTCCAACTCAATGGTGACCGACATTTCCTACCATAGAGAGCCTCATACGGAGCTGCATTGATACTTGCATGGTAACTGTTATTATAGGAGAACTCCACCAATGGAAGATGGTTATCCCAGTTCCCACCAAAATCAATCACGCAAGCTCTCAGCATATCTTCTAAAGTTTGAATAGTCCTTTTGCTTTGACCATCAGTTTGCGGGTGGTAAGCGTGCTTAAGTCCAGCCGGGTTCCTAAAGCTCATTGGAGTGATTTCCAGAAACGCGAAGTGAAACGACTATCACGGTCGGAGATTATTGATAGTGGCACATCATGCCTAGCCACTATTTCATTGATATACAGTTGAGCCAGTCTTGACATGTCATAGTCTTCCCGAATTGGTAAGAAGTGAGCTGATTTGGTTAGTCTATCCACTATTACCCAAATAGCATCATGACCTCTAGACGTTCTGGGTAACTTAGTAACAAAATCCATCATGACGTTATCCCATTTCCATTTTGGGATTTCTGGCTGCTGCAACATCCCTGATGGTTTTTGGTTTTCAGCTTTTACCATGGCACACGTTAGACATTTTCCGACGTAAACAGCGATTGATTTCTTGATTCCAGGCCACCAGAAAAGTGCCTTCAAATCCTGGTACATTTTATCACTTCCAGGGTGAACTGAATACCTAGATTTGTGAGCTTCGTCGAGAATTACCTCTCGAATTCCCCCATGCTTTGGCACCCAAGTTCTCCCTTCGCACTTATATGTACCATCATTTCCTGTTTCAAATCGCTTTTCCATTCCAGTTAATCCTTCTCCCGCTAAATTTTCCTCCTTTAACGCTTCACTTTGAGCTTCTTTCAGCCTTGCAATTAGGTCAGTGTACACACTTATCCTTAAAGCTAGTACATGAAGTGGTTTTTCTCTCTCCTTTCTGCTCAAAGCATCTGCCACCACATTGGCCTTACCAGGATGATAACGGATTTCACACTCGTAGTCGTTTAACAACTTAACCCATCTTCTCTGACCATGTTTAGCATCTTCTGGTCGAGAATGTGTTGCAAACTTTGATGGTCAGTGTAAATGACGCACTTCGTGCCATAGAGATAGTGCCTCCACATTTTGAGAGCAAACACCACGGCACCTAATTCCAGATCGTGCGTAGTATAGTTTTCCTCGTGATCGTTTAGCAGTCTAGATGCATAGGCAATGACCTTGTTGCGTTGCATTAGCACACATCCTAACCCCTGACGCGAGGCGTCACAATAGACTACGAAGTCTTCGACTCCTTCTGGGAGGGCCAGAACAGGTGCACTGCATAACTTTTTCCTTGAGCGTCTCAAAGGCTTCATCTTGCTCTGGTTCCCACACAAAGGTTTTATTCTTCTTAGTCAGTGCGGTCAATGGTTGCACAATGCGCGAGAAGTCCTTTATGAATCGTTGGTAGTATCCAGCCAATCCTAGGAATTGCCTAATCTCAGTGGGAGTTTCAGGAATCTTCCAATTCTTTATGGCTTCAATATTGGAAGGGTCAACTTGAATCCCATTCTTATTCACTACATGCCCTAGAAATTGGATCTCTCGCATCCAAAATTCCCATTTAGAAAATTTGGCATATAGTTGCTCATTCTTGAGTAACTCAAGAATTAGTCTGAGATGCTTCTCGTGCTCTTCGTTATTACTGGAGTAGATCAGAATGTCGTCGATGAACACAATAACAAACTTGTCGAGATATGGGCGGCATACACGGTTCATGAGATCCATGAATGCTGCTCGTGCATTAGTCAGTCCAAAAGGCATGACTAAGTACTCATAGTGTCCATACCTAGTTCAAAAAGCCGTCTTGGGTATGTCTTCTTCTCTTATCTTTAGTTGGTGGTAACCGGATCTCAAATCTATCTTGGAGAAGTAGCTTGCTCCTTGAAGTTGATCAAATAGGTCGTCTATTCTCGGGAGAGGGTAACGGTTCTTTATGGTCAGCTTATTTAGCTCTCGATAGTCAATGCACATGCGTAAGGTTCCGTCCTTCTTTATCACAAATAGCACCGGGGCGCCCCATGGAGAGACATGCGGACGTATGAATCCTTTGTCCAATAGTTCTTGAATTTGCATCATCAGTTCCTTCATTTCAGGAGGGGCGAGTCGATATGGCGCTTTGGCTACCGGTGCAGCGCCAGGCAACAAATCTATTTGGAACTCAACTTATCGACTCGGGGGAAGTCCCGGTATGTCTTCCTGAAACACTTCAGTGTATTCAGAAACCACTGGGATATCTGAAATCTTCTTCTCCTCTTTGGTCTTCATCACGTAGACTATGAAAGCTGAGCATCCATTCCTTAAGCTCTTGGTAGCTTTTAAATGGGATATCATGGGGCATAAAGTGTTACTCCTTTCTCCTTGCACCACTAACACTTCCTTATCGTTCAACGGCATCTTGAGTAGGCGTTCATCACAAACAATTTCGACTCTATTCATAGCTAGCCAGTCCATGCCAACAACCACATCGAATCCTCCTAACTTAGTGGGCATCGGATCTATTTTAAATGTAATTCCATTTAGGTTCATTGTGCAATCCTTGATGATTTCGTTAGTTTCTAGGATGTTGCCATTAGCTAATTCAACGGTAAACGTATTGGCTAAGATACACGTATCTAGGTCAATCAAGGATCTAAAAGCACTAGAGATAAAACTAGCAGTCGCTCCAGTATCAAACGAAACGGTAGCAGGATGATTGTTTACAAGGAACGTACCGTTAACCACGTCAGGTTCCTTTCGAGCTCCAGCTGGGTCCATCACAAAAGCTCTCCCCTTAGGCCTGTTAGGCTTGGCATCCCTATCTCTACCCAGCTTAGGACACTTGCTCCTCATGTGTCCTGGATCCCCGCATTCATAGCATTGCTTCCCTGGTATGTAAGTACAATCCTTGATCAGGTGCCCAGTCCTTTTGCACCTAAAGCAGGGCATTGGGTTGCATTCCCCTTGATGATGTAGCTTGCACTTGTTGCAAAATGGGCTTGTCCCTGTGTACAGTCTCCGGGTCTTGCTTCCCTGATCATCACGTCCCGCACCTTCGAAGCTCTTTCTTCTTGACCCGCTACTACTACCAACTGCTTTCTTTGCTTCAAACCACCTTCTTTTCTCTCCAACAAACTTCTTCTTCTCATCACTCCTAATTTGCTCAGTCCATCTAGCCCTAACTAGGTCATCGGTTAAACTGCTGGTGAGGTCAACTGCGGATTGTAGAGTCAAGGGCTTAGAGGATCGGACCATTCCCCTAACTCTGGGATGTAGCCCCCAGATGAATCGTGCTACGCCTTTAGACTCGGGTGTCACCAGATGTGGCACCATCCGGGATAAGGCTAAGAAACGATTGATGTACTCCGTGTAATTGGGACCTTTCATCTCCAGGCTCAGGAACTCCGACTCTAGCTTCTCAAGTAAATTGATGGGGCAATACTTGTTGGTTATTAGCTCTCTAAGTTCAGTCCAGCTCATTTGCATTGCAGTATTCCTTCCCCGAGCTTGAGTGATCGTCTTCCACCACTCCAATGCCGATCCCTTCAGTGATTGAGAAGCAAATCTCACCATGTGGTCCAGTTTGCATTCGCTGATGTCCAGTACAGCCTCCATCTCGTCAATCCATCTATACGTCTCTATATCACCCTCAGTGCCATAGAAGTCCTTAGGTTTGCATGCCATAAAGGTCTTATAGGAGCATCCATTCCTTATCGCTTCAGATTCTTCGTTGTTTTCAGTCCCGTTACTACCTCCGACATCGTTCCGGTCAACATTGATCTGAGCGATGATGGTTGGTATCGGGTGAGCAATTTGTTGTGCTACGAGATTTGCTATCCTCTCATCATTCCCTGTGTTAGCATTCCCCCTGATGGGAGTCTCTGGAGGATTAGGAGGTTGATTTCCGGTTCGCCTTGCTCCTTCATGATGACCTCGGTAGGCTCCTTGTCTCCCGATACGTGTCCCTCTTCTGGTGGGCATTCTGATAGTATCACAGATAAAGTCATTTTAGTATCTCATAATTTGTTTCAAACAATCTATGCATCAGTTCCCTACAAGGCTCCCTCTATATGAGGGGAGAATACGGTTTATAATTGTACACAACCTTCCAATTTCCCACAGATTACTAATTTAAACAGTTTAAACAGTCATCAAGAATGGCATGGCCCAACACCATGAAATACACAACACATGGCAGATAATCGTAAATGTTTCAACAGCATTGTATCATAGCAATCAGTTCAAAATAGGACAAAGTCAATAGTATCAGAGTCTAGCTCTTACAATTTGGAAGGTGCCATCACCCCCATGAATAATAATAATAATAATAATAATAGTGTCAGATAATGATAAGATTGTTTCCTTCAACTGTCCAATGACAGATAGTTCTTCCTCCTTCCACATGTCGCCTTCACATTCACTTCTTCTTCAGCCATCCCATCCATCCAGAGCTCTTCTTCTTTTGTTCCTGCTCCAACCTCTGCACCCCATGTGAAGCCATCATAGCTGGAATTGAGCAGACTGGGAGGTCCGGGTAGCGTGCTGAAGAGTCAGCTCATGGCGACGGACGGTCCTCAAGAGCTCCTCCAGTGCTGCATCAGTGGGTCCTACGTCACTTGCCCGGCGGCTGGATTGGGAGTACCTATCCCCTACCAGTACGCTAGGGCCGTCTTACATGCTGTGCCTTGGAGGCATCCAGGGCTCCTCCTGTGGGTGGCGTCGGAGTGAGTCAAACGGCGGTGGTGCGGGTATGGGAGTCCTAACAGGTGGTGGAGGAGGAGGTGGCATCCTAAATGAAACCGAGGGTCCAGGCCTAGCACTCTTGCGTGGACGAGTGATGGTGCGGGCTCCCCTCTTCCCAATAGGCGGGATAGGTGAGTGGGATGGAGCGGCAACATGCGGCGAGTGGGAGCGTGTCCGGCTCCTGGGAGGTGTCGTCGAAGAAGAGTCCTCAGAAGCTTCAGTATCCTCAGACGTGACGGATATCTAACCCGGGTATCCACACCTCCTAAGGTATTCTTCATACTCAGTGCACGGTTTTGCCTTCTTGGTGTCCCCTGTTGGTGCACTGCTCTCAGTAGGGTAAGCAGGTGCTTTTCCTTTGTCAGCCATGGTTGGTTTCCTGTAAAAAGACATCATGAGTAATTTGGTTTCTCATAGCTCATGTTAGTCTTACTTATAATAATATACTCAAAGTACTACTGATGGCATTAGTATCAAGAATCTCTACGTATTCCTCATCAATGATATTAGAATCAATTGTTTCTCAAAATAATGTCAGGCAAAATAGTTCATCTTTAAAAAAATCCATTTCAAATATCCAGTCAAAATAAGTTTCAAAGTTAATCAGCATTAAACAGAAAAGTACAAACATAATTTAGAGGTTCGTGATGGAAATTACGCGTCCGGTAAATTCATGATTACGTTGATCAAGAGTAATCATCAATTTACCCAACCCGATCATTCCAACACTTTCCCACAAGGACAGGCCTAGGGTATCAGGGTTGTAGCCTAGGGTCTACTATGGTATTCCCGACATCTCTACAACCTTTGGCTCTGATACCAATCAGTCACACCCCCGGACCCAGGTAGGGTGGCACGTCACAGATTAGCAACAACATACATGGCAGCGGAAACAAACCAATATAAGAGCTCAAAGGGAGAGAACATCACATGGCATTTCAAGTTTTTAAAAGACACCGGACTGGAAACAGATCCAGCCCCAAATGTTTACATGTTTCAACATAAATTAAATAGTCATTGTATCAAATTGTTCAAGTCACAAATTAGTCACACAAACAATGCCATGGTCTCGGGGTTGAGTCTAAGTCTTCCATGACAGCTAGAGTCTTCACGGGTTACCTGAAACATGCTCAAAAGAAAATAGTGTCAACTAAAAAGTTGGTGAATTCAAGAGCTTAAAGTTTCAAAAACAATAAAAGGAACTCTTAAAGTCCACAGTAAAGGTTTTAGAATCAAGTGTGAAAGCTTATGAAAAATCTCATTTGATTTTAAAAGCATCATTTTTTAGTATCAATCATCGTGGGGTATCACAATCAACCCTGCACTTGGTCCCCGGTTGGCCTCTTCTAAACTTGTGTTTAACCGGATATTCTCGAAGGAAGGAACCAAGCCTCAAATCAGTGAACCATACCTGCTAGGATGGTTCACCATAGTTTCTTAATCAAAACTTGTTACATGCCACATACGATCACTCAGGATCTCAGTGGGGTACCTCCCTGTAGCAGAAGCCACTATGTGTGGGAGATTCCCCAAATAGATCTATCTATATAAAGCAAGCGGTTCACAAAAGAATTAATAATCATGATATAAGTGTCAGCAGGTATCCAAAATTCCCACATACAAGCATCAAGTAAAGCACAATCATAGTTCATAAAACAACAGAGCATGTTTCATCCTAAAAACAGTAAGTAAAAGGGATCACTAGAACTCACCTTAGATATTAAGCAAAAGAATCCTTCATGTGCCGGGAATATATCAAGTCTAGCACCCTAAAATGAATATATTAAGTGATTAGCTACTGCTCTAAACCTATTTAGGTGCAAAAAGAGTGTCCAAGTCTTAGTTGGGTGGATTCGGCTTTGATTCGATTAGGGTTTGCATAAAAAGTTTCCTTTTATGGAAAGTCAAGGTTTCTCATGAAATCAAGGGTTTTTACATTATTAAGTCAAGAATATAGGGTAAATATGCTATTCAAGTGACTAAAAGGGTCATTTGAGTCGGTTGTGAAGTTTGGCAAAATTTTACAGTTTAGCCCCTAAAGTTTCAAAATTGACAGTTTCTACCCCTAAGTTTGGTTTCTTGTATTAGATGACATTTATAGTCAAAAATCAGCTTTATGACCTTAATCTAACTTATCTTAAGAACATATACCCAAATTTTTAGTTTATGGACTCGGTTTATAAATTACGCGTTTAACGTTACCGGTTACGTAATACCGAACGGTTTAAGATGGTTACCTATGAGTTTTCATGTTTTGAGTCTAGGACCAGTAGCTAACTTTTTAAAGTCATTTTTATAAGTTTCCAACCTTTTAAATCACAAAATTTGCCTCTAGTAGTGGAAAGACTCGTTTTTACGTTTAAACCGTCGGGTTTGACCATTTTAAAAGCTTGTTTGACTAACCATTCTACTTTTGAAGTTATTTTACCATTTAACCTACTGGAATAACATGATTTTTATAATTTCTAACCTTATACCCATTTTTCTTAGATTTTCCTCAAAAACGTCTCTCGGTTAGCACCCGTTTTCACTTAAAAATCCATTTAAATTACCTTTTGACCACTAAAAATTCCCATTGACTCCAGAACACTTTATTAATCCTTAATGAACCTGGAATTCTCTTTAAAAAATTTATAGCCCAAGTTTTCTTGTTTTTAAGAAGTTTTAACATGTTTTCGGGTCCCGAAAGTGCAGGGTTGATTGTGACCACTAAAAGTTCTAACCGCTTTTCCATTCCTGTCAGAGCTTCTCCTTCTAAATTTTCTCCCTTTAATGCTTCGCCTTGAGCTTCTTAACGCCCGTACGTTAAGAGACTTTTCTCTCTCCTTTCTGCTCAAAGCATCTGCCACGACATTGGCCTTACCGGGATGATAACGGATTTCACACTCGTAGTCGTTTAACAGCTCAACCCATCTTCTCTGACGCATGTTTAGCATCTTCTGGTCAAGAATGTGTTGCAAACTTCTATGGTCAGTGTAGATGATGCACTTCGTGCCATAGATGTAGTGCCTCCACATTTTGAGAGCAAACACCACGGCACCTAATTCCAGATGGTGCGTAGTATAGTTCTTCTCATGATCGTTTAGCAGTCTAGATGCATAGGCAATGACCTTGTCGCGTTGCATTAGCACACATCCTAGCCCTTGGACGGGAGGCGTCACAATAGACTACGAAATCTTCGACTCCTTCTGGGAGGGCCAGAACAGGTGCACTGTATAACTTTTCCTTAAGCGTATCAAATGCATCATCTTGCTCTTGTTCCCACACAAAGGTTTTGTTCTTCTTAGTTAGTGTGGTCAAGGGTTGCACAATGCGTGAGAAGTCCTTTATGAATAATCAGTAGCATCCGGCCAATCCTAAGAATTGCGTAATCTCATTGGGAGTTTCAGGAATCTTCCAATTCTTTATGGCTTCAATCTTGAAAGGGTCAACTTGAATCCCATTCTCATTCACTACATGCCTTAGAAATTGGATCTCTCGCATCCAAAATTCACATTTAGAAAATTTGGCATATAGTTGCTCATTGTTGAGTAACTCAAGAATTAGTCTGAGATGCTTCTCGTGCTCTTCCTTACTACCGGAGTAGATTAGGATGTCTTCTATGAACACGATCACAAATTTGTCGAGATAAGGGCGGCATACACGGTTCATGAGTTCCATGAACGCTGCTGGTGCATTAGTCAGTCCAAATGGCATGACTAAGTACTCATAGTGTCTATACCTAGTTCGGAAGGCCGTCTTGGGTATGTCTTTTTCTCTTATCTTCAGTTGGTGGTAACCGGATCTCAAATCTATCTTGGAGAAGTAGCTTTCCCCTTGAAGTTGATCGAATAGGTCGTCTATCCTCGGAAGAGGGTAACGCTTCTTTATGGTCAACTTATTTAATTCCCGGTAGTCAATGCACATGCGTAAGGTTGGATCCTTCTTTTTCACAAATAGCACCGGGGCACCCCATGGAGAGACACTCGGATGTATATATCCTTTATCTAGTAGTTCTTGAATTTGCACCATCAGTTCCTTCATTTCAGGAGGGCGAGTCGATACGGCGCTTTGGCTACCGGTGCAGCGCTAGGCAGCAAATCTATTTGGAACTCAACTTGTCGATTCGAGGGAAGTCCCGGAGGTCTTCTGGAAACACTTCTGGGTATTCAGAAACCACTGGGATATCTGTAATCCTCTTCTCCTCTTTGGTTTTCATCACGTAGACTATGAAAGCTTAGCATCCCTTCCTTAAGCTCTTGGTAGCTTTTAAATGGGATATCATGGGGCATAAAGTGTTACTCCTTTCTCCTTCACCACTAACACTTCCTTGTCGTTCAATGGTATCTTGAGTAGGCGTTCATCGCATACAATTTCGACTCTATTCTTAGCTAGCCAGTCCATACCAACCACCACGTCAAATCCTCCTAGCTTAATGGGCATTAGATCTATTCTAAATGTATTTCCCTTAAGATTCAATGAGCAATCCTTGATGATCTCACTAGTTTCTATAATGTTACCGTTAGCTAATTCAACGGTAAACATGTCGGTTAAGGTACACGCATCTAAGTCAATCAAAGATCTAAAAGCACTAGAGATAAAACTAGCAGTCGCTCCAGTATCAAATAAAACAGTAGCAGGATGGTTGTTTACAAGGAATGTACCGTTAACCACATCTGGTTCCTTTCGAGCTCCAGCCGGATCCATCACGAATGCTTTTCCCTTAGGCTTGTTGGGCTTGGCATCCTTATCTCTACCCAGCTTAGGACACTTGCTCCTCATGTGTCCTAGATCCCCACATTCATAGCATTGCTTTCCTGGGGTGTAAGTACAATCCTTGATTAAATGACCTGTCCTCTTGCATCTGAAACAGGGCATCGTGTTACATTCCCCTTGATGGTGTAGTTTGCACTTGTTGCAAAATGGGTTTGTCCCCGAGTACAGTCTACGGGTCTTGCCTCCCTGATCTTCGCGTCTCACACCTTCGAAACTCTTTCTTCCTGACCGCTACTACTTCCAACTGCTTTCTTTGCTTCAAACCACCTTTTTTATCACTAACAGACTTCCTCATTTCATCAGTCCTAGTTTGCTCAGTCCATCCAGCCCTAACTATGTCATCAGTCAAACTGCTGGTAAGGTCAACTGCGGATTGTAGAGTCAAGGGTTTGGAGGAGCGGACCATTCCCCTAACTCTAGGATGTAGCCCCCATATGAATCGTGCTACGCCTTTAGATTCAGGTGTCACCAGATGAGGAACCAGTCGAGATAGGGCTAAGAATCGATTGATGTACTTGGTGTAATTGGGACCTTTCATTTCCAGACCCAAGAATTCTGACTCTAGCTTCTCAAGTTGATTGATGGGGCAATACTTGTTGGTTAACAACTCTCTGAATTCTACCCAGCTTATTTGATTTGCAGCATTCCTTCCACGTGCTTGAGTGATCGACTTCCACCACTCTAATGCCGATCCTTTCAGTGATTGAGAAGCGAATTTCACCATATGGTCCATTTTGCATTCGTTGATATCCAAAACAGCTTCCATCTCGTCAATCCATCTGTAAGTCTCTATAGCACCCTCGTTGCCATAGAAATCCTTGGGTTTACATGCCATAAAGGTCTTATAGGAGCACCCACTCCTTATCGCTTCGGATTCTTCATTGCGGTCCTCGTGGTTCTCAGGTCCATCATTCCCATTAGTATTACTCCGATCAGCATTGATCTGGGCGATAATTGTTGGGATGGCGTTAGCAATTTGTTGTGCTACTAGGTTAGTCATCCTCTCGTCGTATTCTTGGTTAGCATTTTCCTTGCGGGGAGTTCCCGGTGGGGTAGGTTGGGTTCTCGTTTGCCTGGCCTCCTCATGGAAGCCCCTTGTAGCTCCTCGCCTCCCAAATCGTGTTCCCCTCCTAGTGGCATTCTGATAGTATCACAGATAATTTTGTTTAGCATCTCAAAGTTTGTTTCGAATATTACATGCATCATTACCCTATTATACCTAGCCTCAGGAGCAGAGATCGTGGTGTGTATATATTTATATGTTTATATACAACCCACTATGTAATTCTTACAAGTTTTAGTTCAAAGTATATCATAGTAGTTTAGGCAATCAATCAGTATGGATACAGACAATTTCAAAGCATAACTTAACACAATGCAAGTTAACACAAATAATCCAATAACCATATTCCAAACAAGTAGTTTCATAGTTAAATAGTGATAGTAGTGTCAACAAGTCAGTTGAATCAGAGTCATGCTCTTACAATTTGGAAGGTGCCATTACCCCTTATAATAGTAATAATAATAATATTATCAAACATTAATCAAGATTTGTTTCCTTCAACTGTCTAAAGACAGATAGTCTTATTTCTCATCCCTACTCTCACATCCACCTTTTCTTTAGCCATCCAAGCCATCCAGAGTTCTTCTTCTTATGTTCCTGTTCTAACCTCTGCACCCATGTGAAGCCATCATAGCCTGGAATTGAGCAGACTGGGAGGTCCGGGTAGCGTGCTCAAGAGTCAGCTCGTGCTACGTCACTTGCTCGGTAGCTGGACTAGGAGTACCTATCACCTGCCAGTATGCTAGGGCCGTCGTACATACTGTGCCTCGTGGCATCCAGGGCTCATCATGTGGGTGGCGTCGGAATGGGTCAAACGGCGGTGGTGCTGGTATAGGAGTCCTTACAGGTGGTCGAGGAGGAGGTGGCATCTTAAATGAGACTGAAGGTCCAGGCCTAGCACTCTTGCGTGGACGAGTGACAACACGTGCTCCCCTATTCCTGGTAGGTGGGATAGGCGAGTGAGCAGAAGCAGCAACGTGTGGAGAGTGGGAGCGTGTTCGGCTCATGGAAGGTGTCGTTGAGGAAGAGTCCTCAGAAGCTTCGGTGTTGTCCGATGTGACAGATATCCATCCTGGGTGTCCGCATCTCCGGAGGTATGCCTCGTACTTAGTTGAGCTTCGCTCTTCTAAGGGTTCCAGTAGGGGTAGTCTTATTGTCTGGGTGTGCGGGCGCCTTACCTTTGTCTGCCATAGTCCTTGTGCCCTGTATAAAAACATCATGAGTAATTTGGTTTCTCATAGCTCATGATTATAATATTAATAGTACTAGTAATAGTAGTAATGGCAGTAGTATTGGACATTTCAATATATCATTTGTCAATGATATAAGAATCAATAGTCTCTTAAATAGTATCAGACAACACAGTTTACCATAAAAATCATTTAAATCTCCCTTTTCCTTTTTAAAATAAGTTTCAAATCATCAATGTGAATCAGAAAAGTCCAAACATTACCTAAAGGTTCGTGTTGGAAATTACACGTCCGGTAAATTCATGATTACGTTGATCAAGTGTAATCATCAATTTACCCAACCTGATCATTCCAACACTTCCCACAAGGACAGTCCTAGGGGGTCGGGGTTGTAGCCTAAGGTGCACTATGGTATTCCCGATTTCTCTACAACCTTTGGCTCTGATACCAATCTGTCACACCTCGGGCCCAGGTAGGGTCGGACGTCACAGACTAGCAATAATATATGGCAGTGGAAACAAACCAATACAAGAGCTCAAAGGAGAGAATATCACATGGCATTTAAAGTTTCAAAGGGTACCGGGGCTAGAAATAGATCTAGCCCCCAAATTAGTTATACAGTCAACATAAAAACAGATTGTATTGTTTAACAGAAGTTTTCAATCATTCAAATCGTTCGATAAGCGAAATTAAGGCAATGCCATGGTCTCGGGGATAGGTCTAGGTCTTCAACAGTAGCTAAGATCTCTTCATGGATTACCTGAAACATGCTCAAAAAGAAATTTATGTCAACTAAAAAGTTGGTGAATTTAAGTGCTTAAAGATTTAAAAACAATTATACTTAACAAAATTTTCATTTGATAAGAAGGAAAGAATCATAGTTCATTTTCGTGGGAGTATCACAATCAACCCTGCACTCAATCCCGGTTAGCCTCTTCGAAAGTTATGTTTAACCGGTTAACCCCTAAAAAGGAGAGAACTGAGCCCCAAACCAGTGAACCCTACCTGCCCGGATGGTTCACCATAGTTTCTTAGCAAAACCTGTCACATGCCACAAACGACCCTCAGGATCTCAGTGAGGTACCTTCCTGTGGTGGGAGCCACTGTGTGTGGGGGTTCCCCAAATAGATCTATCCACATAAAACAAGCGGTTCACGAAAGAATTAATGATCATGAAGTAAGTATCAATAGGTAACCATAAATCCCACATACAAGCATCAAGTAAAGCACATTTATAGTTCATAAAATAACAGAGCATGTTTCATCTAAAACAGTAGTAAAAAAGGATCACTAGAACTCACCATAGGTGTTAAGCAAAAGTACTCTTCGTGTGCCGGGAGTGTCTCAAGTCTAGCACCCTAACATGAATATATTAAGTGATTAGCTACTGCTCTAAACCTATTTAAGGTGCAACAAGTGTGTCTAAGTCTTAGTTTGTCGGATTCGGCTTTGATTCAATTAGGGTTTGCATAAAAAGTTTCCTTTTATGGAAAGTCCAGTTTTCTCATACAATCAAGGATTTTACACTATTAAGTTAAGAATATAGGGTAAATATGATGTTCAAGTGATTATTGGGCTCATTTGAGTCAGTTATGAAGTTTGGCAAAATTTTACACTTTAGCCCCTAAAGTTTCAAAATTGACAGTTTCTACCCACAAGTTTGGTTTTCCTGTATTAGACGACTTTTATAACCAAAATCAGGTTCATGACCTTAAACTAACTTATTTTTAAGAAAATTTAGACAAATTTTGGTTTATTACTTACGTGTTTAACGTTCCCAGTTACGGTAAAACCGAAGGGTTTTAACGGTTACCTATGAACTTTCATATTTTTGAGTCTTAGACCAGTAGATAACATTTTAAAGACATTTTCCTAAGTTTCCAATCATTTGATTATGAAATTTTTGCCTCTAGTAGTTGAAAGCCTCGTTTTTATGTTTAACCCGTTAAAACGCGTTTTTAACCGAATTTGACCATTTAAAAGCTCGTTTGAGCAACTTTTCTACTTTATAAGTTATTTCTCACTTAACCTACTGAAATAAATGTTTTTTATAATTTTTAACTCTATACCCATATTTCTTAGATTTTCCTCAAAAACGTCACCCGGTTAGTACCCGTTTTTACTTAAAAAATCCATTTAAATTACCCATTTGACCACTAAAATTTCCCATTGACTCCAGAACAATTTATTAATCCTTAATGAACCTGTAATTCTCTTTAAAAATTTTATAGCCCAAGCTTTCTTGTTTTTAAGTTGTTTTTCCATGTTTTTGGGTCCCGAAAGTGACTAAAATGGGTCTAATCTTAACATGTCTTTCATTTCCAGAGATTAACCATTAATAACACACTTAACATTCATCTAAACTTTCTGAAATTTCAGTCCCAAATCGTGGCCTAGTTGTTCTACACATCCATAGACTACAAATATGGTGAAAATGTCATAACCGACCATTACACATGTGTAAATCATTGTAACTTGGGTTTAAACATTACCAAAACTTCATTTAACTTAAAAATCAGATTATTAGGGTGTTTAAGAGTTGTTCTTGTGCAGTTTATGACCTTTGTTTGAGAGGGTTTTCAAACAAATGCTTAGAGGGTGTTGTTACATGTAGAAAGAAGGATTTTTCAAGGTGTACTTATGCTATAACCTCCCACTCATGGTGTACACCCATTTGTAACATTCAAAACAGGTTATTAGAAGTCTTATCAACTATTACAAAGAAGGTTACATGTTTTGCTTCACATGGTTTCAAGATGCACAATTTAGATGGTGAGAATCTCCCAAAAAGAGGGTTTTCTAGGTGTAACTCGTGTTGCACCTATAGATTGACATGCTTTACTAGTATGATACCTTCAAGAATGTGAAAAGCCCTCCAAGAACAAGGTGGTAGCAGCAAACTTCTGTTAGAACAAGATATGGTAAGGTTTTTGAGTGAAAAATGAAGACAAACATGAGAAATGACCAAAACTGGTGACATGAAGCTTACACTCGATGTAGCTCACGGTTTGGAGGAAGTAGTTGGTCGTGGGTGGCTTGAAACTCCTTGGAAAAGGCTGGAGAATCTCGAACAAGGGCTGGAGAGGTCGAGCAAAGTGGAAACGTGCACCCAAAAGCTCACAAAGCTTCTCCTTCTTGCGGTTTTGATGTTGGCCGATGGTGCTTGATGTTGTTCTTCAAATAATGAGGCTGGAGTAGAGAGGTTTTCGGTTATGGGTGTGTTTCTTGGTGATAGAATCCGAGAGGGAGAGAGAAGAGGGTGAGAGGAAAGGTTGGTAAGAGTTGCATGAAATGAGAGTGGGTAGAAGAGATGGTGTGTTTGAATGGATCAAAAGTGGTAGAGGGGAGGGGATTGGTGACATGGGGTGGACGAATCCTTGTCTTGTAGTGTGGTGTTTTTAAATTTAAATTTTAATAGAAATTAGTATTATGTTGTGTTATTTGTTGTGAAGTATAATGGAAGGTATTAATTTAGTTAGCTATTTAAGTGTTATTCATGATCATGCATGCATTATGCCCGAATTATGTGTGTGTATGTACACATTTTAATTGTTCCAATTAAGATTTAGTTTTGCTAGGGTAACTAATTAACATTCCCGGGCACTAAGTTTCTAAAAGGTAAGACTTGAAATAACTAAAATTCATAAAAATCACATAAAATCAAAAAATGTAAATAATAGAAATTGATGATTCTAAATTATTGATATAGTTAAATTGTTTCTATTATTCGTACTCATAAGATGGGTGATGATGCAAGTAAATTAGGGTTTAGAATAGTGACCTTGAGGCCGGTTGTCACACCTTGGCAGCAACCAGTTGCTCTATATTCATGCCTTATGAATATCCACCAATCCAAGTTCATAATAGTTACGTGCATATTTGTTCCCACAAATATGATCGACTACGGACATTTAGAATAATAAATATATTCATGGATGTAATCATGCTAAAAGGAACATAACTCAAAATATCGTAAATATATAGATGAGTTAAATATTACAATTGTTCCATATTTTCAATATTAATACTAAACAGATCAATTCCAATCACTAGAATATCGAAGTCCTAAGGCACAAGTATGACTTTCATACTTTGCCCTTTCAAGGAGCTTCGTGAGTGGATCCGCAATGTTTTGATCAGTGTGAACTTTGCGAATACATATCTTTCCCTTTTCAACTTCATCCCTTATATAGTTGAATCTCCGCTCAATGTGCCTAGTCTTTTGATGTGCACGGGGTTCCTTGATTTGAGCAATCGCAACCTCGTTATCACAAAAGATTTCTAGGGGGTCTTGAATGGTAGAGACAACCCCTAGATCGGTGATAAATTTCTTTATCCATGCAGCTTCCTGAGCTGCCAATGAGGCGGCTATGTATTCAGATTCTGTAGTGGACAATGCTACCACGTTTTGTTTTGAACTTTTCCAAGACACACCTCCTCCATTCATAATGAAGACATACCCTGATTGTGATCGAGAATCATCTCGATCAGTTTGGAAACTCGCATCCGTGTAACACTTTACAACGAGTTCCTCTTTATCAGATCCGTATATTAGAAACATATCCAATGGCTATTTACCTGGATTCTGCTGATATCTGCTTGTCATGCTTAACGCGCATGACACGTAAGGTCTAGTGCATATCATCGCATACATGATGGATCCTATAGCAGACGCATATGGGATGTCCTTCATACGATCTTGCTCATCCTTTGAGCTTGGACATTGAGATTGCACTCAATGTTGTCCCTCTTTGAATAGGTACCATACCTTTCTTAGAGTTTTCCATCTTGAACCTTTTCAAGATTTTATCAATGTATGCACTTTGGTTTAGACTTATCAACCGCCTCGATCTATCCCTATAGATCTTAATTCCCAAAATATAGGCGGCTTCACCGAGATTTTTTATGGAAAAACAGCTCCCAAGCCTGGTTTTAACACCTTCCATGGTTGAAATATCATTTCCAAATACTAGTATGTCATCAACATACAATACTAAGAATGTAATTACACTCCCACTAGTCTTTATATACACATAAGCCTCGTCAGTGTTCTTGATGAAACCAAATTTCTTGATCTCTTCATCAAAACATTGATTCCAACTTCTCGATGCTTGTTTCAATCCATAGATTGATCTCTTTAACTTGCATACCTTTTAGGATGTTTTGGATCGACAAAACCTTCAGGCTGAACCATATGGACAGTCTCTTTAAGATGTCCATTAAGTGGTTTTGACATCCATTTGCCAAATCTCATAATCATAATGAGCAGCAATGGCAAACAATATCCTAATAGACTTTAGCATTGTCACAAGCGAGAAGGTTTCATCATAATCAACCCCTTGAGTTTGAGTGAAACCTTTTGCTACAAGTCTTGCTTTGTAAGTATTCAAGTTTCCATGCATATCTGTTTTCTTCTTGAAAACCCACTTGCATCCAACCGGTTTGGAGTTAAGCGGAGGGTCAACCAATTCCCAAACTTGGTTTTCATACATGGATTGCATCTCTACGTTCATGGCTTCCAGCCATTTGTCACAGTCTGAATTGGACATTGCATCATGGTATGTAGTTGGCTTATCGGAGTCAACCACGTAGCATCCATCCATGAAAAATCCATATCTTTCAGGTGGAATGCTAACTCTACCAGATTTGCAAATGTTTTGTGTGTATTGATCAACCTCTTGATCATCATCAACAGCCTCTTGTTCATTGCTAGTTTCAACCAAACATGTATCAGTTTGTGGATCTTGATCCTCGTCAAATTCCACGGTTCTATACGTCATTCCTTCCATAAGGAACTTGGCTTCCAAGAACTCTGCCATTCGAGCAATAAATACTTTTTGCTCTATTGGATCAAAGAAGTAGTATCCTATACAGTCTTTGGGGTATCCAACAAATATACACTTAGTAGATCGACTTTCCAACTTTTTGGGTGTTTTGCTTAACATAAGCTTCACATCCCAATACTTTTAAATATGATAGCGATGGAACTTTTCTATGCCATATTTCAAAAGGTGTCGAATCCACTTTCTTGGTCGGGGCCATATTCAAAATACGAGCCGCGGAGAGTAGTGCGAAACCCCATAATGATAGACGTAGTGAGCCTATAGCCATCATAGATCGAACCATATCCAATAGGGTTCGGTTTTTCCTTTCAGACACACCATTATGTTATGGTGTTCTGGGAGGAGTAAGTTGTGAGACAATCCCACAACTTCTTAGATGATCCTGAAAAGCCTCACTGAGGTATTCACCTCCTCTATCTGATCGGAGAACTTTGATAGTTCTATTGAGTTGATCTTCTACTTCATTCTTGAAGATTTTGAATATTTCAAAAGCTTCATGTTTATGTGTCATCAAGTACACATAACCATAGCGACTGTAATCGTCGGTAAAGGTAATGAAGTATCTTTCACCATTCCTTGTCATTGTCTTAAAAGGACCACATATATCCGAATGTATGATTCCTAATAAGTCTTTTGCCCTCTCATTAATACCACTAAAGGGTGACTTGGTCATCTTACCTTGTAAACAAGATTCACACTTATCAAATGAACCATTTTCATTTGTTTTCAAAAGACCATTCTTTTGAAGTGTTTGAATCCGATTCTTGTTTATGTGACCAAGACGACAATGCCAAAGATAAGAATCACTTAAACTCATTTTAAGTTTCTTGGTGCTTTGTTGGTATAATGTGTTATTATAGGATGAGTCATTATGAACCAATTCATAAATACCATTAAAAGGCACAACCTTGAAGTAAAATACATCATCCATATAAACATAAATACCATCGTTTAAAAACTTCAAATCATAACCATATTGTTTTAAAAGGGAAACTAAAATTATGTTCCTAGTCAAACTAGGAGCATACAAAATGTTTTTAAGAACAATTTCTAAACCATTTGAAAGTTTCAAAACATAGTCTCCTTGGGCTTCGCCATCAACTTTTGCTCCGTTGCCCATGTAGAGACTTGTGTCTCCCTTCTTAAAGTGCTTATTTCTTTTGAACCCCTGCAACAGATTGCAAATGTGAGTTCCACACCCGGTATCCAATACCCATGTGTTTGAAGAAATAACATTTAAGTCAATATGGATCATGAAAGTCGTACCTGAGGTCTGCCCAGCATCCCTCTTGTTTCTCAACTCTTTGAGATAGGTTGGATAATTCCCTTTCCAATGTCCTATCTTACCACACTCAAAGCATGGATCATAATCTATTACCTTAGGCTTCATAAGCTTAGGTTTTGGAGGTTCCCCTTTAACCTTCCCTTTCCCTTTGCCTTTGATGTGCCCCTTTCCTTTGGCAACATTTGCCTTGGGATCGGAGAATGGCCTTTTCCTATTGCCTCCCTCATTGATCGAGAGAACAGGTAGAACCTTTCTACCCATCCCCGTCTCAGCTGTTTTGAGCATTGCGTGAAGCTCACCAATGCTCTTGTCCCATCCGTTCATATTGTAATTCATTATGAACGTCTCAAACCTTTTAGTTAGGCCATTAAGGATCAAATACGTGTCCAACTCCTTTGAGATAGGATAGTTAAGCCACGCGAGGCGATCAATGTGGCTTTTCATCTTAAGTACATAAGATGATACCGATTGGGTTTCTTCCATGCGACACGCATGAATCACTCGAACCGTTTCGAAGCGCTCTACCCTAGCTTGTTGAAGGAACATTTCCTTCAATTGGGTAATCATGTCATATGACCCATGATGCTCCAAGTCCTTTTGGAGTTCGGGAGTCATAGTTCCCAACATGAGGTAGGATACCTGCGTGGAATCCTCAGTATACTGAAGCCAATCGTTATATGCATCAACATCCTCAGGGTCGGGTTGGTCAGGAATAGGATCGTCAAGGACATAGGCCTTTTCTCTTGCTTGAGAACAACTCTCAAGTTTCAAAACCAGTCCATAAAGTTGTTATGGTTCAGACGATCCCTCTCTAAAATAGTTCTCAGTGATAGGGTATGAACGGTCGGGGTGGTAGCATTATTGTTTGCGGCTATTCTACAAAATTTACAAAGTACTTATTAGTATTTCTAAAAAATTACATTTTAATCATTAATACCCTTTATGTCTCATAGACAATTAATAATTAAAATCTAGAATCCAACGTTACATTCAAATAATGGTTAGGTGACCTTTATCCCATTATTTAAATTAACAAGGTAGTCAACATTTGACAATTGCAACCTTTTGCAACTTCTAGTCTTTATGGGATCGGTTAAAATCTTATGTTGGGTTGGCAGGTTTAATCCCATCAACACCATTGTACACCATGCTTCGGTGACCGTATGCACGTGAGTTTACACATACAAGCGGTTAGGTGACCTTTATCCCATAAATACGTTAAGCCCACTTCAAAACACAAGTTCCCTAAAATTGGTTAGGTGACCTTTATCCCACAAATAGTTCTCAAGTGATTCGAGTGTTATCTAAAAGGATGGTGTTAAACTTGTTTCCAAAGGGATTTTAGTTTTCATTAATTCTAGTTTTGAAAACTCTATGTACCTTGTATTTGCATGCTTTAAAAACATGGTACCCTGTGGTTCTCCTTTTTAATAAAAACCCATTTATTAAAATTATTAATCCTTTAATAACCTTTTATTAACCACTTAATGATTAGGAACCATAAATTTTCAGCTTGTTAAGTTTGCTAATGAGTTTGTTATGCATATCCAAATATCAAACAACAATCATACAACAAACAACCAAACAAGCATAATCATACAAACATATGTGCATGACCATAGCCACTAAGTTGACTACACTTGTTTGCCATCGCAAGTGTTGTCATAAGGTCTTTCCTAAGGGTTAATAATGACACATCATATGTACCCATGAACTCCCACTTGAACACATCCAAAAGCTTCAAGTGTCCATGTCTTTTGTGTCCTTCCTTTTAGGTCTTCATCTTGTGCATCTTCCTTTACAAAATCATATCCTAATACAATTTTCTAATAAAAGAAATGCACCTATTCTATTTATTACATAACCAAATGAATAAATAAATTACAACCCAAAATACAAACATAAAAGAAATTATTACAACCCTTTGAATGAATACAACCAACATGACAATATCATAATCAACCAAATCCAAAACACATATGGTCAAGGCTATGTTATGCACCAAAATATGTATCCATATACAAAATTTCAAGAACAAAATGAACCCCTTTTATAACCTTCTCTGGCCAACATGAACCAAAACATTAGGGTTATTGCCAAACAACATAGTCAACCATTTGATATCATCCTTTCAAGATTTAATCAGAAGCATGCAAGATATAACCTTGAAAGGTTGGGGTTTCATCATAATATCACAAAACAGCCCCTATTAGGTTGTTAAAGTCCCATAAAACCTATTTATAAGGACAAAAGAAGCTAGTCATCCACATATCTGGCTCTAGATGCCAATGATGGGTTTGTTAGTCCTCTAGAAAGATTAACATTAGTCTTAGTGTGTATTTTACAATTTTGCCTTAGTATAGGGACTAGAATTGTAAATAGATAGTCTTTAAGTTTATTGGTACTATAAGTAGCTTTGTCTAGAGTAGAATTAAGTAGTCGTAACAATATTGTATGTGCTGCTTTCTTACTCTTGTAATTGACTTTGATATATCAATGAACTGAGAATTTTATTGATATTTGCTTGATTTGATTACAATTGTTTGTGTTTCTTTTAATTGTTCATATAATTTGTTACAGATTGATGCATTTGATCCTATCAAATGGTATCAGAGCTTTCGGTTGAGTGTTTTTGAAGTTCTGTCGAACATAGAAACTTCAAAAAAATTCACTGAAATCTATAATAGATTGACAATTCAAGTGAAGCATTGTGAATTAGAGTTGTGTTTCATCATCAGACACATGATTTGAATCACAATTGCACTATATTTCATCAAAATTGAGTGAATGAGTGAAAAAGTGTTCGAGAAACTGTTCTTGAGTTTACGACCTGAGATTCCTGAAATTGAATGGATAATTGTTGATAATTACTGAAATTGATGTTAGAAGATTGATTATCGGCATCATAATGAACTAATTGTAAAGTTTCAGTTCAATTCATCAACATTTGAAAGATTTTGAAATTTCAGAGTTCGTTACATTCATAAGAACATGATGATTGTGGCGTTTAGGGTTGAAAAATCACTGAAATTTGCCTAAGTGTTCAGGCGTTTAAACACTGTTTAGGCGTTTTTCAACTGTTCAGACTTTTTAACCCTAGGCGTATTACCACTGTGCGGGAGTATTACCACTGTGTGGGAGTTTCAACTGTTTGGGAGTTTCAACTGTGAAGGCGTTTTACTACTGGTTGGGAGTTCTAACACTGTTAAGTGTTGGGAATTTTTCTAAGGCAAACCCTTAGACTTATATCAGTTGTTGAGGCGTTTCATCACTGTTGGGGCATTTCTTACTGTTGTGACATATCACCACTGTTCAGACTCATCTTCATTGACACTTGTCCCTTAGAATTTTTTTTAAAATTCAAAAATCCGAAAAATATTTTTTAAGTCTTTTCTTAATTCATAAACTTAGAAAATCAACAAAAATATAAGAATGGTGAAATCAGAAGATTCTGAAAATAGAGTTCCAAAACTTATAAATAGAGCCGATTTCAAAAACTGGTCTCTTAGGTTGAAGCATCACTTGAATTCCATAGACACTGATCAATGGAAATCAATTGAAAAGGGACCTTATATTCTTGTGACTACTGATGGTCCAGACAGAGGTTTTGGGTATACAAAAGATACACAAGAACCTTATCCTGAAGACAATCTACATGGAGATGATCTAAAGAAGGTGAAAAATGATATCAAGGCTTATTCTCTCATGTGCAAAGGGCTACCATTGGAAGTACTCTCCAGGCTTGAAAATTATCAAACAGGATATACAATGTACAAAGCATTGAAGGTTATTTGTGAAGGAGGAAGGAAATTCAAGATCTTAAAAAACAGAAACTGAAAAGGCAACTGAAATTATTTGAGCACATCTCAGGAGAAACAATTAATCAGATGATGAATAGATTTGTGCAACTTACAACAGAAATGTCGACTTTGGGAATCAAGAATGATCTTGAAGATCTGAATAATAGACTTCTGAATGCACTACCATCATCATGGAAACAGACTGTTACGTTGTTGAAACACACTGAAAAGTTTCCAATGGATCTTGATCTTCTCATTGCAAAGATTGAATCAGTAGAGATTGATGAAAGTTCAAGAAACAATGACAGACATGCATCAACATCACAATATAAGTATGTTGCTTCTCCAGCAAATACAGTAGAGAATGCATTTCTTGCAAAAGATCAGATTACTCCAAAAGATGAAGGTGATTTGTTTGTGGGAGCAGGATTCTTCACTAGTACACCTGCTTATTCTACTCAACCACAACCATAGTCTCCTCCTAAAGCTTAAATGCCTAAACTACAAACTGAAATTCCATCCTCAAACTCTCCCAATCCTAGAAAAGTAAAAGATGTCATTAATATTCTTTTACAGGATGAAGAGTCAAAATCTGCATTTACAGCTTTCATGGCAAGCATTCAAGCTTACCAAGGCAGTCATCTGACTCAAGTTGAGTTAGTTCTACAAGATCTGTTTGAGATGGATCCTGTTGATGTAGAAGAAATGGATCTAAACTAGCAAATGGTCATGATAGCTTACAGGACACAAAAGCACTCATATGCTAACAGAAACTACAAACCCAGTGCAAACAAAACCGTTGGGTTTGATAAATCAAAATCAAGATGCTTTAACTGTAATAGCTATGGTCATTTTTCAAGAGAGTGTAAAGCTCCATGGAATCAAGGAGGAAATGGTCAAGGTAGCTCAAATAGTCAGAAATATCAGCAACAGGCTAACAAGTCATTTCAAAAGCCGTATCAAAGCCTACCTACGCCAGAACCTAAAGAAGAGAAGACTAGTGAGGAACCAAAGAAGGCACTGGTTGTAAACATCAAAGATGGTTATGATTGGAGTGCATATGCAGAATAGTTTACTGCTGATCTCACTAATAGTCTAGCTCTGGTTGCTGAACTGGATGATGAAGACTGGTCTGAAGATAAGGATCCTAAGAAAGATGATGAGTCAGATCAAGAGGTAGATTATGACTGGAGTGACAAATCAGATCCAAAAGAAAGCAAAGAGGAAGTTGCTCTTATGGCACAATCTGAACAACCAAAGGTTGTTAACTCATCTTCTAATACTGAATCTGCTCATTCTTATCCAGAAATACCAGTGGAAGTAAGAGAGAAAATATGCACTAAAGCATGTTTTGAGCAGGTTGAAAATTACAGAACATACTCATTCAAAATATGTGATAAACTCAAACAAGAAGAACTAAAGCACAACAAGCTAAAAACAGATCATAAGATTGCTGATGACAAGATCATATCTCTTCAAGTTTCATGGAACAAAACTCTTAAAGAACTTGAACTGGTTAAGAAACAACTTGAACAGATAACCAAAACTCTTGAACAAGAAAAATTGGCACATGCAGCAACTCAAATTGATTTGGCCAAAGTTAAAAGCTCAAAGAAAATTTTTGAGCAATTGGTGAATGGAAGGAAAGATAAAGATAAAACATTATTAGGTTTTACTCATGAACCTATGCCTGAATCAATCTCAAACACCTTACCTGAAAATTTTAAGACTCATGATCATTCACCAGAAAATAAAGCTAAGCTTAAAGAATATCAAGACCAAAAGAATTTCACAAAGATAAATGTTGAAATTTATGAAGAAACAGACTTAGAAAAGATAAATCATGGTCATCCAATCAAAGTCAAATCTTATGAACCTCAACAATTGCATAAAAGGCTGTTTGTACCAAAAAATGAAAGTGTTATTGAACAAAATGAACAAAAGATTGAAAAATCTACTGATGACAATAACAAATTGAAAGGAAAATGTAAAGCTGAAAGAGATGAATTTCTCTCTTGAAAAGGAGTTGAAAGAGCTAAAAGAAGCAAATGAAAGATTAAAGGAAGATAATAAGTATAAAGAAGAAAAGATTGTGACTTATGCAAAAGACAAAGAAGATGTGATCAAAAACTTTGAAGTAATGATAAAGGATTATGACATGCTTGAAGAGCAACATAAGAAATTGCTTGAAGAAACTGAGAAGTTAAAAGAAGAGTTGAGTAAAGCAAAAGAATCTCAAAAGCCAATCTCTCCTGAAGTTGAAATTATAGCTGAAATTGTACCTATTGAGATTGAGGAAAATGTTGAAATAAATAAAGGAAAAAGGAAGATTGATGAAGTTGACTATTCAGTTTTACCTGAATATTCTTCAAAAGTTCAAAGAACTGAAGAGATTGTTGAAGAAGAGAGTCAAGAAGCCCAAGAACCAATTAGTCAAGAGAAAATTGGTGCCTTGGAAGATATTGAAGAAGAATATGATGATGAGTGGTTCAATGAAGTGCTTGATGATGAAGATATTGAAGAAGAATTTGAAAATACTTCTTTATTTGATCAAGTGCCAGTTCATGATGATGTTCCACAAGATTTTGAAGAAAGATATAATTATCTTGTGAAGATGAAATACAATAGGGTATTTTTGGATGGGCTTACAGTTTCTCAAATCAATGATGAGTATGAGAAATGTATAACTGCTGAATCTGTTGCTCCTGTTGATCCTAATGAGATAGTTATGGAACATGGTGAATGGAACAGAGCACAAGAAAGCATTAATGTTGAAGAAGTACCTAGTTCAGAGCTGTACCATCCTGATCCTGATGATATGAGCATTCTAGCTTTAAGGTCATGGTTGAAAGCTAGAAACTATCCTTGTAAAAGGTTGAAAAGACTCCAATCAGTTTTGTTGAGAAATCTTGTTAAAAGCTTTCAACAAACTGAGAAACAATCAAACAAAATAGTCATTCTAGATACTGATAATCCTCAGTATTTAGATATCACCAAAAGAACAGGATCTTGAAGCCTCAGGAAATAAAGCAAATGGCATAAAAGACAAGTGCACATGAAAGAAGACAAGAGCTTATCAAGATGTTTCCACAATCTGAACAACAAGTGTACAAAGCTTCTTCTGATCAAAAGCATATCTTTGATAGTGCAAGATCGACTGGAGATTTGGTTAGAAATGTGTTGCAGAAAGGTCAATCTGTAGCAGAGTTGTTAAATGCTATGATTGCTTCACTAACCAAGTTAAAATAATTGCTTGGAAATATGATGAAGTGTTTGATGCTTTTCTGATCAAACGAGTAAATGTTGTGTGTGACGTTTATCACTTTTACTCGAGCATTATTAAACTTCCAGTTCAAGACTTGAAAGAACTGAACAAACTTCCTTTGATTAACCCTTTTGGAGATAAAAGAGGAGAAATGTTTGTAGAACTTCTGAGCCGAGGTCTAGCTAGAACAAGTAATTTCCTTCAGACTCGATGTGATCAAGAAGACAAGGAATACTTTTCTATGCTAAAGAAGAACAAGAAGGTTAGAGGGTTACAATCGGAAGAAGAGCACTTTATGCTTGAATTTTGTGATAAGTATTTTGAGAAAGTGACTACTCCTGGATTGAAGGTGATTGATGGAAGTCAAAAGACCAAACCTATCCTTAGATGGTTTTATAACATAGAAACTTTTGAACTTAAATTGGTACGAAATCTTGAACATTGGGATGAGGACATGATATCTTTGTTTGGTGCTTTTGAGTTGAAATTACTCCATCCGAGCTATATATCATTTTTGTCGGTTCAAAAATTTGGGAAAGTATCACCTGAGATAGCAGAGCAATACAAGAAATATTTTCTCTCTATTATCAATGTGATGAATGCAGCTATGGAGAGAATCTCATTGAGAAAGGCTCTTGCGTATGCAAATATCATGAAAAGAGACATCAATGACATTGAATTCATGAGAATTTCAAGGAAAGGGGTATTAGAAGTGTATTGTAAAGAAAGTAAAAATCCTATTGAGCTGTATGCAAATGTTGACATTGCATGCTTGTCAAAGGATACATTGGAAAGAATGAAGGTAATAGAGATAAAACCAAATGAATCAAAACCAGAACAAGCCGTGCTTGCTGGTAAATTTAAGTCATCAATTGAGAATGCTTTGAAAGAGATAGAGATGTATAAGACAAAACCTATGTTCAAAGTAAAAGAAGAACCCGAAGACTTCTTTGAAGTTTAAAGATGAAACATAGAAGACAAAAGATGAAGAGAAGAATGAAGATTGAAGAAAAAGAAGACAAAGATATGAAGACAGAAGACTTTTGAAGACTGAAGACAAATGTAAATCTTAGGGGGAGTATTGTTAGTCCTCTAGAAAGATTAACATTAGTCTTAGTGTGTCTTTTACAATTTTGCCTAAGTATAGGGACTAGAATTGTAAATAGATAGTGTTTAAGTTTGTTGGTAGTATAAATAGCTTTGTCTAGAGTAGAATTAAGTAGTCGTAACAATTTTGTATGTGCTGCTTTCTTACTCTTGTAATTGACTTTGCTATATCAATGAACTGAGAATTTTATTGATATTTGCTTGATTTGATTACAATTGTTTGTGTTTCTTTGAATTGTTCATATAATTTGTTACAGATTGATGCATTTGATCCTATCAGGGTTTATTGGACCATTATCAAAGTTGTTTAACCGTTTAAACAAGAAAAACGCAGCGGAAACAAACCTTAATATAATGTTATGTAATCTGAAAATTAAGGTACTTTATATGTCAACAACAAACCCAAGAACATAGGGATCATATATATGTGAATAGACTAGCTATCAAGAAGAAATAACAACCAAACATTACACATAATGCTACCTATGAAGAGCTGCCAAAAACGTTAGATGAACTACCTTCTAGAGGCTGCCCAAAAACGTTGGATGTGAAGAAGAGGATGAAGTCTTGAATGACCAAAACACCAAGGTAGATGTCCTCAAGCTTCCATACCCACAAGCATGATGCAAACACCTTTCTTGCTAGGATTTGTGCACCAAAACGGATCAAGAATGCTGTTGGAATCCCATTCTAGCCGTGAACTCCTTCTTCCAATAGAGAGAGAGAGAGCATGTTCTTGTGACCCCTTTTGCATGTATGAGAGAGATTGATAGTTGGAGAGTGTGTTTTGTTTTAAAGAGGGTGTAGTTTCAAGGCAACAAAATGACCAAGCATACCCCTAAAGGGGCGGCCGCATCTTGTGTTTAAAAATGGGTTCCCCCCATTTTTAAAACACCCACTTAATGTGAATTAGATATATAGTTAGTTATATAATTAACCTTTTAAATATATAACTTAAACACACTATTATTATTTGATGTTATTTAACAAAAATAACATTATAAATAATATCCATGAACAAAATATCCTTATAAGTTGTTCTTTCTCACATACATTTATTTAGAAAACCCATTTTCTAAATTGGTGTTGATATTTAATTGTATGATCATATCATCAATTAAATATTAATTGGTGTTTGCTAAACTTGTTATTGGGTATGATCCGACTTGGATCATGACGTACTAACCACATCAATATTCTATGTGTCTTGGGCATAAAGAATCCGACAATCTCCCATAGCACAAGATTCATAGGAGATTGACGCAAGCAGTAAATACCACCTAACAATGGTTTACTACCCTTAATACGCACGACTTAGTAGCCATTTGTCACACCCCCGGGCCCAGGTAGGGTGGGATGTCACAGATTAGCAACAACATACGTGGCAGCGGAAACAAACCAATATAAGAGCTCAAAGGGAGAGAACATCACATGGCATTTCAAGTTTTTAAAAGACACCGGGCTGGAAACAGATCCAGCCCCAAATGTTTACATGTTTCAACATAAATTAAATAGTCATTGTATCAAATTGTTCAAGTCACAAATTGGTCACACAAACAAGGCCATGGTCTCGGGGTTGAGTCTAAGTCTTCCATGACAGCTAAGAGTCTTCACGGGTTACCTGAAACATGCTCAAAAGAAAATAGTGTCAACTAAAAAGTTGGTGAATTCAAGTGCTTAAAGTTTCAAAAACAATAAAAGGAACTCTTAAAGTCCACAGTAAAGGTTTTAGAATCAAGTGTGAAAGCTCATGAAAAATCTCATTTGATTTAAAAGGATCATGTTTTAGTATCAGTCATCATGGGGTATCACAATCAACCCTGCACTTGGTCCTTGGTTGGCCTCTTCTAAACTTGTGTTTAACCGGATATTCCCGAAGGAAGGAACCAAGCCTCAAATCAGTGAACCATACCTGCTAGGATGGTTCACCATAGTTTCTTAATCAAAACTTTTTACATGCCACATACGATCACTCAAGATCTCAGTGGGGTACCTCCCTGTAGCGGGAGCCACTGTGTGTGGGGGATTCCCCAAATAGATCTATCCATATAAAGCAAGCGGTTCACAAAAGAATTAATGATCATGATATAAGTGTCAGCAGGTATCCAAAAGTCCCACATACAAGCATCAAGTAAAGCACAATCATAGTTCATAAAACAACAGAGCATGTTTATCCCAAAAACAGTAAGTAAAAAGGGATCACTAGAACTCACCTTAGATATTAAGCAAAAGAATCCTTCGTGTGCCGGGAATATCTCAAGTCTAGCACCCTATCATGAATATATTAAGTGATTAGCTACTGCTCTAAACCTATTTAAGGTGCAACAAGAGTGTCTAAGTCTTAGTTGGGCGGATTCGGCTTTGATTCGATTAGGGTTTGCATAAAAAGTTTCCTTTTATAGAAAGTCAAGGTTTGTCATGAAATCAAGGGTTTTTACATTATTAAGTCAAGAATATAGGGTAAATATGCTATTAAAGTGACTAAAAGGGTCATTTGAGTCGGTTGTGAAGTTTGGCAAAATTTTACAGTTTAGCCCCTGAAGTTTCAAAATTGACAGTTTCTACCCTTAAGTTTGGTTTCTTGTATTAGATGACATTCGTAGTCAAAAATCAGGTTTATGACCTTAAGCTAACTTATCTTAAGAACATATACCCAAATTTTCAGTTTATGGACTCGGTTTATAAATTACGCGTTTAACGTTGCCGGTTACGGTAAAACCGAAAGGTTTAAGATGGTTACCTATGAGTTTTCATGTTTTTGAGTCTAGGACCAGTAGCTAACTTTTTAAAGTCATTTTTATAAGTTTCCAACCTTTTAAATCACAAAATTTGCCTCTAGTAGTGGAAAGACTCGTTTTTACGTTAAAACCGTTAAAACGCGTTTTTAACCGGGTTTGACCATTTTAAAAGCTTGTTTGACCAACCATTCTAGTTTTGAAGTTATTTATCATTTAAACTACTGGAATAACATGATTTTTATAATTTCTAACCTTATACCCATTTTTCTTAGATTTTCCTCAAAAACGTCTCTCGGTTAGCACCCGTTTTCACTTAAAAATCCATTTAAATTACCTTTTGACCACTAAAGGGGCGGCCTCATCTTGTGTTTAAAATGTGTTCCCCCCATTTTTAAAATACCCACTTAATGTGAATTAATGTATAGTTAGTTATATAATAACCTTTTAAATATATAACTTAAACATACTATTATTATTTGATGTTATTTAACAAACTTAAATAACATTATAAATAATGTCCATGAACAAAATATCCTTATAAGTTGTTCTTTCTCACATACAATTTATTTAGAAAACCAATTTTCTAAATTGGTGTTGATATTTAATTGTATGATCATATCATCAATTAAATATTATTGGTGTTTGCTAAACTTTTTATTGGGTATGACCCGACTTGGATCATGACGTACTAACCACATCAATATTCTATGTGTCTTGGGCATAAAGAATCCAACAAGAACTTGTTCATCCACTGTGATGACTTGATCATTCGTTGTGGGAATAGTTCATCCGCTGTGAACTTGTTCATCCGCTGTGATGACTTGTTCATCCGCTGTGGGAATAGTTCATCCGTTGTGAACTTGTTCATCCTTTGTGATGACTTGTTCATCCGTTGTGGGAATAGTCATCCGCTGTATAACTTGTTCATCCGCTGTGATGACTTTGTTCATCCGCTGTGAAGTGACTCATCGCTGTGAATGACTTAGGCAAAAATTTCTTTATCTACAAATCTAAAAAAGAACATTTACATAGATGTTAATGATTATTATGAATGGTAATGATGTTAATGTTTTTCTAACATATGAATTGTGTGTTGAAACACATGTTTTGATAATGGCAAGCATCATACTTTCTTGCATTAATTCTTAATGCACTTTGTTGAGTCCAACAATAATTGAGTTAGTGTGTTTTAAAACAAACATAGAACAATTTGTATTTAGTATGATTTGAACATAATTTATAATATTCTAGAAAATGATTAAGTTCAAGTTGATGTAAAAACAAAACTAAATGTTTAAAACATAATAATTTGTCACACCTCGGGCCCAGGTAGGGTGGGGCGTCACAGAGTAGTAACTATATATGGCAGCGGAAACAAACCAATACAAGAGCTCAAAGGAGAGAATATCACATGGCATTTAAAGTTTTCAAAAGATACCGGGGCTAGAAACAGATCTAGCACCCAAAAAAATTATACAACCAACATAGAGACAAATTGTATTGTTTAATAGAAATTTTCAATTGTTCATATTGTTCCTTAAGGAAAATAAGCCAATGCCATGGTCATGGGGATAAGTCTAGGTCTTCAACAACAGCTAGAGTCTCTTCATGGATTACCTGAAACATGCTCAAAAAGAAATTGTGTCAACTGAAAAGTTGGTGAATTAAAGTGCTAAAAGTTTAAAAAAATGGACTTAACAAAGTCCTCAGTTGATAAAAAGGAAAGAATCATAGTTTTAACATCGTGGGAGTATCATAATCAACCCTGTACTCTGTCCCGGTTAGCCTATTCTAAAGTTGTGTTTTACCGATCATTCCCGAAGGAAGAACTGAGCCCCAAACCATTGCACCATACTTGCACGGATGGTTCACCATAGTTTCTTAACAAAACCTGTCACATGCCATAAATGACCCCTCAGGATCTCAGTGGGGTACCCTTCCTAAATGGAAGCTGAAAGGATCTAAGCATCTAGTTTGATCAATTAGATTGGATTTGCAGCGGAATAGCGTACGAATTAGAACAAATTATAGCAAGAACACACAAGATGTATCAATGAAACAGTATGGTTATAGAGAGAAAGATAATTTCTGCCAAAAGGTATATTTTCTTCAACACATGCTTCGGCACATTTACAATTAGGTCATCTTCCTTTTATAGGAAAGATGACGTCAGCTGATGTCACTTGACAGTGACATCTAACTGTTATTACAACAAACTACTGAAAGTAGACTAAACTACTAAAGATGTCTAACAGCTGACATCTTCTTACAAAAGACAAGTGTAAACTATTACAACTACTGAAAAGAAACTACAGAAACTACAACGTCTGAAGAACATGCTCTTCAGACGTTTTACAAAGTACTGAAACATAAAAGAAAACTACTGATAAAAAACTACTGAAAGGAAACAACTGAAAGGAAACTACTTAAAAAGAAAACCATCACAACAACTGAAGAATACTTCTTCAGCTATTGTGACAACTTCTAAAGTCTTCAGTACTTGAACTTCAGACTTGAACTTCAGCTGTTGTCATCAGCTGATGTCTTCAGCTGATGTCTTCAGTTGTTGTCTTCAGTCTTTGTACTTCAGCTGATGTCTTCAGTCTTTGTACATCAGCTGATGTCTTCAGTCTTTGTACATTAGCTGATGTCTTTAGTTGTTGTACTTCAGCTGATGTCTTTAGTCTTTGTACACAAGCTGATATCTTCAGTCTTTGTACTTCAGCTGATGAAGTCTTCAGTTGTTGTCATCATCAGCTGATGAAGTCGTCAACAGTTGTTGTGATGTCTGTAGGACTTAAAGGTTTTTCTGATCTGACTCATTGGTTCTTTTGGTCCAACAAACTCCCCCTGAACCAATGCAGCCAAAACCTTTAAGCTTAATTGATGTCCCACTTATTTGGCAGAGAGACTGGTCTTTTTCTTCTGGATCAGCTCAGAAATGACCCAGATCAGCACAGGCCTGGGAAGAGGTTTCAAAAAGTATGATTATCAAAGGATGGATGGGAACTCTATCTTAAGGAACTGGACACAGAGCTATTACCCCATCCATGAAACCTACTTCCCAACTATGAGTCTGTAAGACTCTCTTGTGTAGGCCTCAAGGAAGACTATTTGTTCCTCCATGGTGAGCTCTTCTGCTTCTCCCTCAAAAAGTGACTCAGGCCCATAGTACTCAGAGAGGTATTTGACCAGCTTCCCATTCTTGAGCTCCATAGTTGTTATTGCTCTGTAGGCAAATTCATCAGGGTGATTACCTCTAGAAACCACTGGAGCTCATTCTTCCTAACTTTCTCAAGCCTCTTATACACTAACCCCTTTTTGACCACTTTATTCTCCAGCATCTTTTGTGGGGGCTGATTAGCTTTATAGGCTTTCTTGAAGTCATCAAGGATCTCGCAGGGTGATACTACAATGTCCAGTGTGATCACTTCATCTATGATCTTCTTTACTTGGCCCTTTTATCTCTGTGGAATATCTTTCTTGTGAATCCTATGAGACACCCTGGGATCAGGCCAAATCCTCACTCTCTCTTTTTATATTGAAATGTTTGTCTGAGAGTGTATAATCTCTGAGCATGTTTCTTCATATTTATTATTGATGAAGTGGCAGCATAAGCTTTGTCAACCCTTCTCAACAATTCCTCATCATGTTGTTTGTGAAGCTCTTCTTCTTCTAGCTTCACTTTAATAATTTGCCTTTGGATCTTAGGAGTAATTGTTGAAGGGTGACTTTTGGCCTTTGGCAATGGAATGACAGCTGAAATTGGCAGCTTGTCCTCATCCTCATCATCTTCTTCTTCTTCTTCTTCTTCAAGCCTCAACACCCTTCTCTTCCTCATCTGGGGTGCATCATCGGCTATTGGTTTTGTGGGTAAGGGAGTTGGTTTTGTAGGTTGTGATGTGGATTGTTTTGGTGTGGAAGATTGGGCAGGCTGTTCTAGGAATTTGGATGAAAGTGAGTCTTTGGTGTGCTTGGCTAGTTCAGTCCTGCTCCCAGCACCAGCTTCACTTAGGGCTTCTATGATCAGCCCCTTAGTGAATACCTCAGACGAATAGATCTTGGTGATTATTTCCAAGATGCTGTCCCTGGACCATGATTTAACTTCCAGGACTGATCTCCCCAGATACTTCGAAATGAATCTGGCCATAGCTTCTAATCTCTCCTTTTCTTGTTCACTATGACCAGACCATCGGCTTTCAATCTCCTGTACTTCCAACTTCCTTATCTCAGTATCTAGCTCAGCAATGTCAAAGCCTTGCCTAAACAGCTGATTAATGATTTTATCCATTGACCTGCTGTGTTGGGCATCCGCTTCCTTGACAAGGAGTGCTAGCTCCTTTTCCTTCTCCTTTTCTCCACCCTTCTTCTTTTTATATGTGACATGAAAGTCTTTTTCACTTTTAGTCACCTTTTCTATTTCTTTTCCCTTCTCACTCTCCTTCTCTTTCTCAGTCTCCACTACCATCTCCCCCCAGTTTCTACCTCCTTCTCTACTTCTTTCTCTTTCTCTTTCTCCTCCTCTATTCTCTTCCTCTTGATTGCTTTCACTGACTGAGTCTCCCCCTTGTTGGTTGCATTGGATGCAGGGGTTTGACTGTCAGAAAGCCTTTTAGTCACAACATCATCCACCAGGGTTGTATGTTTGAGGCAAGCCTCTCACCAAGGGTTTTATTCACTTTGTCAGTGATGATAGGTGTAATGAGGCAGGGAATTTTGAAAGATAGCAACCATTTGCTCAGGGGGGTTCTGTCCCTAAGAAATAGTGCTAGAAGCAGGGGCTGGTGGCTGAGATTTTGGGAGTGGCTCTGTGTTTATGAGACCTTCAGAAGAAGGTGCCATCTGTGGGTGAGTGGTGGCAGATGGACTTGATTCTTGAGTCATTTTGGCAAGTAGCTCTTTGAGTCTACTCACCTCATCCTCAAGAATGGTATTGTGAGCTAAAACATTATAGAAGAAGCTCAGATCATTATCAGTTGTAGCTAAATCACCTGACCTCCTGATTAGATTAGGATGTACATGTGTTGAGTGTGGATCAGTAATCACATGTGCCCCTTTGTCTTGGTATTGGGGACTTCCTGTCTCAGGAGAGGATCCTTCATCGGCAGTTGCCTCTGGTGAGGACTTAGAGATGTTACCAACCTCACCCTGTTCATGTGCTGAAGCAGGAGAAGTCGTAGCCTCACTAGATGTTCTGATCTCCTCTTCCACACTAGGAGATAGAACATTATAATCCCTATGCTGGGGGTTCTCAGCAAAACTTGGTTCCTCCCTCTCATTGCTTAGGGTTTTCCTAGTTGTGATAGCGCCTGGGGAGAGGGTGGAGTGTTGAGCTGAGTCAGCACTTCCGCTATGATAAATGTGGGGCTTTTTGGGGCTGTTGCAGTGGGAGATTAGGGTGAATCTGTTTGCAGCTGGGGAGAGTGGTGCTCTTCAATGGTAACCTTCTCAAGTGAGATAGGTTCCAGAGATGTGGCTGCCCCGGAAGTGCTTGCTTCAGGATCCTGTTGAGAGGATGCCTGAGAGGTTGAGGCTGGTAGAGTCCTTATAACTACTGGGTGATTAATTCCAGTAGCTACTTCCTGCCTTTGTAGTGCAGGGGCATCCTCAGGGGACTCAACTCCCTAAGTAGCCTTTTTGGGATTTTTGGCTCTTAGATTGGTGGGGACTTTGGATTTGGAGGTGGAGGCTGTGGGTTCCCGCTGCTTGGGTTTTAGCAGCTGGGCAGCCTATTTGAGATGTTGGTCTGAGTTGTGCCTGGAGTATACTTCAGGCAATACTGCCAGAGTAGGGACTCCAAGGCCAACAAGTCTCTCAGCTTGAAGCTGGTGTTCAATGATGGCCATGATGAACCTTGGATATAATATCCATCGGTTAGCCAAAGGTTTCACTGCCATATCTTTAAGTTCTAAAAATATTATTTCAGAAAAATTTAAACTTTGTTGCTCTAGGATGGAATACAATACCTGTTGCCACCTGGATGACATTTGATCCCATGAAGAAGTTTTAGGGGCAAGACAGACATTGACCATGTGAAAGATCAATCGTTCAGCATCATGGAAGTGCTTCTTGAGGATGGTAGAAGCACGAAGGTCACCCTGGTATCCATGGAGGGCAAAAGATAGATCGGTTATGCCCTTTGGATACTCAGTGATGAAGGTGGCATCATTCAAATTTAGGGTTTGGCGAATGATTGCAGAAGTGATGACCACCTTTTGGTTGTTGACGAACGACTGGAGAGAGACCTCGGTGTCATTCTTCCCAGTGGTAAGGGTGACGTTCGTCCAGAACTGGTTTAGGGATTCGGCATAAATAGTTGGATTAAGAAGAAAAGCCGTTTTGTATGGAGAGTGGACCATTAGATCAATGGTATTATTAAACTTGGTCCAAAAGGGTGATTTGGCAAGGTAAGCAACACAGTTGTGTCTTGGTTTGAGCTGCATGGTCGCCATTAATGTGAGGAGAGAGGTTTCAGAGTTTTTGAACGTTAGGTTTGTGAGAGAATGAAAAACTCTGAAGTTGGGGTTAGGTATTTATAGGGTATGGGTATGAAACGGCTGAAAGAAAACGACTGAAGGTTTTGGTGTTAGTCATCAGTTGTTTTAAACGACTGATGACATGGTTTTAACCTTCAAAGTTTGTAAACAACTAAAGACTTGGTATTAGTCATCAGTAGTTATAAACTACTGAAGACATGGTTTTGGCTTCAGTTGTTATAAACGTCTGAGGACTTGGTGTTAGTCATCAGTAGTTGAAACTACTGAAGACATGGTTTTGTCCTTCAGATGTTTTGAAATGAAACATCAGTTGTTTGAATCAGCTGAAGAGTAAACTTACTCATCAGCTGTTTCATCAATTCAGTTGTTTCATTCTGACCTCAACACTTACTTATCACTCTGATTTTTCAGACGTTTCATTGGTCATCAGCTCTTGTGAACATTTATTCTTCAGCTCTTGTGAACAGATGTTCAGAAGGTATGATGAAATAAATTATTCTTTAGAGCTTGTGAACAAACGTTGTCTTTAGTACTTATGTGTAAGATTACACATCAGTACTTGTGGATAAAATTTGTTCTTCAGTACTTATTTGTTAGAAATAGACATCAGTAGTTATAACCACATCAGTAGTTGTAACTTCATCAGTTCTTTTCAACAAATAATGTACTTCAGTACTTTGAAGTATTTTAGCCTTCAGTAGTTATAACACATCAGTAGATATGAAAAATACTGAAGACTAAATAACTCATCGTACTTATTTTTGACTTTTGTATACTAATGCTCATCAGTACTTGTGACCTCAGAGCATCAGTATTAGTCAATTATTCTAGCTGCAGCATACCAAGCCTTAGCACCAGATTTTGAAAATGTGCACAGTCTAAAGGCTTAGTAAAAGATATCTGCAAGATCATCAGCACTAGGAACAAACTTTGGATCAATCAGACCTTTTTCATAACAATCCCTAATAAAATGATGTCTGGTCTCAATTTGTGTCACACCCTCAATTTTCACCCACGGGGTTTTACCGTTAGGCGTGTGACAAACCAGGATCTCAGACACAGTCATATCAAACGACACTATATGAATTTAAAATAAACGTTTGACTTCAATCAGAGTAAACATAAATGCGATAAACATCAGTGCGGAAGCGTATACACAGAAAATAAACCAACACATGAAAGTTACAAGTGCCAAATCAAAACAAAATGTTCAATGCAAGAAATTTAGATTTTGATGATGCATGTCCTGAGTGCATTCCTGAAGCGTGCATCATGAGCCTATGCGTTCCTGTGACCTGAGAAAACATGCTAAGTGTGTCAACATAAAGTTGGTGAGTTCACAGGTTTAATCTCAGATAAAACGTTGGTAACTGTTCAAATGGTAAAGTAATTAAAGCATATCGATAGGTAGCTAGCCTATAATCATGTTACTTAGCGTTTCGAACCGAAGCTGACTGTTTGCATGTCCCATATGTTTGTCGTTTTCCCGTCACGTCTCACCAGGCAGTGACAAATGTTAGGTCAATAATGCACCCGTTTGACCTCCAATCAAGCTAGCGCGACTAGCCCGGGTGGGTTTGTCAAACCCAGTAGTACTACTCAGAATTACCTCGCTACACATTACTAACGGTTCGATAATGTAAGGACTGTTATGTGTGTTTACACTAACGTAACAAGCGATATCAATAATACTAAAACCATTTATGAAAATGTGTTGGCATATTTTCTCCCCCAAAAAGGAAAGAAAATAAAATAGGGGCCATGAAGACTCACATATTATGTAGTAAGTATGTAGGATGGAAGCCTCCTAAGCGTCGTTTACAATAAACAATCAAGCACCTATTGACAGTTATGTTAAGCGTAATGTTGTGTCTAGTGTTAATAGAAATGTTTAGTCGGGTCGGGTCGCATTGGTTCGGTCGTGGGTAGCACACACAAGCAGGCATACACATATCAGACCTTATGTAGATCCCAAATGGGTTGTCGATAATTGTAAACGGTTAGGTTATTTTAGATTGAAAAAGTATGTGCTTGTTGATAGCGTTGACTTTAATCTTGTGGTCAAGCAATGACACTTTATTGATGTTACCTTATCATCACATGATAGGCACACCGCACACAAGAAGAACTCACTCACAATGACTCCAATCGCATAACAAGACTAGACGCACAACTGGACACTCCATTCACGAATGGGCCTTCAATCGTACGAATCAGCTTCACTTGTACGATTGAACCCTCATTCGTGCGACTCAGCATTCAGTCGTACCACGCAGCACCCATTCGCACGACTCAACAGCCATTCGTACGATTAAACCTTCATCCGTACGAATCAGCTTCATTCGTGCGACTGGATCCTCAGTCGTGCGATACACACAGTCGCACACATTCATCCGCATTGACTCAATCGCATGCAATTCTCATTCGCATGCATTCAATCGCACGACACGCACATACGCATGGACTCAGTCGCACGACACGCCCATTCGTACGGCTCAGTCGCACGACTGACCCAGTCGTGAACTGCAGCAGATCGCGACTGCTGGAGGGGCTGAACAGCCTTCGGCTGTTCCGTGCACGGGTTTCACACATCAAGGACTTCCAGAAACACTTTTCTAACATGTCTAAGTAAAATGCACATGCTGATGGATAACACACGCACCCACACGACCTCATGCATTCGGGTTGAACCCGAGCACCCGAAACCCTAAATTCGTAGAAGTGAACGAGCAATAAAATGGATGACCAAGGTCGTCTACCTACTGGGAACGTGCTAACTCAGCTGTAGCGTAGTCTAGCCGACGGAAACGGGACCAAAGGAGGTGATTTTGGTGCTAGGATGTAGTAGAGAGGAGTAGAAGAAAGTGAAGAAGGAGGTGAAGAAAAGGGGTGTGGAATGAAAGATAGGGCTGGTAAGGGGTTTATATACCCAGCCCTAGTTTGGCAATTTGTCACGTTTGGTCCTCGCACTTAGTCCCCGAGTTCCCGAATTTGTTTCGGTTGATAACGACGTAAATGGGCGAGCTATGTTAACTAAGAGCATTCCTTAAGTAATCCCGTTTATTTGAATCCTCTACAAACACCATTTTGTATTTGAAAAATGTGGTTATTCCTCATGTTAGTATTATATAACATAACATGTTTAACGATGACGGTGGCGATGCTTGTAAATGTTTTAGGTAATAACGAGAATGTAACGATGATAACGACAACAGTCTGAATGGTGTTAACCTGAAATTACAATGTGTCACATTATCCCCTTGTCGAAGGAATTTTCGTCCCGAAAATTAGAACATCATGTTACGAGGTTCAACGGGGGATACAAGGCTCAACGGTTTGTACGTATGTTGAATAGAGTTTCTACGTATCTTAAGAGGTAGATGCCTGATTCTGGAATAGTTGAGGGTACTTCTTCTTCATCTGATCCTCAATTCCCAGGTAAATTTAGTCCACGCTTTGAGTTCCAACGGACCTTGACGATAGGGATACGACTACGTTTGAGTGTCTTGAGCTCTCGGTCCATAACTTCCACTGGTTCCTAGATGAAATGTAGTTGTTTGTTAACCTGTATCTCGTCTAACGAACGACGAGAGTCTCGTCTACAAGGCATTTCCTCACGTTTGAAACATGGAACACACTGTGTACTCCACGGAGTTCTTCGGGTAGGTTCAGCTGATAGGCCACGGGGCCAACCCGTTTGACAATCTCAAACGGTCCCATGTATCTAGGGTTTAGTTTCCCACGTTTTCTGAAACGAATCACACCCTTCCAAGGTGACACTTTCAAAAGCACCTTGTCACCTATGTGAAACTCCAATGGTCGGCGGCGCTTGTCAGCGTAACTCTTCTGTCGGTCACGTGCTGCTGCCATACGGTTACGGATCTGAACGATCTTCTCGGTCATCTCGTGCACAAGTTCAGGGCCGGTAAGTTGACTTTCTCCAACTTCACCCAACAAATAGGTGATCAGCACTTACGCCCATACAGTGCCTCAAATGGAGCAGCTTTGATCGATGTGTGATAGCTATTGTTGTAAGAAAACTCAACTATCACGCAGGCACGCAACATGTCTTCCAAAGTCTGGATCGTACGCTCACTTTGACCATCGGTTTGAGGGTGATATGCGGTGCTCATATCCAACCGCGTTCCCAATGATCGTTGTAAGGATTGCCAGAAGTGTGAAGTGAATCGAGCGTCACGATCAGAGATAATGGAAATTGGCACACCGTGCCGAGAGACTATTTCCCTTAGGTATATACGAGTCAACTTTTCCATGCGGTCAGTCTCCCGGATTGCCAGGAAATGTGCGGATTTCGTCAAGCGATTCACGATCACCCAAATGGTATCGCATCCACTGGGAGTTTTTGGCATTTTTGTGATGAAATCCATTGATATCTGTTCCCATTTCCATACTGGAATTTTTGGTTGTTGAAGTAAACCAGATGGTCGTTGATACTCCACCTTGACCTTAGAACAGGTTAAACATCTGCTTACATAGGTGGCGATATCGGCTTTCATGTTGGGCCACCAGTAAAGAACCTTCAGATCGTGATACATCTTGTCTGAACCTGGATGGATAGAGTATCGTGATTTGTGAGCTTCGTCCATTACTAGCTCTCGTAGGTCTCCATACAAGGGAACCCATGTTCGGTCTATGAAGTAGCGGATTCTGTCAGGCTTGGTTTCCAGTTGCTTCTCCATGCCTCGTAGTGATTCGGCTTTCAAGTTCTCGTATTTTAATGCTTCAAGTTGAGCATTGCGGATCTGATCGGGTAAGCCGGTGTGAATGATGAGTTGTAATGCTCGAACTCGTTTTGGCTTAGGTGTCTCCTTTCGACTTAAGGAATCTGCTACTACATTAGCCTTGCCTGGATGATACTTGATCGCACAATCGTAGTCGTTCAACAACTCGACCCAACGACGTTGTCTCATGTTCAGCTCCTTCTATTCAAAGATGTGCTGGAGACTCTTATGATCGGTGTAAATGGTGCACTTGGTACCGTACAAGTAGTGTCTCCATATCTTGAGTGCAAACACGACTCTCCTAACTCTAGGTCATGTGTCCTGTAATTCGTCTCGTGAACCTTCAATTGTCGGGATGCATAAGCAATCACCTTCTTGCGTTGCATTAGCACGCAACCAAGGCCTTGAATAGAAGCATCACAGTAAAATACAAAATCATCTGTTCCCTCAGGAAGGGATAGAATCGGTGCCGTACAGAGTTTCTGCTTCAGAACCTGAAATGCGGATTCTTGTTTGTCACCCCAACTGTACGTAGTGCCTTTATGAGTTAATGCGGTGAGAGGTTGAGCAATCTTTGAGAACCCTTCGATGAACCGTCGATAATAGCCAGCCAACCCGAGAAACTGTCGTACCTCAGTTGGAGTCTTAGGCGTAGCCCAGTTCTTGATGGCTTCTATTTTTGCCGGGTCAACATGTATCCCATTCTCATTGACCACATGACCCAAGAAATGGACCTCTCGTATCCAGAAGTCGCACTTTGAAAATTTAGCGTACAATTGTTCTCGTTTCAGCAGCTCCAGAATCAGTCTAAGGTGTTCCTCATGTTCTTCCTTATTCTTTGAATAAATAAGGATGTCAGCGATGAAGACAATGACGAACTTGTCCAAATAAGGTTTGCACACTCGGTTCATGAGGTCCATGAAAACCACTGGCGTATTGGTCAACCCGAATGGCATAACCAAAAACTCGTAGTGGCCATACCTAGTTCTGAAAGCAGTCTTTGAAATGTCTTCATCCCGAATCCTTTGTTGATGATAACCTGACCTCAGATCTATCTTGGAATAGAAACTCGACTGTTGAAGTTGATTGAACAAATCATCGATGCGCGGGAGAGGATAACGATTTTTAACTGTTGCTTTGTTCAATTCCCTATAATCAATACACATACGAAAGGTTCCGTCCTTCTTCTTGACAAACAGGACTGGGGCTCCCCACGGTGATGAGCTAGGACTGATAAACCCTTTATCCAAGAGTTCCTGCAATTGGCGTAGACAGCTCTTGTAGTTCTTTTGGAGCTAATCTGTACGGTGCTCTTGCGATAGGTGCGGTTCCGGGTACCAAATCAATCTGGAACTCGACTTGCCGATGCGGTGGGAGACCACGTAGGTCTTCAGGGAAAACCTCGGGATAATCGCGTACAACAAGGATATCTTCAATTTTCTTTTCCTCAGTTTCTTTTTTAGTGACCATAGCAAGGAAAGCGGTATGACCCTTACGCAAGCACTTCTGGGCTTTCATGTAGGAGATGATTCCTGAGAACGTACCACTCCTTTCACCCTGAACTGACAAAACTTCACCACTAAGAAGTGGTACACGAATGATTTTCTCCCTACAGATGATCTCAGCTTGATTCTTGGACAACCAGTCCATTCCAACAACAACATCGAAGCTACCAAGTGTGACAGGCATCAGATCTATATCTAACTCATGACCACATAATCCTAGCTTGCATCCCTTAATGATGTGTGTTGCCTCAGTTAATTTCCCGTCAGCTAATTCTACAGTGTAACTAGGCTCCACATCAGCTAAGGTTACATCTAAGAACTTAATGAACTTGTTGGAAACAAAACTCTTGTCAGCGCCGGTATCAAACAGTATAGAAGCAAAACAACCATTCAGGGGAAACGTACCAGTAACCACATTCTGATCATTCCTTGCCTCGCCAGAACCAATCACAAAAGCACGACCTTTAGCATTGCTTCCATTGTTGCCCTTGTTTCCACTCTTCAACTGTAGGCAATCCATCCTGTAGTGGCCCTCCTTACCACACTCATAACAGCCTCTAGTCGCTTCGCTCTGGTGTGGTTGAGGTTGTTGCTTAGTCATCAGTTCACACTGACCATGATGGTGGAAGTTGCACCGGTTACACTTCGATACTTGCCCGCATAGTTGCTCGATCCCTGACCATTGTTATTGTTGTTGCTGTTCTGATTGTTGTTGGTGAAGCTTCTTAATGAATCAAACCTTCTGGTCTGTTGTTGCTGGGTGTTATTAGAGCTTGAAGACTTGCTGTTGTTACCATCCCATTTCCTTTTATGTTCAGATGAACCAGATGCAGCGCCACGTTTAGGCAAAGTACCCTGTGCCACTGCCTGATCCGTGAGTTTGTGAGCTAGTCGGATAGCCTGCTGAATAGTGACAGGATCAGCAGCCATAACACTACCTTGGATTTGAGGAGCTAGACCATCAATGTACTTCTCAATCCGTTTGTAGGCCGGGGTCACCATCTGAGGACATAAAGCAGCCAACTCGTGTGAACGAGTCGTATATTCCTCAATGTCAGAACCAATCATCTTAAGATTCCAAAACTCTGCTTCTAGTTTCTGGACTTCGTTTTATGGCAATACTCTTCTTTCATCAAAATCTTGAAATCATCCCATGGCAAGCCATTAGCAGCGTCAAGCCCTAAGGTCTGGACTTGTGAGTTCCACCATGTCAAAGCTTGTCCTTCCAGTGTGCCAGAGGCGTACTTGACACGATTTCTAGCAGGACAGTTGCACATGACAAACACCGACTCGAGTTTCTCCAGCCAGCGAAGTAATGAGACAGCACCATCAGAACCACTGAAAGAGTGAGGCTTACAATCCATAAACATCTTGAAGGTACAGACTGTTGGACCTTCTTGATTCAGATTTTGGTTGTTCTGGTCCTGATTGCGGACCTGTTCATAGGCTGCAAGCGCATCAGCAACAAGTTCAATAATGATAGCATTCAACTCAGCTTGAGTCAGGGTGATGTTTCATCGTCCACTCGGGCGTCCAGGTCTTCTTCCAGACATGGTTCTTCAATTCACAATACACAATGGTCACTAATCGGAAATAATTATTGATAAAATAAATTGTATCATACTAGTAGGAATGAAGTATTTGTTTGCATATCAATAGTGAGGCTTTATTAGAACCGAGACCTCATGTCTCTAAGTATGGAAATGAAAATTTGCACTGATTATGACCGTTATCACCCAATAGAGTTGCCACAATTTTCATGCATGACAAATTACAATTACGTGTGCACCCGTGATTCTAATTTGCTTTGCATGGTCACCCATGGTTCCTCCTATTCGAGATAACATACCTTGTCAAGTACCGAGTGTCATCAATGATAAAGGTATCATAGATATATTTATTATACCAAGGGTCAAGTAACTAAGGAGGTACAAAGGATTCGGTTAAGATAACAACGGGGAATCAAGACGATTTGGCCTTTTTCCCTTTGAAGTTCTAGGCGTTTAAATGTCTAAGTCCGATTCTCTGATAGACTTTGAATCTCTTAGTTGTCCATCGTTTACTGCTCAGACTAGCGTAGAAGATAGGATATGTTGGGAATGGTAACAAGTGTGAAAGAGTTGGAAGAGTGAGGTGTTGTTCTCTTTGTTTGTCATCGTTAGGCTAGTCGTGCGGGTTAGAAAGGTTTCTGTGTTCCAAATTGGTAATGTTAGGTTCAATTTATCGTTGCTTTAACTCCGCTAGTGAAGAAACAAGTGTAGATGTTGGAAGTGAGCGAGCGGGATTCTACGCCCCTCTATCAGTCGATAATGATACATGTAACATGCGGATAATGTTATGTTCGTTGAGCAATGTAATGCTAGTGTGCCGGGAGGTTGTTCGTACAATAGTTGCAATCATGTAAAAGTGTCTGTATGATACTAGTGTTGTGTCTAAGGCTATAGTCTGATGCAATGCAATCCTAGTTCTCTATAACCTGTGGCTCTGATGCCAATCTGTCACACCCTCAATTTCCACCAACGGGGTTTTACCGATAGGCGTGTGACAAACCAGGATCTCAGACACAATCATATCAAACGACACTATATGAATTTAAAATAAACGTTTGACTTCAATCAGAGCAAACATAAATGTGATAAACATCAGTGCGGAAGCGTATACACAGAAAGTAAACCAACACATGAAAGTTACAAGTGCCAAATCAAAACAAAATGTTCAATGCAAGAAATTTAGATTTTTGATGATGCATGTCCTGAGTGCATTCCTGAAGCGTGCATCATGAGACTATGCATTCCTGTGACCTGAGAAAACATGCTAAAGTGTGTCAACATAAAGTTGGTGAGTTCACAGGTTTAATCTCAGATAAAACGTTGGTAACTGTTCAAATGGTAAAGTAATTAAAGCATATCGATAGGTAGCTAGCCTATAATCATGTTACTTAGCGTTTCGAACCGAAGCTGACTGTTTGCATGTCCCATATGTTTGTCGTTTTCCCGTCACGTCTCACCAGACAGTGACAAATGTTAGGTCAATAATGCACCCGTTTGACCTCCAATCAAGCTAGCGCGACTAGCCCGGGCGGGGTTTGTCAAACCCAGTAGTTCGTTGCACATTACTAACGGTTCGATAATGTAAGGACTGTTATGTGTGTTTGCACTAACGTAACAAGCGATATCAATAATACTAAAACCATTTATGAAAACGTGTTGGCATGTTTTCTCCCCCAAAATAGAAAGAAAATAAAATAGGGGTCGTGAAGACTCACAGATTATGTAGTAAGTATGTAGGATGGAAGCCTCCCAAGCGTCGTTTACAATAAACAGTCAAGCACCTATTGACAGTTATGTTAAGTGTTAATGTTGTGTCTAGTGTTAATAGAAATGTTTAGTCAGGTCGGGTCGCATTGGTTTGGTCGTGGGTAGCACACACAAGCAGGCATACACATATCAGACCTTATGTAGATTCCAAATGGGTTGTTGATAATTGTAAACGGTTAGGTTATTTTAGATTGAAAAAGTATGTGCTTGTTGATAGCGTTGACTTTAATCTTTGTGGTCAAGCAATGAAACTTTATTGATGTTACCTCATCATCACACGATAGGCACACGACACATAAGAAGAACTCACTCACAATGACTCCAATCGCATAACAAGACTAGACGCACAACTGGACACTCCATTCGCACAAATGGGCCTTCAATCGTACGAATCAGCTTCACTCGTACAATTGAACCCTCATTCGTGCAACACAGCATTTAGTCATACCACGCAGCACCGATTCGCACGACTCAACAGCCATTCGCACGATTCAACCTTCATCCGTACGAATCAACTTCATTCGTGCGACTGGACCCTCAGTCATGCGATACACACAGTCGCACACATTCATCCGCATTATCTCAATCGCATGAAATTCTATTCACATGCATTCAATCGCACGACACGCTTATACGCATGGACTCTGTCGCATGACACGCCCCGTCGTACGGCTCAGTCGCACGACTGACCCAGTCGCGAACTGCAGCAGATCGCGACTGCTGGTGGGGCTGAACAGCCTTTGGCTATTCTGTGCATGGGCTTCACACATCAAGGACTTCCAGAAACACTTTTCTAACATGTCTAAGTAAAATGCACATGCAAATGGATAACACATGCACCCACATGACCTCATGCATTCGAGTTGAACCCAAGCACCTGAAACCCTAAATTCGCAGAAGTGAACGAGCAATAAAATGGACGACCATGGTCGCCTACCTGCTGGGAACATGATAACTCAGCTGTAGCGTAGTCTAGCCGACGGAAACGGGAGCAAAGGAGGTGATTTTGGTGCTAGGATGTAGTAGAGAGGAGTAGAAGAAGAAAGTGAAGAAGGAGGTGAAGAAAAGGGGTGTGGAATGAAAGATAGGGCTTGTAAGGGGTTTATATACCCAGCCCTAGTTTGTCAATTTGTCACGTTTGGTCCTCGCACTTAGTCCCCGAGTTCCCGAATTTGTTTCGGTTGATAACGACGTAAATGGGCGAGCTATGTTATTTAAGAGGATTCCTTAAGTAATCCTGTTTATTTGAATCCTCTACAAACACCATTTTGTATTTGAAAAATGGGGTTATTCCTCATGTTAGTATTATATAACATAACATGTTTAACGATGACGGTGGCGATGCTTGTAAATGTTTTAGGTAATAACGAGAATGTAACGATGATAACGACAACAGTCTGAATGGTGTTAACCTGAAATTACGGTGTGTCACAATATGTTTGGTCCTAGAATGCTGGACTGGATTCTTAACAATACAAAGAGCTGAAGCACTATCCATGAGTAATGGTGTCTTAGTCTCTGTAATGCCATAATCCAATAATTGATTCTGAAGCCAGAGTACCTGGGATGTACAACTTGCAGCAGCAATGTACTCTGCTTCAGAAGTTGATGTAGCAATTGAAGTTTGTTTCTTATTCTGCCAAGAAACTAAACAATTGCTTAGAAATTAGCATCCACCAGAAGTTGATTTTCTGGAGACTTTGCATCCTACACAGTCACTATTAGAGAAAGCAACTAATTTGCAAGAATGCCCAGTAGAATACCAAAGTCCTAGAGATTGAGTAGCTTGCAAGTATCTAAAGATCCTTTTGACTGCAATCAAATGTGATTCTTTAGGTGCAGCCTGAAATCTAGCACAGACACATGTTGCAAACATAATGTCTGGTCTAGAAGCTGTAAGGTACATCAAGGACCCAATCATACATCTGTAAAGGGTTTCATCAACCGCTTTACCTTTCTGATCAACATCCAGTTGTGTGGTGCTGCTCATGGGAGTAGAACAAGGATTACAGTTTTGTAAATCTAACTTATTCAAAAGATCTTTTGTATATTTGGACTGATGAATGAAGGTTCCATCAGTCCTTTGTTTGATTTTCAAACCCAGAAAGAACTGTAATTCTCCCATGGCACTCATTCCAAACTTCTTTTGCATTAACTTTGTAAATTCATCACACAATTGTGGATCAGAGGATGCAAAAATAATATCATCAACATAAATTTGAACAAGTAGCTTATGCTGCCCTACTTTCTTAATGAATAAAGTTTTATCTGTGGAGCCTCTAGTGAAATTATTTTGAAGAAGAAAGTTAGACAATGTTTCATACCAGGCTCTAGGAGCTTGTTTCAACCCATATAGAGCCTTATCAAGCTTATACACCTAATCTGGATGTTTATTATCCCTCAAAACTGGTGGTTGACACACATAAACCTCTTTTTTTATTTTACCATATAAAAATGCACTTTTGACATCCATTTGAAAAACTTTAAAATTTTGAAAAGCAGCACAAGCTAAGAACAATCTAATTGCCTCCAGTCTGGCTACAGGGGCAAAGGTTTCATCATAATCAATACTTTGTGCAAACCCCTGTACAATCAGTCTGGCCTTGTTCTTAATAATTTGGACCTATTCATCTCTTTTATTCCTAAACACCCATTTAGTGCCTATTGCACACTTACCTTGTGGTAAAGGAACAAGCTCCCACATTTGCTGCTTTTTGAACTGAAGAAGCTCAAGCTGCATTGCTTCAACCCATCCATTGTCTCTTAATGCAACAGATAGTTCTTTGGCTCTTGCTGACTGATGAAGAGAGCATAGAAGCAGAAATTGGACAATTGACTTCTGGTTGAGACTCCAGCATTGATATCACCAATGATTTGAGACATTTGATGATCCTTCAGCTCTTGATAAACAATGAGGTCTGTGCAAGTGTTTGTAGGACCTTCAGCAGCAACAGATGTTGATGAAGATTCTTGAAACCATGTTGGTGATGGCAACTCAAATGAAGTAGAGGATTCAGAAATATCATCAGCATTTGTTGTGGATAGATGACTCAGGCAGTTGGTCACTAAATCTGAAAAGGTGAGTACTGACTACATCATCATCAGTACCACCAGGTGGAGAACTATTGACAGGAACAACAGCTGGAGACTGATAAGGAACATATTGCAGTATGTCCAAATCAAATAACTCCATAGGGTTTTATGGAATCTTGTCCTTTGGAGATTCATTAAACTTCACATGCAAAGTCTCTTCAACCATCTTTGTTTTGCAGTTGAAAACTCTGTATGCCTTGCAAGTAGATGAATAACCAACAAAATAACATGCATCCACCTTTGATTCAAACTTCTGGAGTGGATTATTTGTGTTAAGAATGTAACAGGGACACCTAAATGCTCTAATGAATGAAATCAAAGGGGCCAACTGATGTAGCACTTCATAAGGAGTCTTCATCAACCTCTGATTTACTAATACTCTATTTTGCACATAGCAAGCTGTGTTGATAGCTTCAGCTCAAAATGTCAATGGCAAGCCTGTATCAGCCAACATTGACCTGGCAGCTTTAACCAGTGTCCTGTTCTTTCTCTCCATTACTCCATTTTGCTCAGGAGTTCTTGGAATGCTGAGCTGCCGCTTGATTCCCTTTGACAAGTAGAATTCATCAAGTGTGTGATTTCTAAATTCTATGCCATTGTCACTCCTCACACACTTGATTGGAAGGGAATATTGTTTCTCAACATACAACACAAAGTACATAATAGCTTGTGCAGCTTCATCTTTGGAGTGCAAGAAGAAAGTCCATACAAATCTGGAGTAATCATCCACAATTACCAGACAATATTTCTTCTTTGCCATGCTCATCACTCTGACAGGACCAAAAAGATCCATATGCAATAATTGCAAGCAGGCAGTGGACTTTGCCTCTTCTATTGGAGGGAATGATACTTTGTGTTGCTTCCCTTTTAAGCAGGCAGTGTAGTTGTCATTTCATTTGAACTCCTTCATAGGCAACCCTCTTACTAAACCATGATGAATCAGCTGGTTCATGTTTTTGAGATTCACATGACCAAGCCTTCTATGCCATAGTTCAGATTCCTGAGGAGAAGCCTTGGAGAATAGGCAAGGATGGCCTTTTAGATCAATTTTCTTTGAAAGATCTAAGGCATATACTCTTCCTGTCCTGGTGGCCTTTAGGAGAGTATGTTCATCCAACACCTTGTCAATCAAACTCAGAACTTTGGATGACAGAATCCTGCAGTTTTGGATGGTGAAGAGTGCAACATGGCCTTTATCACACATTTGACTGACACTCAAGAGGTTGTACTTGAGATTCTCCACATGGTTAACATCATCAAACCTTATTTCACCATTGGAAACAAAGCCTTTGCCGATGATGTAACCTTTTGCATCATTGCCAAAAGAGACAAATCCCTTCTTTCCTTGAGAGTAGTCATTAAGAAGAGAGCTGCTCCCTGCCATATGCATGGATCCTCCACTGTCCACAATACCAGATGCTTCTTTAGCATGTTGAAGAACCCTGTATTCATCACAACAAATTAGTTAGTTTTTTAGACCCAAACCTTTTTGGTTTTGGGTCTGTTCTCATCAATAGATTTAATACTAACTTGTTTGTTATGATTGACAGTCTGAGGTGGTGGAGATGGTGTAGAAAAGGATTCCTTTGGCTTGGTTTTCCTTTTCTGTGGTTTCAGCACAGGAGCATCTAATTGGTGGACTCTCCCAATAGATGTTGAACCATCATGACAAGTTGTGTCTGATTGTTTGCTAAAGCTTTCAGCTCATCAGACACATCAGCCCTTGGCTATGATGGGTTCCTGTGTTGCACCATCTTCGTTTGAGCAACCTTACTTTTGCCTGATGAAACCCTTCCTTCTTTTTGGATTTCTTTATGGACTTTAGGGTTTCAGGTTGAGATGTTGCTGGTACAAACTTGGTTTTAAACTCATCTTTCATTTTATTAATCTTCTTTTAATTTTCTGATTTTGATTGAGTTTGGAACCCTTTCTATACAAGCAATCATCAGTAAGATGATTGAATAAGCCACATATTTCACATGGCTTCTTCTTCATCTTTAGTTGATCATCTACTGAAGAAGATGAAACTACTGAAGATTTGTTCTTCAACCGTTTTCTATCAGTACTTGTAGTTTTCTTCCTTTCAGTACTTGCTTTCCTGATATCTTCTTCAGTAGTTTTCAAACCCTTTCTACTTGCAGTTTTCTTCCCTTCAGTACTTGCAGTAGTTTGGGTTTGTTCTTCAGGTGTTGTAACTTGTGCTTCAGTACTTTCAGTACTTTGTGAGACAACACCTGAAGTGATCAACTCTTTGGTCATGTGACTGTCAGCATTTGAACCATCAGCTGTTTCAGCATTAGCTGATTGGTTTTGTGAGGAATTAATGCTGACTTCATCCTCTGACTTTGGTGCTTTATCAGAAGATGAATCATACGATGAGGTGGATTGGTTATTGCTTTCTCCTTCAAGTTCTACTTCTACCTTGGGAGTAAAATCTGTAGGAGTAGCAGTGTGATTATAACCAATTCCAAACTTCACATTTGAAGCTGATTGCTTGCTGAGAAGCATTTCACAACCCTTGCAGGAGGTTACCCAGCGTTCATACTCAACTTGGGTAGTTGCAAGTGTTTCTTTGAGGTCCTTATACTTCTCTAAAAGTACCTCTTCCTTAGCCTTATCATCAGTGATTTGACATTTTAATTTGTAAATCTCATCATTCTCATCATGCAAAACAGACTCAAACTCAGCTTTTCTTTTGGAAAGTGCTTGCTCTAGCTCAAGATTTTTATTAATTAAAGCTACACTTGCTTCTCTAATAGATGCAAATATGGCTATGCATTATTCAGAACATAACCTGGCTTTGGCCTCTGAAGATACCTGTGATACCTGTGATGAAGCATTTGAAGATGAACCATAGTAGACTCCAGGGCCATGAGAGCAAGGTTTCCAAAGGGATTGTCACCACCATATTGACCAGCACCAGGAAACAGTTGTTCATGACCAGACATATCATCTGGTAAACTGCTCCATCAACAATTCCTGGGGTGAAAAAGCTGTGTTGTTGAGGTTAAGATTGTTGATGAGATTGTGATGGTTGAGGCTCAGGAAGGGCATGTGGTTGTTGAGCAATGGGTGCTTGAACTATGTTTGGCTGAGGCATGTAATAGCAGGGGTAAGATATGGCATATGACCTTGAGGGACAAAATATGCAGGTGATGACTGAGCTTGTGTTGGATGACCAGAACTAGTGGAATGTTGCCCTTTGTTTTGTGAGCTATTGCTTGGGAAGGTGACAAAGAGTGCAGATGAGTTAGATCCAGATGATCTAAACTCTCTAGAAAAGTGTCCAAGCCTATGGCACTTGTGACACCTCAACTTGCTCTTATCAAAAGTAACTTTGGTTTGGCCAAAGAGACTAGGGAATTTCCTCCCAGTTCTTTTGTAGAACTTTTGAGATCTGATATTGATCATTACCATTTGGCTCAAAATATCCATCTCTTCGAAATCATCATCTGGAATGCCCTTTAAATCTTCCATCAAAAAGCACCAGTTATCACTGCTGCCACCTGAACTACCACTCACACCAACAAAAGCATGTTCTACATTAGTAGAGAAATCAATATGCTCATCATAGGCACTTTCTGATGCAGCATACTCTGACTCCTGACCTATCAGTGCAGTATTGCCTGATACAAAGTCATCACTGAGCTTTCCAGATGAGGACAACTTCCTTTTCTGTTCTATCTCTCTTTCAAATGTCAGCAGTTTCCCATGAAGTTGGGTGAGAGATAAAGTGCTCAGATTTGCACTAGAGCGTAGGACAATAGTGTATGTGTCCCATCTCTCAGGCAGGGATCTGAGGAATCGGTTGTTCATCTGGCTGTTTGTATATTCTTGTTTGACCATTTTCAGCTCAGAAATCAAACAGGAAAATCGCTCAAACTGTTGAGTCAGAGACTCACCCTTCATATGAGAGAATGTCTCATATTGTTGGGCAAGGATTTCCCTAGTATTTGCCAAGACCTCATCGGTTCCACCAAATTGTTCTTTCAAAGCAACCCAGAGGTCATGAGAAGTTTCATGATGCATAAGCCCTGAATAGATTTCATTAGGCAGTGCCATGGCTAGAATTCCATGGGCTTTAGCATCAATTTCGAACATCTTTAGATCTTCATCCGAATACTGATCAGGTTTCTTCGGAACCCTCTCATTTGTTTCCAGAGTACTCACCATAGGCTTGTATGGTCCATGCACCACAGATTTCCAACAACCTGCGCTATTGATAGACAAGTGATAGAGCATACGTCGTTGCCATATGTTATACTCACTCCTAACAAGCATCGGAGGCTTTGTTGAGGAGTCAGTATTGTGAGAATCATTGGTTGGTGTCGCCATTTCACAAATTCAGGTAAATTCAAAGTAATTTCAGTAAATCTAGCGCAAAACCATGTAGAACCTCAAATTGAATGACCAGAAGCAGCAGAAACTCAATCTCTATAACCGATTCTTGCAAATTTGCTAATTCGATCAAACGTAGATGTCTAAAGAGCAGTTTCAATGATCAATTGTTAAATCGATCAATGATTAACCAGCTCTGATACCATTTGAAAGGATCTAAGCATCTAGTTTGATCAATTAGATTGGATTTGCAGCGGAATAGCGTACGAATTAGAATAAATTATAGTAAGAACACACAAGATGTATCAATGAAACAGTATGGTTATAGAGAGAGAGAGAGAATTTCTGCCAAAAGGTATACATTCAACACATGCTTCAGCACATTTACAATTAGGTCATCTTTCCTTTTATTGGAAAGATGACGTCAGCTGATGTCACTTGACAGTGACATCTAACCGTTATTACAACAAACTACTGAAAGTAGACTAAACTACTGAAGATGTCTAACAGCTGACATCTTCTTACAAAAGACAAGTGTAAACTATTACAACTACTAAAAAGAAACTACTAAAACTACAACGTCTGAAGAACATGCTCTTCACACGTATTACAAAGTGCTGAAACATAAAAGAATACTACTGATAAGAAACTACTGAAAGGAAACAACTGAAAGGAAACTACTGAAAAAGAAAACCATCACAACAACTGAAGAATACTTCTTCAGCTGTTGTGACAACTTCTGAAGTCTTGAGTACTTGAACTTCAGACTTGAACTTCAGCTGTTGTCATCAGCTGATGTCTTCAGCTGATGTCTTCAGTTGTTGTCTTCAGTCTTTGTACTTCAGCTGATGTCTTTAGTCTTTGTACATCAGCTGATGTCTTCAGTCTTTGTACATCAGCTGATGTCTTCAGATGTTGTACTTCAGCTGATGTCTTCAGTCTTTGTACATCAGCTGATATCTTCAGTCTTTGTACTTCAGCTGATGAAGTCTTCAGTTGTTGTCATCATCAGCTGATGAAGTCTTCAGCAGTTGTTGTGATGTCTGTGGGACTTAAAGGTTTTTCTAATCTGACTCATTGGTTCTTTTGGTCCAACAGAAGCCACCGTGTGTGGGGGATTCCCCAAATAGATCTATCCATATAAAACAAGCGGTTCACGAAAGAATTAATGATCATGATTTAAGTATCAGCAGGTAACCATAAATCCCACATACAATCACCAAGTAAAGCATAATTATAGTTCATAAATAGCAGAGCATGTTTCATCCCAAAGCAGTAGTAAAAAGGGGGATCACTAGAACTCATCTTAGGTGTTAAGCAAAAATAACTCTTCGCGTGCCAGGAATGTCTCAAGCCTAGCACCCTAGCATCTATATTATGTGGTAAGCTACTGCTCTAAACTCAATTCAAAGTTTATAAAGTATGTCAAAGACTTAGTCGTCGGATTCGGCTTTGATTCGATTAGGGTTTGTATAAAAAGTTTACTTTTATGGAAAGTCATGGTTTCTTATGTAATTTAGGATTTTTCCCCATTAAGTTAATGATATAGGCTAAATAATATTGACAGTTTCTACCCTCAGGTTTGGTTTCTTGTAGTAAATGACTTTTATGACCAAAAATCAGGTTCTTGAAGTTAAATTAACTTATTATTAAGTAAGTGTACACAAATTTTCAGATTATAGGTCCGGTTTAATACCTATGTGTTTAACATTCCCGGTCACGGTAAAACCAAAGGGTTTTAACGGTTAATTATGAACTTTCATGTTTTTGAGTCTTAGACCATAGATAACATTTTCAAGACATTTTTCTATGTTTCAAGTCCTTTGATTATGAAATTTTTGCCTCTAATGGTTGAAAGCCTCGTTTTTGTGTTTAACCCGTTAAAACGCGTTTTTAACCGAATTGACCGTTTAAAAGCTTGTTTGACCAATTTTTCTACTTTATAAGTAATTTTTTCACTTAACCTACTGTAATAATACGGTTTTTATAAATTTTAGCTCTCCACCCATATTTCTTAGATTTTCCTCAAAAACATCTCCCGGTTAATACTCGTTTTTAACTAAAAACCCATTTACTTACCTTATTGACCACTTAATCGACCCATTTACTCTAGATCATTTTATTATCCATTATTAAGCCTGGAATTCTCTTTAGAAAGTTTAAAGTCCAAGCTCTCTTGTTTTTAAGTCATTTTACCATGTTTCGGGTCCTGAAAGTGACTAAAATGGGTCTAATCTTAACATGTCTTTCATTTCTAGAGATTAACCATTTACCACACACTTAATATTCATCAAAACTTTCTGAAATCCAATCCCAAACTCATGGCCTAGTCATTCAATACATCAATAAACTACCAACTTAATGATTAAGCCCTAACCGACCATTACACATGTGTAAATCATTATAACTTGAGTTTAAACATTACCAAAACCTCATTTAACTTCAAAATCAGATTATTAAGGTGTTTCAAAGTTGTTCTTGTGCAGGTTATGATCCTTGTTTGAGAGGGTTTTCAAACAAGTGCTTAAATAGTGTTATCTCATGTAAAATGAAGGTTTTCTAAGGTGTAACTCATGCTATAACCACATGCTTATGGTGCATACCATTTGTGACTTTCAAAAAAGGTTATTAGGAGTCTTATGAACCATTAATAATCAGATTACAAGTTTTTCTTCGAAGGGTTACAAGATGTGCAAGTTAGGTGGTGCAAAACACCCAAAAAGAGGGTTTTCATGGTGGAAATCGGTTTCCACCTCAAGAATGACCAATATAACGTGTAAGATACCTTTAGTGAAGTTAAAATCTCCTCAAGAACAAGGTGATGGTGTCGGGTTTCTGCTACAACAAAGAAAGGAGGTGGTTTTAGAAGGAGAGTGAAGAAAACACATGAATTGACCATTTTCGGGTGACATGAAGCCTACACTTGGTATTGTTCACGTTTTGGAGAGTGTAGATGATCAAGAATGGTCTGGAAATCCTTGGAAAGGCTGGAGAGTCTCGGACAAGGCTGTAGGATCTCGGACTTGCAAAAATCAAGCACCAACCTTCCCAAAATGGCACCCTTTTATGCTTGGCCGATGGATGTATGCTTGTTCTTCGAAATATGCTGCTGGAAATGGAGAGGAATCAAGTGTTTGGGTGTGTTTCAGCTACAGAGAAACTGAGAGAAGAGAGGGAGAGTGAGAGAGGTGGAATTGCTTGCATGAATGAGGAGTGGATGGTTGAAGGTGGTGGTGTGTAGTGGTGTAGAAGTGTGGTGATTGGGTGAGAGGGGGCGGCCGAATTTGGAGTCTTGTGGGGTGTTTTTGTTTTAATTTTAAATGTAAATTAATATTATGTAGTGTTTGTTTGTTATGTAGAGTGGTATTTTAGATGGTAAAAGTTTTTAGCTAGTTGATGTGTCTTGTGCATGATTATGCATGCATTAGCTGAAAATTAATGTGTGTATGCACACATTTTTAATTGTTTCAATAATAAATTGATTTCATTGGAAGGGTGACTAATTGACTTTCCAGGGACACCAAGTTCTAAAAGATAAACTTGAAATAAATAAAATTCACAAAAATCACATAAAATCATGGAAATGCAAATAATAGCAAACGATTATTCTAAATTCACTAATAGAGTTAGATTGTTTCTATTATTAGTACTCATAAGATGGGTGATGATGCGTTTAGGAAATTTCGTCCTGAAATTTTAGCTTCGATTAGATTCCGAACGGGTGGGTTTGAAAAGATGTGGATATCTCTTTCCCATCTCATCTTCTTGCTCCCAAGTGAACTCAGGTCCTCGCCTAGAGTTCCATCTTGTTGGGTTTGTTAGAACATAAAATCATAGTTTAACCTCTTAAACTTTCTGAAAACACAGCGGAAGTTTAGCATTATAACCTTGTTTATAAGCTGAAAAATATGTTCATTAGATGACCATATTAATGTATAAAACAAACCCAAAGAACAAAGGATCATTTATGTGAATATGCAAGCTATGAACATATGTAAATGCACATAAAATCACAGCTATATAGAGCTGTGATTCTACCTTACTGCAGCAGCAAAAGTCGACCACAATGAGAGGAGAAATGATGCTGAAAATGGCGAAGACTTCAAGAGTAGAAGTCCTCAAGCTTGTATACCCCAAGCCCTTTGCAAGAACACCTTCTTGTTAGGAAGAAGACACCAAAACAAGCTCCAAAAACCCTCTATTTTCTGCTGAAAACCCTCTTTTGCTGTCTGAAATTTCGTAGCCTTGAGAGAGAAAAGAGAGCTGATTTTTCTTGTGTTATTGCATGTGTTATGTGTATGAGAAGAAGAGAGACTTTTCTAGTTAGTAGTGGAGACAATAGCATGTGTTATGTTCTTCTCAAGAAGAGATAGTGGGAACATCAAAGGCATGCATGTGCTTGTTCTTCTCAAGAGAATAATAGAAAGCACTAGCATGCACATGCACGCATGGGACGGTTTTGATGTTAAAAAAAAGAGTTTTCTTTTATAAATATCAAACATTAACACACACATATATTGTCTAGTCTTGTAACTAGTTTATGCAATTAACCATTTAATTGTATAAGTAGTATACTCTCATTATTATTTGGTGTTATACAACTAATTTAAATAACACTTCAAATAATATTATTGAACAAAATATCCTAATAAATTGTTCCATCTCATATGCAACTTATTTAGAAAACCCATTTTCTAAATTGGTGTAAATATTTAATTGCATGATCATATCATCACTTAAATATTAATTGGTGTTTGCTAAGCTTGTTATTGGGTATAACCCGACTTGGATCATAACGTACTAACCACATCAATATTCTAAGTGTCTTGGGCACATAGAATCCTACAATCTCCAACTTGCCCAACATTCATAGAAGATTGATGCAAGCAGTAAATAACGCCTAACAATGGTTTACTACCCTTAATACGCATGACTTATAGCCATTCAATAACATCATCCCATCCAAGTACCCTACTTGAAATGATTTAGGTGAATCAATCATCTATCCTTTTGTTACAGATGTCATGTTAAATCCAAGAACACAGAATGATCATTCCTTGTTGATTTAACTTAATCAGGCCTTAGAAATCTAACTCTCAACGAATAAGAGGAACAAATTCCATCTTGACTACATACGTTTCTCACAAACACCTCATGTCATACCTGAACATACCCTTATGTACTGTCCACTATTTCAGGACAGTGAAGAATTAGCTCAAGGTATAATACTTGGTGAATATCAAAACCCAATATGCATCTCAGGTCGGAGGATACCAAATGATATTCGCCTTTACTCAAATTTACTTATGATCAATCGATAAGATTCCATGTAGTAAAATTTAAGATGCGGGTTAGTCCAATATTTGTATCCCACAAATATCTATGAACCTTGGTAGCAACCCATTGCTCTATATTCATCCTTATGAATATCAACCAATCCAAGTTCATAATAGTCTTACCCTCACACTTGTTCCCACAAGTATGAACGACTACGGACATTTAGAGTAAATAATTTACTCATGGATTAAACATGCTAAATTAGAACATTAATTGAAAGATTATAACCAAATAATTTATTCAAATAATAAAAGTTCCATATATAACCAAATACAAAATTTATAGATCAAATCCAATCACTAGAATATCGAAGTCCCATGGCACAAGTATGACCTTCATGCTTTGCCTTTTCAAGGAGCTTCGTGAGAGGATCCGTAATATTTTGATCCATGTGAACTTTGTGAATACATATCTTTCACTTTTCAACTTCATCCCTTATGTAGTTGAATCTTCGCTCATTGTGCCTAATCTTTTGATATGCACGGGGTTCCTTGATTTGAGCAATCACACCCTCGTTATCACAAAAGATTTCTAAGGGGTCTTGAATGGTAGAGACCACCTTTAGATCGACGATAAACCTTTTATTCATGCAGCTTCCAAAGCTGCTAATGAGGCGGCTATGTATTCGTATTTTGTAGTGGACAATGTTACCCTATTCATAATGGAGACATACCCCGATTGTGATCGAAAATAATCTCGATCAGTTTGGAAACTCGCATCCGTGTAACCCTTTACAACGAGTTCCTCTTTCTCAGATCCGTATATTAGAAAGATATCCTTAGTCCTCCTAAGGTATTTCAATATACTTTTAACAGCCATCCAATGGCTATTACCTGGATTCTGCTAATATCTTCTTGTCATGCTTAACGCGCATGACACGTCCGGTCTTAGTGCATATCATCGCATATATGATGGATCCTATAGCAGACGCATATGGGATGTCCTTCACACAATCTTGCTCATCCTTTGAGCTTGGACATTGAGATGCACTCAATATTGTCCCTCTTTAAATAGGTACCATACCTTTCTTAGAGTTTTCCATCTTGAACCTTTTTCAAGATTTCATCAATATATGCACTTTGGTTTAGACCTATCAATCGCCTCGATCTATCCCTATAGATCTTTATTCCCAAAATATAGGCGGCTTCACCGAGATCTTTCACGGAAAAACAATTTCAAAGCCAGGTTTTAACACCTTCCATGGTTGGAATGTCATTTCCAAATAGTAGTATGTGATCAACATACAATACTAAGAATGTGATTACACTCCCACTAGCCTTTTTTGTACACACAAGCCTTGTCAGCGTTCTTGATGAAACCAAACTTTTGTTCTCTTCATTAAAACATTGATTCCAACTTCTCGATGCTTGTTTCAATCCATAGATTGATTTCTTTAACTTGCATACTTTATTAGGATGTTTTGGATCGACAAAACCTTCAGACTGAATCATATAGACATCTTCCTCAAGATATCCATTTAGGAAAGCGGTTTTGACTTCCATTTACCAAATCTCATAATCATAATGACTAGCTATGGCAAACAATATCCTTATAGACTTTAGCATCGCAACAGGTGAGAAGGTTTTATCATAATCAACCCCTTGAGTTTGAGTGAAACCTTTTGCTACAAGTCTAGCCTTATAAGTTTCCAAGTTTCCATGCATATTTGTTTTCTTCTCGAAAACCCACTTGCATCCAACCGGTTTGGAGTTAAGTGGAGGGTCAACCAATTCCTAAACTTGGTTGTCATACATGGATTGCATCTGTACATTCATGGCTTCCAGCCATTTGTCATAATCCGAATTGGACATAGCATCATGGTATGTAGTTGGCTAATCAAAGTCAACCTCATAGCATCCATCCATGAAAATCCATATTTTTTAGGTAGAATGCTAACTCTACCAGATCTGTGAACGTTTTGTGTGTATTGATCAACCTCTTGATCATCATCAACAACCTCTTGTTGACAGCTAGTGTCAACCAAACGTGTATCGGCTTGTGGATCTTGATCTTCATCAAATTCCATTGTTCTATGCGTCAGTCCTTCCATAAGGAACTTGGCTTCCAAGAACTCTGCCCTTCGAGCAATAAACTTGTAAGGCCCCGCTCCCGGGCGCCTTACGGTTGGTGGTTCATCGCACGTAAAACATACATAATGTATATAATCATAAAATAACGCAGCGGAATTAATAAAATATACATTCTCATTCATTCGTAAAAGTCGATACATAATTGACATGATTACAAATACAGCTTTCTCTACTTTGTCTCTCCTCATAGGGTCATACAGCGACCTCTAGAGAAGATATTAAGTTCAAAAATATAAAAATTATATTTTTATACTAAAGAATATATCCTTAAGTAATTCCGTACATCGGAACCCTTAAGGAACACTCTTGACACTCTCATGCAACATATTTCGTTGCATGTGCTGCGCACCCGCACTTCCGGTGCGTGGCAGCATATTCAAAATTAAAGAAGATTTCTTAAGTAATCCCTTTTATGGGAATCCTCAAGAAATCCCATAATGGCATGCAACGTGATGAGTTGCGTGCGTTATGGGCCCACAACGCATGACGTTGCAGCATTATCAAATGGAGAATGCCATCCCAAAAGAGCTGAGTAGCCGCCTCGTGCCATCCCCAGCAACGCTACCTGCCAACTGGAAACACATAAAAAGTCAGCGTTGCTGAGTGAGTTCTAGTTTTATAATAAACATACTTTGTTTATATTAAAACCGTTATTCGTTACACGTGATCATACATCGTACATACATATAGATAATATCTTTATTATCCCGTTCGTTCTTTCGTTCGTTTATCCGTTCGTTCATTCGTTCGTTCATCATACATCGTTATCTTTCACTTCTCGTTTAGGTCCTGTCAGGCTTTACCCACTTCATGGAACGCAGCCATGAATACTGTGGTCGAATGACAAGGACCCCGTCACATCTTTCCTTGCACATTGGATATCTTTTGTACCACTACCAACTGCTATACCCCGAACGTTATTAGCTACCGGGCCGAAGTCATTAAATGAACAGCAAAACGTATGCCACGGTACTAGAGGTAAGCGGTAGGGATACCATACATATGGTCAATCACTAAGAAGGACCCGTTAAACTTATCCAATGTTTGCAAGTCATCTTTCATTAATCCGTTCGTTAATGCATGTATTTATCATCTTTTAATCATTCGTTCATTCGTTAACACATGTTACATCTTTTCTTGCACATCGGATATCTTTTGTACCACTACCATCTGCTATACCCCGAACGTTATTAGCTACCGGGCCGAAGTCATTAAATGAACAGCAAAACGTATGCCACGGTACTAGAGGTAAGCGGTAGGGATATCATACATATGGTCAATCACTAAGAAGGACCCGTTAAACTTATCCAATGTTTGCAAGTCATCTTTCATTAATCCATTCGTTAATGCATGTATTCATCATCTTTTAATCATTCGTTCATTCGTTAATACATGTTACATCTTTTCTTGCACATTGGATATCTTTTGTATCACTACCTTCTGCTATACCCCATACGTTATTAGCTACCGGGCCGAAGTCATTAAATGAACAGCAAAACGTATGCCACGGTACTAGAGGTAAGCGGTAGGGATACCATACATATGGTCAATCACTAAGAAGGACCCGTTAAACTTATCCAATGTTTGCAAGACATCTTTCGTTCGTTCGTTCATTCATTAATGCATGTATTCATCATCATTTAATCATTCGTTCATTCATTAATACATGCATTCGTCATCGTGTTCCTCCTTCGTTATCTTTCACTTTACGTTACATAATACTTTGTTCGTTCGTTCATACGTAAAGCCATAGAAAGATATTCATACATTATGATAAGGAACACACACATCATACATACATCATCATACATATCATCATACGTACATCGTCATACATAACATCACACATGCATCATCATACATCATCATACATAACCTCGTACGTACATAGCTTACATCATCAATCATCACTAGGCACTTACTCCCGTATCCTTCCCGAATCCGGGACTTACTACGTGTCATTTTGGTGCAGTAGCACTAATTGTCCCTCCAAGACCGTGGCGACTCATACTAGGACCTTATATAACGTGTCGAGTCCACAACCATACCTTATACGTATAACACACCCTTATACCCAAATGGGTCATACATACATACGTCAATAAACAAGTTAATATGTGTTCCAGCCCCAAAAATCATTTAAAATCAGTAAATAAGGGGTCCTAGAACTCACCTGTGCTTGACAAGCAGCTCCTCAATCAAGCCTTAAGGTCGCGGGTCACACTACACTGCCTGCAGATAAGTTAACACTCAAAAGAGTTAATTTCTGCCTAATTTCGCTGCTAAGTTCGCAGATAGTTTCGCCCATAATTGCGCCAGCAGTTTCGCTGGGCAAATCAGCAGTTTCGCTGCTAGTTTCGCCGGGCAGCATTCTGCCAGTTTCGCTGGACAGATTCGCTACCTCGAGCGCCCAACTTTCGTTGGAATTCCCTAGTTTCGCAATATCTAAGGTCAACTTGGGCATTGGCATAGTCATCAGCGAAACTATAGTTTCGCTCAGGCGAATATGTAGTTTCGCTGCAGCGAAACTGTAACTTCGCTGTAAATCCTTCCAGTTTCGCTGGACGAACTCACAGTTTCGCTGGTCGAGACCTTAAATTCGCAGAACGAGCTGAAATTTACGAATCAGCTCGTTTCAGCCCAAAAATCCAATCCTTTCCACCCAAACCCTTGGATTATCATCCAGGAAGCTATATCTAAGCTCATTACACGTTTTCTTACTCTAAAACGTGTGTTTTGGGTGATTTTTGCCACTTTAAAACCCAAAAACCCCAAACTCGGGTTTTTCACCAAATGCAGCAATTTGATACGTTTCTTACCTTGATTCTTGTAGTTTAGGAGTCCACAAACACCAGCCTTCGATTCTTGACCACCCGAGCTTCAATCCGGCACTTTCTCTCTCTACACTTTCTCTCTCTAGAATGGCATTTGAGTGAAAATGAGAGTTGCTCAGCTGATCCATCTATTTATATGCCAGGCGTTCCCGGGACCCCAAACTCGTTAAACTCGTGACCCGGAGGGTTAACTCGGTGTAGTACCCGCAACCATTTTATATTCATTAAATGGTTTTCATCCGAGCCCATCACTATCACTTGACTCGATTAGAAAATTTTCCGGGTGTTACAAGTCCACCCCCCTTATTTAGGTTTCGTCCCCGAAACCTGTTATTCTTTGAACAAATGTGGGTAATGTTGTTTCATCTCTTCCTCAGTCTCCCACGTAGACTCAGATCCCTTCCTGTGCTTCCACTGTACGCGCACAAGCGGAACCACTTTGTTTCTTAGCCGTTTCTCTTTTCTATCGATGATCGCCACTGGTTGCTTCACGTAGTTGAGCCGTTCGTCTACTTCGATATCCTCCAGCGGTACAATCATATCTTCGTCGGCCAAGCATTTCCTCAGATGAGATACGTGGAAGGTCGGGTGAATTCCACTCAGCTCATCTGGCAGTTCTAACCTATAGGCCACCTCTCCCACCCGGGCGATAATTCGGAAAGGGCCTATATACCGCGGGCTCAGTTTACCCCGCTTTCGGAACCTAATAATTCCTTTCCAAGGCGAGACTTTCAACATGACCCGATCACCGACCTTGAATTCTATCGGTCTTCGCCTCTTGTCAGCATACGACTTTTGTCTGTCTTTCGCCGCCTTCATGAAGGCTTTGATCTTTTCTAACTTTTCAGTCGTTGCTTCAACTACCTCGACACCACCCAGTTCCTTCTGCCCAATGTCTCCCCAACATACGGGCGTCCTACACTTCCTACCGTACAACATCTCGTAGGGCGGCATGCCAATGCTGGCATGATAACTGTTATTGTACGAGAATTCTGCTAACGGCAGGTGATTGTCCCAACTTCCTCCAAAATCGATCACGCACGCTCGAAGCATGTCTTCGAGTGTTTGGATCGTCCTCTCAGACTGACCGTCTGTCTGGGGTGATATGTCATGCTAATGTGTAACCTCGTCCCCATTGCATCATGAAACCTCTTCCAAAGCTTGGAGGTAAACTGGGTGTCACGGTCAGACACAATAGACACCGGTACGCCATGACGAGCTACAATTTCTTTGATAAATAGATCCGCCAATCTTTCAGACGAATACGTCTCGCGGATCGGTAGGAAGTGGGCGCTTTTGGTCAATCGATCAACTATCACCCATATAACATCATACCCTTTCGGGTACGTGGTAGTTTCGTGATGAAATCCATGGTGATGTGCTCCCACTTCCACTAGGGTATATCCAACGGTTGGATCTTCCCGTACGGTTTCTGATGCTCTGCCTTGACTTGTGAACAAGTCATGCACTTACTCACATATTCCACCACATCACGCTTCATGCCCGGCCACCAATAGTCTTTCTTCATGTCTTGGTACATCTTGGTAGCGCCGGGGTGAATGGAATATCGAGTCTTATGGGCCTCATCCATGATCTTTCCACGTAGATCCCCGTACCGAGGAATCCACGCTCGCCCAAATCGGGTCTTAACACCAAGAGTGTTCTCACCCAGTTCTGTAACTAGACCTCTCATCCTTTCAGAGTTAAGACGATCTTCCTTCAAAGCCTCATCTTGGAACTCCTTAACCTGCGTCATCACGTCAGAGGTCATAATTAGCTGATAAGCCTTCACCCGAATCGGCTCAGGCCTTTCCTTCCGGCTAAGGGCATCAGCCACCACATTGGCTTTGCCCGGGTGGTAATGGATCTCATAATCATAATCTTTTATCAGCTCCAACCACCGTCTCTGCCTCATGTTTAGATCCTTCTGCTCGAAGAAGTACTTCAAGCTCTTGTGATCCGTGAAGATGGTGCACTTCGTCCGTATAGATAGTGCCGCCAAATCTTCAACGCGAAAACCACCGCAGCTAGTTCTAGGTCGTGCGCGGGATAATTGACTTCGTGGGTCTTCAGTTGTCGAGATGCGTAGGCTATGACCTTTCCGCGTTGCATCAATACGCAACCCAGCCCAGAATAGGATGCATCCGAATAGACCACCAAGTCTTCATTTCCCTCGGGCAATGTCAAGACAGGAGCTTGTGTCAGTCTCGTCTTCAATTCCTCAAAAGCGTCCTCCTGTTCTCGACCCCACACGAACTTTACATCCTTGCGAGTCAATTTTGTCAAAGGTGAGGCTACTTTGGAGAAGTCTTGAATAAATCTTCTATAGTAGCCCGCCAGCCCCAAGAAGCTGCGAATCTCGGTTGGCGTCTTCGGTGACTTCCATTGCATCACGGCCTCAACCTTTGCTGGGTCCACCATTATTCCTTCTGCATTCACTACGTGACCCAGAAATTGCACCTCGCGTAACCAAAAGGCGCACTTGGAGAACTTGGCGTACAATTTCTCCCTTCTCAACGTTTCCAATACTTCCCGAATATGCCCGGCATGCTCTTCTTCACTTCTTGAATAAATCAGGATATCATCGATGAATACAATTACTGATTTATCTAACATTGGTCGGCACACTCGGTTCATCAAATCCATAAAAGCAGCCGGCGCATTGGTCAACCCGAAAGACATGACAAGAAACTCGTAGTGACCATAGCGCGTACGAAAGGCTGTTTTAGGGATATCTTGTTCCTTCACCTTCAGTTGATGGTAACCCGATCAAAGATCTATCCTTGAAAACCAACTGGCACCCTGAAGTTGATCAAACAAGTCATCGATCCTTGGTAAGGGGTATCTGTTCTTCACCGTCAGCTTATTCAGCTCGCGGTAGTTGATGCACATCCTCATACTACCATCCTTCTTCTTTACGAACAGAACCGGAGCACCCCAAGGTGAGATACTTGGTCGGATAAACCCCTTATCCAGCAGCTCCTGCAACTGCTCCATCAACTCTCTCATCTCCATCGGAGCCAAGCGATATGATGCTTTTGCGACAGGTTGGGCACCCGGTATCAGGTCGATCTGGAACTCGATCTCTCAGTCAGGTGGCAATCCCGATAAGTCTTGGGAAACACGTCTGGAAAGTCACACACCACTGGCACATCGTATAGCTGTGGTGTTGGCGTCTCTACATTCTTTACATAACATAAGTAGGCGCTACATCCGTGCCTCATACACTTTCCCGCCACCGCCATCGAGATCACCTTCGGAATCGTCGTAACTCGATCGCCATATATTGTCACCGGACTTCCGTCGGTCGCCGTCAGTCTAATCATCTTCTTTCGGCACACGATATTCGCTTCGTAGGTTGCTAACCAGTCCATCCCTAACACTACATCAAATCCTCCTAGAGGCATCACATGTAACTTGGCAGCAAACCTATGGCCCTCTAATTCTATGGCACAGCCTTCTATCACATCCGTAACCCTAGTGGATTTACCAATAGCGGTTTCTACGTCAAAGGACTCATCAAGGCATTTACTCCTAACAGGCAATTTAGCACAGAAGGTATTAGAAATAAAACTCCTACTAGCACCCGAATCAAATAACACAGAGGCTAAAATTTGGTCTATTAGGAACGTACCGGACACAACGTCAGGGTCCGTTCTAGCCTCCTCCTGCGTCATGGTGAACGCCCTAGCCTTTGCCCTCGGTGCTTCTCCTCCCGTCTTCTTCTCCCTGAGCCCTCAGCCCTCGGCTTCTTGCAATCTCTGCTCATATGACCATTTTCCCCACAGTTAAAACACTTGCCCATTCGGCAATCCTTGGCCATATGCCCAGTCCTCCCACACTTGAAACAGATGTTGGATCCCCACTTACACTCCCCCGAGTGCTCTTTCCCACACTGTCCACACTTCCTCATCCCTGCTCCCTTCGCGACCACTCGACGGTCGTCTACCCTTGCCTTCTTGTTACTTGTCGAGGTATCAGCTCGACCAAACCTCTTTCCCTGCCAACCCTTCTCACCACCTCCTTTCTTACTGCCCTCAGCCTTCACCAATGCAGCTCGCTCATCGTACAACCTCCCCGCCAAATCCACCGCTGACCTGAAAGTACTTGGTCGAGCGGAAATCAAATGCCAACGTATCTCGGCTGGCAACCCCTGAATATACCGGTTGATCTTTCGAGACACCGGCGTCACCTGCTCTGGGACCAACCGAGCCATATCGTTGAATTTAGCAGTGTATTGTTGGTGGGTCATCGTCCCTGCCTCCAACTGCAGAAACTCTCTCTCAACTAGGTCCATTTCCCGTCGAGGACTAAATTCCTCAATCACCAGCCTTTTCAACTCAGCCCACTTCATCTTCCCTATAGTCCTGCTACCCTCAGCCTGGACAATATTGTCCCACCAGCACAACGCCGTCCCCGTAAATGAATGGGTAGCAAACTTCACCTTTTTATCCTCCTGGCAGTCACTGATACCGAGGACCGCCTCCATTTCCCTCACCCATTGGTGAGCATCCGCAGCCGTACCCGAACCATCAAAAGTCGGGGGCTTGCACCTCATAAATTTCCCGTAGTCACAACCCGGGCTGTCTCACGCTCGACCTCCTCCTCCTCCTCTTCTTCATCATCAGAAAGAACCGTTTCCGGCCCTTGTTGCTGTTGTCGCCTCCCTGAGGCTCGATTCCTCCCTCGCCTCTCATCTTCGCGTACAGCTTTATCACCTCAGTCACTACAGACGGTAAGATCGTCTGCATGACTTGGTGCACCTCCTTGATCACTGTCTCTTTCACTGAGGCCCTCAAATCATCACTCTCATCCACTCCCCCCGAGGGAGTAGTATTAGGTTCTTCAGGAACCTTCTTCTCTTGTCTAGGCCTTCCTCTTGTGGCTCGTGGTTCCGCACCACTTCCGCCACTGCCTCCACCAAGTGGGGCTTTAGATGATCTACCACCAACCATCTTCTATCTCACACTGAAAGGTTCAAATACCAACACGGTCATTCAAGGAAATAGCTCAGTTTATGTCAAGTACAGTAAGTTGCTAATTACAGTGGCCAGTTGTGATTAGTCACTTACTCTACTTTTCGCACCCCAAGCATTACCCTTACTGACTACATCAGTATCTAAATCTAACAGCACACATAAACCACATTACACGCGCACATAACTTTGATTATCATTAAGAAAATACCTGATGGCACGCAGCTACTCAGATGGCATTCATCCCCTTTCTGTCCCATTTCTCAGTTTAAGTTTTAGGTTTATTTTTTTGAAAATTTACCCATTTTACTTAAACTTTTGCTCTGATACCAACTTGTAAGGCCCCGCTCCCGGGCGCCTTACGGTTGGTGGTTCATCGCACGTAAAACATACATAATGTATATAATCATAAAATAACGCAGCGGAATTAATAAAATATACATTCTCATTCATTCGTAAAAGTCAATACATAATTGACATGATTACAAAATACAGCTTTCTCTACTTTGCCTCTTCTCATAGGGTCATACAGCGACCTCTAGAGAAGATATTAAGTTCAAAAATATAAAATTTATATTTTTATACTAAAGAATATTCCTTAAGTAATTCCGTACATCGGAACCCTTAAGGAACACTCTTGACACTCTCATGCAACATATTTCGTTGCATGTGCTGCGCACCCGCACTTCCGGTGCGTGGCAGCATATTCAAAATTAAAGAAGATTTCTTAAGTAATCCCTTTTATGGGAATCCTCAAGAAATCCCATAATGGCATGCAACGTGATGAGTTGCGTGCGTTATGGGCCCACAACGCATGACGTTGCAGCATTATCAAATGGAGAATGCCATCCCAAAAGAGCTGAGTAGCCGCCTCGTGCCATCCCCAGCAACGCTACCTGCCAACTGGAAACACATAAAAAGTCAGCGTTGCTGAGTGAGTTCTAGTTTTATAATAAACATACTTTGTTTATATTAAAACCGTTATTCGTTACACGTGATCATACATCGTACATACATATAGATAATATCTTTATTATCCCGTTCGTTCTTTCGTTCGTTTATCCGTTTGTTCATTCGTTCGTTCATCATACATCGTTATCTTTCACTTCTCGTTTAGGTCCTGTCAGGCTTTACCCACTTCATGGAACGCAGCCATGATTACTGTGGTCGAATGACAAGGACCCCGTCACATCTTTCCTTGCACATTGGATATCTTTTGTACCACTACCAACTGCTATACCCCGAACGTTATTAGCTACCGGGCCGAAGTCATTAAATGAACAGCAAAACGTATGCCACGGTACTAGAGGTAAGCGGTAGGGATACCATACATATGGTCAATCACTAAGAAGGACCCGTTAAACTTATCCAATGTTTGCAAGTCATCTTTCATTAATCCGTTCGTTAATGCATGTATTTATCATCTTTTAATCATTCGTTCATTCGTTAACACATGTTACATCTTTTCTTGCACATCGGATATCTTTTGTACCACTACCATCTGCTATACCCCGAACGTTATTAGCTACAGGCCGAAGTCATTAAATGAACAGCAAAACGTATGCCACGGTACTAGAGGTAAGCGGTAGGGATACCATACATATGGTCAATCACTAAGAAGGACCCGTTAAACTTATCCAATGTTTGCAAGTCATCTTTCATTAATCCGTTCGTTAATGCATGTATTCATCATCTTTTAATCATTCGTTCATTCGTTAATACATGTTACATCTTTTCTTGCACATTGGATATCTTTTGTATCACTACCTTCTGCTATACCCCAAACGTTATTAGCTACCGGGCCGAAGTCATTAAATGAACAGCAAAACGTATGCCACGGTACTAGAGGTAAGCGGTAGGGATACCATACATATGGTCAATCACTAAGAAGGACCCGTTAAACTTATCCAATGTTTGCAAGACATCTTTCGCTCGTTCGTTCATTCATTAATGCATGTATTCATCATCATTTAATCATTCGTTCATTCATTAATACATGCATTCGTCATCGTGTTCCTCCTTCGTTATCTTTCACTTTACGTTACATAATACTTTGTTCGTTCGTTCATACGTAAAGCCATAGAAAGATATTCATACATTATGATAAGGAACACACACATCATACATACATCATCATACATATCATCATACGTACATCGTCATACATAACATCACACATGCATCATCATACATCATCATACATAACCTCGTACGTACATAGCTTACATCATCAATCATCACTAGGCACTTACTCCCGTATCCTTCCCGAATCCGGGACTTACTACGCGTCATTTTGGTACAGTAGCACTAATTGTCCCTCCAAGATCGTGGGGACTCATACTAGGACCTTATATAACGTGCCGAGTCCACAACCATACATTATACGTATAACACACCCTTATACCAAAATGGGTCATACATACATACGTCAATAAACAAGTTAATATGTGTTCCAGCCCCAAAAATCATTTAAAATCAGTAAATGAGGGGTCCTAGAACTCACCTGTGCTTGACAAGCAGTTCCTCAATCAAGCCTTAAGGTCGCGGGTCACACTACACTGCCTGCAGATAAGTTAACACTCAAAAGAGTTAATTTCTGCCTAATTTCGCTGCTAAGTTCGCAGGTAGTTTCGCCCGTAATTTCGCCAGCAGTTTCGCTGGGCAAATCAGCAGTTTCGCTGCTAGTTTCGCCGGGTAGCATTCTGCCAGTTTCGCTGGACAGATTCGCTACCTCGAGCGCCCAACTTTCGTTGGAATTCCCTAGTTTCGCAATATCTAAGGTCAACTTGGGCATTGGCATAGTCATCAACGAAACTATAGTTTCGCTCAGGCGAATATGTAGTTTCGCTGCAGCGAAACTGTAACTTCGCTGTAAATCCTTCCAGTTTCGCTGGACGAACTCACAGTTTCGCTGGTCGAGACCTTAAATTCGCAGAACGAGCTGAAATTTACGAATCAGCTCGTTTCAGCCCAAAAATCCAATCCTTTCCACCCAAACCCTTGGATTATCATCCAGGAAGCTATATCTAAGCTCATTACACGTTTTCTTACTCTAAAACGTGTGTTTTGGGGTGATTTTTGCCACTTTAAAACCCAAAAACCCCAAACTCGGGTTTTTCACCAAATGCAGCAATTTAGATACGTTTCTTACCTTGATTCTTGTAGTTTAGGAGTCCACAAACACCAGCTTTCGATTCTTGACCACCCGAGCTTCAATCCCGCACTTTCTCTCTCTACACTTTCTCTCTCTAGAATGGCGTTTGAGTGAAAATGAGAGTTGCTCAGCTGATCCATCTATTTATATGCCAGGCGTTCCCGGGGACCCCAAACTCGTTAAACTCATGACCCGGAGGGTTAACTAGGTGTAGTACCCGCAACCATTTTATATTCATTAAATGGTTTTCATCCGAGCCCATCACTATCACTTGACTCGATTAGAAAATTTTCCGGGTGTTACAAAACTCCTTTTGCTCTATTGGATCAAAGAAGTAGTTACCTATACAGTCTTTGGGATATCCAACAAATATACACTTAGTGGATCGACTATCAAATTTGTTTTGGGTGTTAAGCTTAACATAAGCTTTACTACCCATACCTTTTAATCATGATAGAGATGGAACTCTTTCCATGCCATATTTCAAAAGGTGTCGAACCAACTTTCTTGGTTTGGGCCATATTCAAAATACGAGCCGTGGAGAGTAGTGCGAAAACCCAAGATGATAAAGGTGGTAAACTCATAGCCTTAATGAATTGAACCATATCCTAATAGGGTTCAGTTTTTCCTTTATCAGAATGAAAAACTTAGATAGTTATGTAGAGTTGATTTTCTACTTCATTATTGAAGATTTTGAACATTTCAAAAGCTTCATTTTTATGTGTCATCAAGTGCACACAATAATAGCGACTGTAATCGTCGGTTACAGTAATGAAGTATCTTTTCACCAATCTTTGTCATTGTCTTAAAAGGACCACATACATCCAAATGTAAGATTCCTAATAAGTCTTTTGGTTCACACTTATCAAATGAAACACTTTCATTTGTTTCCAAAATACCATTCTTTTGAAGTGTTTGAATCCAATTCTTGTTTATGTGACCAAGATGACAATGTCAAAGATAATAATAACTTAAACCGATTTTAAGTTTCTTGGTGCTTAATGTGTATAATGAGTTATTATAGGACGAATTATCATGAACCAATTCATGAATATCATTAAAGGCATATCCTTAAAATGAAATACATCATCCATAAAACTTAATACCATTGTATACAAACTTTAAATCATGACCATATTGTTTTAATAGGAAACATTAATTATGTTCCTAGTGGAAGGCCCCCGCTCCCGGGCACCTTACGGTTGGTCGTTCATCGCACATAAAACATACATTTGACATTTATTTATAAACATCTTAAATAAACATTGCGGCGGAAACATTCAAAAGATACATTTCATTTCATCATAAAAGCTTGTACAAAAGATTACATCGTTACTGATTACAAAATCATCATATACAGTGACCGCTAATATAGAAAAATATTAAAATATATTTTTTTCATCATAAAGAAGATTCCTTAAGTAATCCCATTTATCGGAATCCTAAAGGAATCTTGCACTTGCAAGCAACATAATGTGTTGCGTGCATTATGGGCCCGCAACATATTACGTGGCAGTATTATCAAAAGGAGAATGCCATCCCCTACGAGCTGAATAGTCGCCTCATGCCATCCCCCGCAACACTACCTGCCAACTGGAAACACATAAAAGTCAGCGTTGCTGAGTGAGTTCTAATATTATAATAAACATACTTTATTTACATTATAAACCATTCCTTGCTTTCACATAATCATACATCATACGTACACATAGATAATATTCTTTATTATCTTCATCATTCATTTTACATCATCATCTTTCAGTTCTCATATGGATCCTGTCAGGCTTTACCCACTTCATAGCACTTGACTATGATTACTGTGGTTGAATGACAAGGATCCCGTTCATCTTTGCTTGCATATTGAATTTCTTTTGTACCAATACCATATGCTATACCCCGATCAGTCTTAGCTACTGGGCTGAAGTCAACAAATGAACAACAAAGCGTATGCCACAGTACTAGTAGGTAAGCGGTAGAGGTACCATGACCATGGTCAATCACAAAGAAAGACCAATCGACTTATTCAATGCTTGCAAGACTTAATTCGTTCATTCATTAATGCATGTATTCATCATCATCTTTCTTTTCATCTATTCATTTATACATGCATTCATCATCATGTTCCTCTTTCATTATCTTTCACTTTACGTTACATAATACTTCATTCGTTCATTTCCATAATTCGTAAAGTTTTGGAAAGATAAACATACATGATCATAAGGAACATACACATAACATTCATTCAATATCATACAAGACATCATACATATATGGTATACAGCAGGTATACCCGTGCAACATCATCATCATCATCAGATCTTACTAAGCTTAATCCGCATTCATAATCTGGTTCATCCGCATTTGACTGGTCATCCGCATTAGTCAATGCGGATGAGGAATGCCTTACCCGCATTTCCTTCTTCAGTTCATCCGCATTTCTTGCCATCCGCATTAGTTAACGCGGATGACGAATGCCTTAATCGTATTTCGTTTTCTACCCGCATTGGTCAATGCGGCTGAAGAATGCCTTGATCATTCTTCCTGACTTGTCCGTATTAGGTCAATGCGGCCGAGTACTGCCTTAGTCATTTTCTTGTTTTATCCATATTAGGTCAATGCGGATGAAGAATGCTTTAACCGCATTCTGACCTATCCGCATTAGGTCAATGCGGATGAGCAACCTTACCCTACCCGCCTCTTTTTTCTGGTCATCCGCATTGGTCCATGCGGGTGAGCAGTTCACCCTACACTTAAACCCGTGCCGTTTTTTAGCCCTCAATTATCGTCTCAACATACATTAGCACTGATTTATCATATCAGCTACTTAGAATAAACTAAACTTCATGCATATCATAAGAATGACTTCTAAAACATGCATCAGCAGTACGCATACGATCTACATGCTGAAATTCATCTATCTGTTCTAGAAATCTTATATACAGTTAGCATAGCTACCTGAACGGACCATACACACGTATACTCGTACATACATACACGAACAGACCGTATATACATATACATATACATACATGTACGGGTTAAATACCCGCAACTCAAAACAGTTTCAATATGTGTTCTAGCCCCCAAAATCGTTCGAAAAATGCATAAAAGAAGGGGTCTTAGAACTCACATTGTGTTGCTGAGTATGGCTTCTTCAAAACCCGTCGCCGTGAGACCTTGTTCCTCGATTCAGTCTTCTTCTTCTTCTTCTGGTTCTTCCTTCAAAACTCGTAGTCTGCTCTTTCTCTCTCTAAAACTTTCGCTGATTTGGGGTTGTGAGAAAAAGTGTGGGCAGCCATCCCTATGTATATCGGATATTTACTTTTCTTTGTACTTTTTATACAAAACCTCCCCTCCACTTTTTCTTTCTTTTCCTTTCCTTCCAAAATTCTTTCTTTCTCTTCTTCTTATTATTTCTCTTTGACTAACAAAATTTCGGGTGTTACAAGTCCACCCCCTTATAAAGGTTTCATCCCCGAAACTTGTTATTCCTCGAACAGACGTGGGTAATGTTATCTCATCTCTTCCTCAGTCTCCCACGTAGACTCAGATCCCTTTCTGTGCTTCCACTGCACACGCACAAGGGGAACCACTTTATTTTGCAGCCGCTTCTCTTTTCTGTCAATGATTGCCACTGGTTGCTCCACATAATTGAGCCGTTCATCTACTTCGATATCCCCCAGTGGAACAATCATATTTTCATCGGCCAAACATTTTCTCAGATGAGATACGTGGAAGGTAGGGTGAATTCCACTTAGCTCATCTGGCAACTCCAATCTATAGGCCACCTCTCCTACTCGAGCAATGATTCGGAAAGGGCCTATGTACCGCGGACTCAACTTGCCCCACTTTTGGAACCGAATGATTCCTTTCCAAGGCGAAACCTTTAACATAACCCGGTCACCTACCTGGAATTTGATCGGCCTGCGTCGTTTATCGGCATACGACTTCTGTCTGTCTTTGGCTGCCTTCATGTAGGCCTTGATCCTTTCAAGCTTTTCAGTCGTAGCCTCGATCACCTCGACGCTTCCCAATTCCTTTTGACCAATATCACCCCAACATACGGGTGTCCTGCATTTCCTACCGTATAGCATCTCATAAGGTGGCATACCAATACTGGCATGATAGCTGTTGTTATACGAGAATTCAGCTAACGGTAGGTGGTCATCCCAACTTCCCCTAAAATCAATCACACATGCCCGGAGCGTGTCTTCTAACGTCTGAATGGTCCTTTCCGACTGACCATCAGTTTGGGGATGATAAGCCGTACTGATATGTAACCTCGTCCCCATAGCATCGTGGAATTTCTTCCAGAATTTGGATGTAAACCGGGTGTCGTGATCTAACACAATTGACACCGGTACACCATGACGAGTCACAATCTCTTTGATGAAAAGATCGGCCAACCTCTGGATGAGTATGTCTCGCGTATCGGTAGGAAGTGAGCACTCTTCGTCAGACGATCAACAATCACCCATATGGCATCATACCCTTTCGGAGTACGCGGCAGCTTCGTAATGAAATCCATGGTGATGTGCTCCCACTTCCATTCTGGTATATCCAAAGGTTGAACCTTCCCATACGGCTTCTGTTGTTCTGCCTTTACTTGCAAACAAGTGAGACATTTACTCACATACTCCACCACATCACGCTTCATGCCCGGCCACCAGTAATCTTTCTTCATGTCTTGGTACATCTTGGTAGCACCGGGATGAATGGAGTATCGACTTTTGTGGGCTTCGTCCATAATCTTCATTCGTAGATCCCCAAAACGAGGAATCCACATCCGCCCAAATCGAGTCTTGACACCAAACGTGTTTTCACCCAGTTCCTCGACCAGACCTCTCATTCGTTCTGTGTTAAAATGATCTTCCTTCAGTGCCTCATCTTGAAACTCTTTGACTTGCTTCATCACATCCGAGGTAATACTCAGTTGGTATGCCTTCACCCGTATCGGTTCAGGCCTCTCCTTTCGGCTAAGGGCATCAGCTACCACGTTGGCTTTGCCCGGATGGTAATGGATCTCATAATCATAGTCTTTTATCAGCTCCAACCATCGCCTCTGCCTCATATTTAAATCTTTTTGCTCGAAGAAGTACTTCAAGCTCTTGTGGTCTGTGAAGATGGTGCACTTCGTTCCGTAGAGGTAGTGCCTCCAAATCTTTAACGCAAAGACCATAGCTGCTAACTCCAAATCATGAGTAGGATAATTAACCTCATGAACTTTCAGCTGTCGGGATGCATAGGCTATCACCTTTCCCCTTTGCATTAATACGCACCCCAACCCCGAGTAGGAAGCATCAGAATAAACCACCAAGTCTTCGCTTCCGTCGGGTAATGCCAATACAGGAGCTTGGGTCAATCTGGTCTTCAATTCTTCAAACGCCTTTTCCTGAGCCTGACCCCATGCAAACTTCACATCCTTCCGGGTCAACTTGGTCAGTGGAGAAGCAATCTTGGAGAAGTCTTGAATGAATCTTCTGTAGTAGCCCACCAAACCCAAGAAACTACGGATCTCGGATGGCGTCTTTGGAGACTTCCATTGCATTACTGCTTCCACCTTTGCCAGATCGACCATAATTCCCTCCGGATTAACCACGTGACCCAAAAATTGAACCTCGCGCAACCAGAATGCGCACTTGGAGAACTTGGCGTACAATTTCTCCCTTCTCAACGTCTCTAATACTTCTCGAATGTGACCGGCATACTCTATTTCGCTTCTTGAATAAATCAGGATATCATCAATAAATACAATCAATGATTTATCCAACATCGGCCGACACACTCGGTTCATCAAATCCATAAAGGCAGCCGGCGCATTTGTTAAACCAAAAGACATAACAAGAAACTCGTAATGACCATAGCGCGTACGAAAGGCTGTTTTGGGGATGTCTTGTTCCTTCACTTTCAGCTGATGGTAGCCCGATCGAAGATCTATTCGTGAAAACCAACTGCCGCCTTGAAGTTGATCAAACAGATCATCGATTCTTGGCAAGGGTTATCTATTTTTCACCATCAACTTGTTCAACTCACGGTAGTCGATGCACATTCTCATACTACCGTCTTTCTTCTTCACAAATAGGACCGGAGCACCCCAAGGTGAGATACTCGGTCTAATGAATCCCTTATCCAACAGCTCTTGCAACTGCTCCATCAACTCTTTCATTTCCGTCGGAGCCAATCGGTATGGTGCTTTGGCAACAGGTTGACCACCCGGTATCAGGTCAATCTGGAATTCGATCTCTCGGTCAGGTGGCAATCCCGATAGTCTTCCGAAACATGTCTGGAAAAACACACACCATCGGAACATCGGATAGTTTTGGTGTTGCCGTTTCTACATCTTTTACATAACATAAGTAGGCGCTGCACCCACGCCTCATACATTTTCCCGCCACAGCCATTGAGATCACCTTCGGAATCGTAGTAACCGATCCCCATAAACTGTCACTGAACCACCGCCAGGCACTGTCAATTGAATCATCTTCTTGCGACACACGATGTTCGCCTCAAAGTCCGCCAACCAATCCATCCCAAGCACCAAATCGAAACCACCTAAAGTCATAGCGAAGGGTCTAACCGGAAATTTGTGGCCCTCCAATTCGACATCACAACCCTCTATCACCTCAGAAATCCTAGTAGTCTTACCTATGGCAGTTTCTACATCAAAGGGCACATTAACACGTCTACTACTAACAGGCAGCTTAGTACAGAAGGCATCAGAAATAAAACTCCTACTGGCACCCGAATCGAATAATACAGAGGCTAAAGTTTGGTTCACCAGAAACGTGCCAGACACAACATCAGGGTCCGTCCTGGCCCCCTCCTGCGTCATCATGAATGCTCTGGCCTTTGCCCTCGGTTCCTCTCCTCCCGTCTTCTTCACCCATGAGCCCTCAGCCCTCGGCTTCTTGCAGTCTCTGCTCATATGACCACTTTCCCCACAGTTAAAACATTTGCCTGTTCGGCAATCCTTGGCCATAAGCCCTGTCTTTCCACACTTAAAGCGGATGTTTGATCCCCACTTGCACTCCCCCGAGTGCTCTCTTCCACACTGGCCACACTTCCCAACCCTGCTCCTGACATGACCACACGGCGGTCATCCACCCTTGTCTTCTTGTTACTCGTCGAAGTATCACCTCGACCCAACCTCTTCCCCTGGCAGTTTCTCTCACCACCTCCCTTCTTACTAACCTCAGCTTTCACCACCAAAGTCCGTTCATCATATAATCTCCCAGCCAAATCCATTGCCGACCTAAAGGTGCTCGGTCGGGAAGTGATCAAATGCCTGCGGATGTCAGCTGGCAGCCCCTGAATATACCGGTTGATCTTTCGAGACACCGGCGTCACCTGATCCGGCACCAACGGCGCCATTTCATTGAACTTGGTGGTGTATTGTTAGTGGGTAATCGTCCCCGCCTCCAACAGCAGGAACTCTCTCTCAACTTTGTCCATTTCCTGACGAGGACTGAACTCCTCGATCACCATCCTTTTTAACTCAGCCCACTTCTTCTTCCCTATGGCCCTGCTACCCTCGGCCTGGACTATATTGTCCCACCAGCACAAAGCCGACCCCGTGAAAGAGTGGGTAGCAAACATCACCTTCTTGTCCTCCTGGCAATCACTAATATCGAGGACAGCCTCCATTTCTCTCACCCACTGGTGAGCATCAGCAGCAGTGCCAGAACCATCAAAAGTAGGGGGCTTGCACCTCATAAATGCCCCGTAATTATAGCCTCGTGCTTGCTCCTGCACAGGCTCCTCTTCCTCTTCTTCTTCATTATCAGAAATAACCATTCCTGGTCCTGATTGTTCCTGTCTTCCCGAGGACCTGTTCCTCTCTTTTCTTTCACCTTCCCTGACAGCCTTAATTACTTCGGTCACCACAGACGGTAAGATCGTCTGCATAACCTGATGCACCTCTTCAACCACTGCCTCTTTTACCGAGGCTCTCAAATTGGCGCTCTCGTCTACTCCCTCTTGATGAGGGGTCTCGGTTTCCTCATGAACCGCTTCCTCTACCCTAGGTCTCCCTCTCGTGACACGCGGTTCAGCACCACGTCCACCACCACGTGAAACTTTAGATGATCTACCACCGACCATCTTCTACCACACTGAAAGATTCAAACACCAACACGTTCATTCAAGGAATAGCTTAGTTTATGTCAAGTATGGTAAGTCCCTAATTACAGTGGCCAGCTGTGATTAGCCACTTACTCTACTCTTTGCACCCGAGCATCACCCGTCCTGACTACATTAGTATCTAAATCTAACAGCACACATAAATCACATCACATGCGCACGTAATACCAGTTAATCTTTAAGAAAATACCTGATGGCACGCAACTACTCAGATGGCATTCTCTTCCTTTCTGTCCCGTTTTCAGTTTAAGTTTAGGTTTATTTTTGAAAATTTACCCATTTCACTTAAACTTTGGCTCTGATACCAACTTGTAAGGCCCCCGCTCCTGGGAACCTTACGGTTGGTCGTTCATCGCACATAAAACATACATTGACATTTATTTATAAACATCTTAAATAAACATTGCAGCGGAAACATTCAAAAGATACATTTCATTTCATCATAAAAGCTTGTACAAATGATTACATCGTTACTGATTACAAAATGGTCATATACAGTGACCTCTAATATAGAAAAATATTAAAATATACTTTTTTCATCATAAAGAAGATTCCTTAAGTCCGTTTATCGGAATCCTAAAGGAATCTTGCACTTGCATGCAACATAATGTGTTGCGTGCATTATGGGCCCGCAACACATTGCATGGCAGCATTATCAAAAGGAGAATGCCATCCCCTACGAGCTGAGTAGTCGCCTCGTGCCATCCCCAGCAACACTACCTTCCAACTGGAAACACATAAAAGTCAGCGTTGCTGAGTGAGTTCTAGTTTTATAATAAACATACTTTATTTACATTATAAACCATTCCTTGCTTTCACATAATCATACATCATACGTACACATAGATAATATTCTTTATTATCTTCATCATTCATTTTACATCATCATCTTTCAGTTCTCATATGGATCCTGTCAGGCTTTACCCACTTCATAGCACTTGACTATGATTACTGTGGTCGAATGACAAGGATCCCGTTCATCTTTGCTTGCACATTGAATTTCTTTTGTACCAATACCATATGCTATACCCCGATCAGTCTTAGCTACTGGGCTGAAGTCAACAAATGAACAACAAAGCGTATGCCACAGTACTAGTAGGTAAGCAGTAGAGGTACCATGACCATGGTCAATCACAAAGAAAGACCAATCGACTTATTCAATGCTTGCAAGACTTAATTTGTTCATTCATTAATGCATGTATTCATCATCATCTTTCTTTTCATCTATTCGTTTATACATGCATTCATCATCATGTTCCTCTTTCATTATCTTTCACTTTACGTTACATAATACTTCATTCGTTCATTTCCATAATTCGTAAAGTTTTGGAAAGATAAACATACATGATCATAAGGAACATACACATAACATTCATTCATCATCATACAAGACATCATACATATATGGTGTACAGCAGGTATACCCATGCAACATCATCATCATCATCATGCCTATGTTACTCGTTTACCCAAATAGATCAGATCTTACTAAGCTTAATCCGCATTCATAATCTGGTTCATCCGCATTTGACTGGTCATCCGCATTAGTCAATGCGGATGAGGAATGCCTTACCCGCATTTCCTTCTTCAGCTCATCCGCATTTCTTGCCATCCGCATTAGTTAATGTGGATGAGGAAATGCCTTAATTGTATTTCGTTTTCTACCCGCATTGGTCAATGCGGTTGAAGAATGCCTTGATCATTCTTCCTGACTTGTCCGTATTAGGTTAATGCGGCCGAGTACTGCCTTAGTCATTTTCTTGTTTTATCCACATTTGGTCAATGCGGATGAAGAATGCTTTAACCGCATTCTGACCTATCCGCATTAGGTCAATGCAGATGAGCAACTTTGCCCTACCCGCCTTTTTTTTCTGGTCATCCGCCTTGGTCCACGCGGGTGAGCAGTTCACCCTACACTTAAACCCGTGCCGTTTTTCAGCCCTCAATCATCGTCTCAACATACATTAGCATGATTTATCATATCAGCTACTTAGAATAAACTAAACTTCATGCATATCATAAGAATGAATTCTAAAACATGCATCAGCAGTACGCATACGTTCTACATGCTGAAATTCATCTATCTGTTCTAGAAATCTTATATACAGTAAGCATAGCTACCTGAACGGACCATACACACGCATACTCGTACATACATACACGAACAGACCGTATATACATATACATATACATACATGTACGAGTTAAATACCCACAACTCAAAAACAGTTTCAATATGTGTTCCAGCCCCCAAAATCGTTTGAAAAATGCATAAAAGAAGGGGTCTTAGAACTCACATTGTGTTGCTGAGTATGGCTTCTTCAAAACCCGTCGCCGTGAGACCTTGTTCCTTGATTCAGTCTTCTTCTTCTTCTGGTTCTTCCTTCAAAACTCGTAGTCTGCTCTTTCTCTCTCTAAAACTTTCGCTGATTTGGGGTTGTGAGAAAAAGTGTGGGCAGCCATCCCTATGTATATCGGATATTTACTTTTCTTTGTACTTTTTACAAAAAACCCCCCTCCACTTTTTCTTTCTTTTCTTTCCTTCCAAAATTCTTTCTTTTCTCTTCTTCTTATTATTTCTCTTTGACTAACCAAAATTTGGGTGTTACACCTAGTCAAACTAGGTGCATACAAAAGGTTTTGAGAACAACTTTCAAACCATTTGTAAGTCTCAAATAGAGTTTCCCTCCTTGAAGCTCACATTTCTTTTGAACTCCTTTGCAACAATTACAAGCTCACATCCGGTATCCAACACTCATGTGTTTGAAGAAATGACATTTAATATAATGTGAATCACGAAAATTGTATTCGAGGTTTGCCTAGCATCCCTCTTATTTTTCAACTCCTTGAGATAGGAGGGACAATTCCCTTTTATTGTCCTATCTCTCCATGCTCAAAGCATGGATCATTCTCCTTTACTTTAGGCTTCATAAGCTTAGGTTGTTGAGGTTTCGCTTTAACCTTTGCTTTGATGTATTCCTTTCTTTTGGCAATAATTGCCTTAGGATCGAGATTGGCCATTTCTTATAGTCTCCCTCATTGATCGAGAGAATAGGTAGAACCTCTCTACCCATCCCTGCCTCTGTTGCTTTGAGCATTGCATGAATTTCACCGATGCTCTTGTCCCATCCGTTCATATTACAGTTTATTATGAATGTCTCAAACCTTGAGTTAGGCAATCAAGGATCAAATCCTTGGCCAACTACTTTGAGACAGGACATTTAAGCATCTTGAGGCAATCAATGTGGCTTTTCATCTTAAGAATATATAAGATGATATCGATTGGGTTTCTTCCATGTGACATGCATAAATGCTTGAACCGTTTCGAAGCAATCTTACTAATGTTTGTTGAAGGAACATTTCCTTCAACTAGATTATCATGTCATATGCCCTATGATGTTCCAAACCCTTTTGGAGTTCGGGAATCATATTCCCAACATGAGGTAGGAAACTTGCACAGAATCCTTAATGTGCTTAAGCCAATCGTCAAAAGGCCTTAACATCAACAGCGTTGGTTGGTGAGACATGGGATCGTCAAGGACAAAGGCCTTTACTCATTTTGATAACGATTCTCAGTGATAGGGTATGGACGGTCGGGGTGGTAGCATTATTGTTTGCGGCCATTCTACAAAATTTACAAAGTTCTTATTAGTATTTCTTAAAAATTATTTTAATTATTAATACCCTTTTATGTCTCATAGACAATTAATTATTAAAATCTAGAATCCAAGTTACATTCAAATAATGGTTAGGTGACCTTTATCCGATTATTTAATTTAACAAGGTAGTCAGTATTTGACAATTGCAACCTTTTGCAACTTCTAGCCTTTATGGGATCGGTTAAACATCTTATGTTTGGTTGGCATGTTTAATCCCATCAACACCAATGTATGCCATGCTTCGGTGACCCTATGCACATGGTTTCCAATTCAAGTCATCCTACTTACACACACGTGTGAGTTTTCACATACAAGCGGTTAGGTGACCTTTATCCCACAAGTATGTTAGACTTGCCTCAAACACACAAGTTCCCTATAAGTGGTTAGGTGACCTTTATCCCACAAATAGTTCTCAAGTGATTCGAGTGTCGTGTAAAAGGATGGTGTTAAACTTGTTTCAAAAAGGATTTTTGGTTTTCATTAATTCTAGTTTTGAAAACTCCATATATACCTTGTATTTGCATGCTTTCAAATGCAAGGTATCCTATGGTTTATTTTTAATAAAACCTCTTTTATTAAATCATTAATCCTTTTAATAACCTTTTATTAACCACTTAATGATTATAAACCATAAATTTTCATCTTGTTAAGTTTGCTAATGAGTTTGTTATACATATCCAAATATCAAACAACAATCATACAACAAACAACCAAACAAGCATAATATTAACAACCACAATGTGCATAACCATAGCTACTATTGTGACCACACTTGTTTGCCATCACAAGTGTGGTCATTTGGTCTTTCTTAAGGGTTGAATACAACACAAAATTGAGGTCTTCATAGACTCCCACTTGAACTTGCATCCATATGCTTCAAGTCCCTTTTTTTGTGTCTTTGATGTCCATCTTTGGGTCTTGATCTTGTGCATCTTCCTTTTACAAAATTATATCCTAATACATTTTTCTAATAAAAAAATGCACCTAATCTATTATTACATAACCAAATGAATAAATAATTACAACCCAAATAATAAACATAAAATTACAACCTAATTGAATGAATAAAACAAACATTCCAATCATCCAAATCAAAAGGCCAAAGGCTAGGTTATGCACACTAACATATGAACAATCATAAATATTATCAATAAACAAAATAAACCCCACCAAACCCTAAATTTTCAGTTAACATAAACTAAAAATTTAGGTTTGTTTGTCCAAACAAACAATAACCAAACATATCAACCAATTGACATTCCTATCTTTCAAAGTTTAATCATAAGCATGAAGATATAACTTTGAAAGACTTGGGGTTTATTAAATCAACCAAAATCAGCCCCTAATTAGTTGATTAACTTCCTTTAAAATGATTTTTAAAGGATAAGAACAAGCAAGCTATTCACATAACCGGCTCTTGATGCCATTGTTGGGTTTGTTAGAACATAAAATCATAGTTTAACCTCTTAAACTTTCTGAAAACGCAGCGGAAGTTTAGCATTATAACCTTGTTTATAAGATGAAAAATATGTTCATTAGATGATCATATTAATGTATAAAACAAACCCAAAGAACAAAGGATCATTTATGTGAATATGCAAGCTATGAACATATGTAAATGCACATAAAATCACAGCTATATAGAGCTGTGATTCTACCTTACTGCAGCAGCAAAAGTCGACCACAATGAGAGGAGAAATGATGCTGAAATGGCCAAGACTTCAAGAGTAAAAGTCCTCAAGCTTGTATACCCCAAGCCCTTTGCAAGAACACCTTCTTGTTAGGAAGAAGACACCAAAACAAGCTCCAAAAACCCTCTATTTTCTGCTGAAAACCCTCTTTTGCTGGCTGAAATTTCGTAGCCTTGAGAGAGAAAAGAGAGCTGATTTTTCTTGTGTTAGTTGCATGTGTTATGTGTATGAGAAGAAGAGAGACTTTTCTAGTTAGTAGTGGAGACAGTAGCATGTGTTATGTTCTTCTCAAGAAGAGATAGTGGGAACATGAAAGGCATGCATGTGCTTGTTCTTCTCAAGAGAATAATAGAAAGCACTAGCATGCACATGCACGCATGGGACGGTTTTGATGTTAAAAAAAGAGTTTTCTTTTATAAATATCAAACATTAACACACACATATATTGTCTAGTCTTGTAACTAGTTTATGCAATTAACCATTTAATTGTATAAGTAGTATACTCTCATTATTATTTGGTGTTATACAACTAATTTAAATAACACTTCAAATAATATTATTGAACAAAATATCCTAATAAATTGTTCCATCTCATATGCAACTTATTTAGAAACCCATTTTCTAAATTGGTGTAAATATTTAATTGCATGATCATATCATCACTTAAATATTAATTGGTGTTTGCTAAGCTTGTTATTGGGTATAACCCGACTTGGATCATAACGTACTAACCACATCAATATTCTAAGTGTCTTGGGCACATAGAATCCTACACATCTACCTTCACCTTGGGTATGCGGCTTCGTCGGAGTTTCTTGACCAGCCGGTTAGTGATTTCCAAAGGTTCTTCCATGAAGTTCATCTTGTTATCAATTCTTGCTTCTTTCAAAGGTAGTTCCAGGGTTTTGTCCACCATGCACTTCTTCAGGTTTGACACATGAAAGGTATCGTGTATATTACTCAGCTTCTGAGGCAGTTTCAATTTGTAAGCCACAGGGCCAATATTTGCAAGTATTTCGAATGGCCCAATGTGTCTCAGGCTTAGCTTTCCTCTCTTTCCAAACCTCACGGTTCCCTTCCATGGTGGTACTTTTAGCATTACCCAATCACCCACTTGAAACTCTAATGGTTTTTGTCTCTTGTCAGCGTATTTCTTCTGACGGTCCCTCGCTGCTCGTAGACGCTCTTTGATTTTGAAAATCTTGTTGGTGGTCTCCAACACGATGTCGAGTCCCAATACTTGGCTATCACCAATCTCGTTCCAACTCAATAGTGATCGACATTTCCTACCATAGAGAGCCTCATACGGAGCTGCCTTGATACTTGCGTGGTAACTGTTATTATAGGAGAACTCCACCAAAGGGAGGTGGTTATCCCAGTTCCCACCAAAGTCAATCACGCAAGCTCTCAGCATATCCTCCAAGGTTTGAATGGTCCTTTTGCTCTGACCTTCAGTTTGTGGGTGGTAAGTAGTGCTTAAATCCAGACGAGTTCCTAAGGCCTGCTGGAGTGATTTCTAGAAACGAGAAGTGAAACGGCTATCACAGTTGGAGATTATCGATAATGGCACACCATGCCTAGTCACTATTTCATCGATATACAGTTGTGCCAGTTTCGACATGTCGTGGTCTTCTCGAATTGGCAAGAAGTGAGCTGAATTAGTTAGCCTATCCACTATTACCCAAATAGCATCGTGACCTCTAAACATTCTGGTAGTTTTGTAACAAAATCCATCGCGATGTTATCCCATTTCCATTCCGGGATTTCGGGCAGTTGCAACGTCCCTGACGGTTTTTGGTTTTCAGCTTTTACCATGGCACAGGTTAGACACTTCCCGATATAAACAGCGATTGCTTTCTTGATTCCAGGCTACCAGAAAAGTGCCTTTAGGTCCTGGTACATTTTTTCGCTTCTGGGGTGAACCGAGTACCTGGATTTGTGTGCTTCATCGAGGATTAGCTCTCGAATTCCCCCGTGCTTCGGCACCCATGTTCTCCCTTCGTACTAGTATATACCATTGTCACTTGTCTCCAATCGCTTTTCATTCCGGTTAACCATTCTTCTTTTAACTTTTCTTCCTTCAATGCTTCACCTTGAGCTTCTTTCAGCTTCGCGATAAGGTTGGTGTACACACTCATCCTTAAGCCTCGTACACGAAGAGGCTTTTCTCTCTCCTTTCTGCTCAAAGCATCTGCCACAACATTGGCCTTACCGGGATGGTAACGGATTTCGCACTCATAGTCGTTTAACAGCTCGACCCATCTTCTCTGACACATGTTTAGCATCTTTTGGTCCAAGATGTGTTGTGAACTTCGGTGGTCAGTGTACATGATGCACTTCGTTCCATAGAGGTAGTGCCTCCACATTTTGAGAACAAACACCGCGACACCCAATTCCAGATCGTGCGTACTATAGTTCTTCTTATGATTGTTCAGTAGTCTAGATGCATACGCAATGACCTTGTTGTGCTGCATTAGTACGCATCCCATCCCTTCACGCGAGGCGTCACAATAGACCACGAAATCTTCGACACCTTCTAGGAGGGAAAGACAGGTGCACTGCACAACTTTTCCTTAAATGTTTCAAATGCTTCATTTTGCTATTGTTCCCACATAAAGGTTTTGTTCTTCTTAGTCAGTGTGGTCAAGGGTTGCACGATGCGCGAGAAGTCCTTTATAAACCTTCGGTAGTATCCGGCCTATCCTAGGAATTCCCTTATCTCAGTGGGAGTTTGAGGGATCTTCCAATTCTTAATGGCTTCAATCTTGGAAGGGTCAACTTGAATCCCATTCTCATTCACCACATGCCCTAAGAATTGAATCTCTCGCATCCAGAATTCACATTTAGAAAATTTGGCATATAGTTGCTCATTCTTGAGTAGCTCAAGAATTAGCCTGAGATGCTTCTCGTACTCTTCCTTACTGCTGGAGTAGATCAGGATGTCGTCGATAAACACGATCACAAATCTTGTCGAGATAAGGGCGGCATACATGGTTCATGAGGTCCATGAAGTGCATTAGTCAGTCCAAGGACATGACTAAATACTCATAGTGTCCATACCTAGTTCGAAAGGCCGTTTTAGGTATGTCCTCTTCTCTTATCTTTAGTTGGTGGTAACCTGATCTCAAATCTATTTTAGAGAAATAACATGCTCCTTGTAATTGATCAAATAGGTCATCTATTCTCAGAAGAGGGTAAAGGTTCTTTATGGTCAGCTTGTTCAGTTCTTGTAATCGATGCACATACGTATGGTTCCGTCTTTCTATTTCACAAACAGTACCGGGGCACCCCATGGAGAGACACTTGGATGTATGAATCCCTTGTCCAGTAGTTCTTGAATTTGCATCATCAGTTCCTTCATTTCAAGAGGGGCGAGTCGGTATGGTGCCTTGGCTACTGGTGCAGCACCAGGCGGAAAATCTATTGGAACTCAACTTGTCGATTCAGGGGAAGTCCTGGTAGGTCTTCCGGAAACACTTCTGGGTATTCAGAAACCACTGGGATATTTACAATCTTCTTCTCCTCTTTTGTCTTCATCACATAGACTATGAAAGCTGAGCATCCTTCATTAAGCTCTTGGTAGCTTTTAAATGCGATATCATGGGGTATAAAGTGTTACTCCTTTCGCCTTGTACCACTAACACTTCCTTGTCATTCAATGGTATCTTGAGTAGGAGTTCATCGCATACGATTTTGACTCTATGCCTAGCTAGCCAGTCCATACCAACAACCACATCGAATCCTCCTAACTTAATGGGCATCAGATTTATTCTAAATGTATTTCCTTTTAGATTCAATAAGCAATCCTTGATGACTTCATTAGTTTCTAAAATGTTACCATCAGCTAATTCAACGGTAAATGTATCGGTTAAGGTACACGCATCTAAGTCAATCAAAGATCTAAAAGCAGTAGAGACAAAACTAGCAGTCGCTCCAGTATCTAACAAAATAGTAGCAGGATGGTTGTTTATAAGGAACGTACCGTTAACCACATTAGGTTCGTTACGAGCTCCAGCTGGATCCATCACGAATGCTCTTCCCTTAGGCTTGTTGGGCTTGGCATCCTTGTCTCTACCCAGCTTAGGACACTTATTCCTCATGAGTCCTGGATCACCACATTCATAGCATTGTTTTCCTAGTATGTAAGTGCAATCCTTGATTAAATGACCTGCCCTCTTGCATCTGAAACAGGGCATCAGGTTACATTCCCCTTGATCGTGTAGTTTGCACTTGTTGCAAAATGGCCTTGTCTCCAAGTACAGTCTCTGGGTCTTGATTCCCTGATCATCACGCCTCGCACCTTCAAAACTCTTTCTACTTGACCCGCTACTACTTCCAACCGCTCTCTTTACTTCAAACCACTTTCTTTTCTCACCAACAGACTTCCTCTTCTCATCAGCCCTAGTTTGCTCAGTCCATCTAGCCCTAACTAAGTCATCAGTCAAACTGTTGGTAAGGTCAACCGCAGCTTGTAAAGTCAAGGGCTTGGAGGAGCGGACCATTCCCCTAACTCTAGGATGTAGCCCCAGATGAAACGTGCTACACCTTTAGATTCGGGTGTCACCAGATGGGGAGCCAGTCAGGATAAGGCTAAGAAACGATTGATGTACTCCGTGTAGTTGGGACCTTTCATTTCCAGACTCAAGAATTCTGACTCTAGCTTCTCAAGTTGATTGATGGGGCAATACTTGTTGGTTAACAGCTCTATGAATTCGGTCCGGCTTATTCGATTTGCAGCATTCCTTCCACGTGCTTTGAGTGACCGACTTCCACCATTCCAATGTCAATCCTTTCAGTGATTGAGAAGCGAATCTCACCATATGGTCCATTTTGCATTCGCTGATGTCCAAAACAGCTTCCATCTCGTCAATCGATCCGTAAGTCTCTATTGCACCCTTGGTGCCATAGAAGTCCTTGGGTTTGCATGCCATAAAGGTCTTATAGGAGCATCCATTCCTTAACGCTTCGGCTTCTTCGTTATGGTCCTCGTTGTTCCCAGGTCCATCATTACCATTAGTATTACTCCGATCAGCATTGATTTGAGCGATAATGGTCAGAATTGTTGGATTCTATATGCCCAAGACACGTAGAATATTGATGCGGTTAGTACGTTATGATCCAAGTCGGGTTGTACCCAATAACAAGCTTAGCAAACACCAATTAATATTTAATTGATGATATGATCATGCAATTAAATATTTACACCAATTTAGAAAATGGGTTTTCTAAATAAGTTGCATATGAGATGGAACAACTTATTAGGATATTTTGTTCAAGAATATTATTTGTAGTGTTATTTAAGTTAGTTAGATAACATCAAATAATAAAAAGGGTGTATGAGTTATACAATTAAAAGGTTAATTGTACAACTCAATATGAGACTAGTTTAAATTAATGGGTGATTAAATTTAAGGGGGAAACCCCCTTTGATTAAAGATTCGGCCCCCCCGCCCCCTTGTTTTATTGGCCCTTTTGCTTTCTTGTAAACCCCATTCAATAACTAGTCTCACACTCAACTAAACAAAACACGCAATACATGCAAACTTGAAGAAAAACTCTCATCTCTCTCTCCTAAAGAACTCATGGCAGCAGTAGGGAAAAAGAGAGTGTTTTGAGTTATTTTGGTGTTTATTCTCCCTAGCAAGAAGTGTTTGCTATAGAGATTGGGGTATACAAGCTTGAGAGGACCTCCTTGGTGCCTTGGTCGTTTCTTGGTCAAGAACATCCTCCATTTTTGATCCTCTTGCTGCTGGAAGGTAGTATATGGCAGCCTCTATATGGCTGTCCATAATGTGTTGTTTGTGATTTCATAGCTAGTTTCCTTCACATATAAAAGATCCTTTTGTTCTTGGGTTGTTTATAACTTGTAGCATCAAAATAGAACCTGAAATTCGCTTTATAAACCATGTAATAAAGATCATTTCCGATGCGTTTTCACAATGTTTAAATGGTTAAACTATGTTCATGTTATAACCAAACCCAACATTGGTATCTAGAGCCGGTTATGTGGATAGCTAGCTTGTTTTGTCCTTGAAAATTCATTTTATGGACTTTAAAACCCCTTTAGGGGCTGCTATGTTCGTGTATTATGAATCCCCAAATTATCAAAGTTATATCACACATGCTTGTGATTAAACTTGAAAGACATGTATGTTGTATTGTTTGCTTGTTTGGACAAAAAGAAAACCCAAAATTTCAGTTTGTGTTGGCTGAAATTTCACGGTTTTTAGTGGGGATTCATTGTTATTTTAGATGATATGATCATTGTTATTATGGTGCATAACCTAGCCTTGACCTTGTGTTATTTGGATGATTGTAATGGTTGTTTATTCACTCAATTGGGTTGTATAATCATTTGTTTGTGCTTGGTTTAAAGTGTAATTTATTTATTATTGGGATGTAATAAATAGATTAGGCACTTTTCATTTAAACTAGAAATCTTGTATTAGGATGTAAAATCTTGTAATTTTAAGATGCACAAAATGGAAGCACAAAAGGAAGACACAAAGAGAAGGACTTGAAGCATTTGGATGCATTTCAAGTGGGGTCTTTGGAGATCTCATCTTTTGTGTTGTGTTCAACCCTTAGAAAAGACCAAATGACAACACTTGTGATGGCAAACAAGTGTTGTCAACATAGTGGCTATGGTTATGCATGTATGGTTGATTTATATATGCTTGTTTGATTATCTATTTTATGTTGATTGTTTGATATGTGGACATACTTGATAATCTAAATAAATAATCATAACAAGCTAAATTTTCATGGTTCTTAATCATTAATATGTTAATAAAAGTTGTTAAAAGGATTAATGATTTTAATAAAAGAGGTTTTATTAAAAATGAACCATAGGATATCTTGTATTTGAAAGCATGCAAATATAATTACATAGAGTTTTCTAAACTAGAATTATAAAATCTCTAAATATTTTAAAATGAGATCAACACCGTCCTTTTACACAACACTTGAGTCACTCGGGAACTCTTATTGGGAAAGGTCACCTACCATTTTGAGGGAACTTGTGACTTGAGTTGAGAATGCCATATTCGTGGGATAAAGGTCATCTAACCGCTTATTTTGGCAAACTCACACGTGTGTGTAAGTAGGGTGTCTTGATTTGCAAACCACGTCAAATGGATCACCTACGATGTGGTTTCCAAATAGTGTTGATGGGATTAACATGCCGACTTTACATATGATGTTTCAAGTCGATCCATACCTCTAGAAGTTGCAAATGGTTGCAACCGTCAATCGTTGACCACCTTATTAATTTAAATCGTGGGATAAAGATCACCTAACCACTATTTAAATGTAATGTTGGGTTCTAGATTTTAATATGATAATGACCTCAAAGGTATAATTATTAAAATAACAATATTGAAAATACTAAAATTGATCTTTGTTAAATTTTGTAGATGGCCACCAATAACAATGATAATCATGATAATTCATCCACGTCCGCCCAACTCTTTACGAGTCATTCTCTAAAAGGAACGTCTAAATCATAACAATTTTATTCATTGATATCGAAACTTGAGAATCGTTCTCAAGCAGGAGAAACGATCATATGTTTTAGACGATCCTATCCCCTATCAACCTAATGAGGATGATGAGGAGGCCTATAACGACGGGATGAAGTACACTGAGGACTCCATCCAAGTGTCTTGCCTTATGTTGGCAAGCATGACTCCGGATCTCCAAAAGGAGTATGAACATCACGGAGCTTATGACATGATAACCCAGCTGAAGGAAACGTTCCAACAGCAAGCAAGGGTTGAGCGCTTCAAAACGGTTCGAGCACTCCATTCATGTCGTTTGGACGACAACCAATCGGTTTCATCTTATGTACTTAAGATGAAAAGTCACATTGACCGCCTCGAAAGGCTAAATTGTCCCATCTTGAAGGAATTGGCCACGGATTTGATCGTCAATGGCCTTAACAAAAGTTCGAGACGTTCGTGTTGAACTACAACATGAATGCTTGGGACAAAAGCATTGGTGAGCTTCACTCTATGCTCAAAACGGGCGAGGCAGCCATGGGTAAAAGAGTTTTACCCGTTCTCACCATCAATGAAGGTGGGAACAAGAAAATCCTCATCCCGCACCCAAGGCAAAAGTCCCCAAGGGCAAGGGACCCGTATGGGGAAAAGGAAGGGGTGGCAAGGGTGCCACCGAAAGCACAAGAGAAGAAGCAAAAGGTTGCTACCAATGACCCATGCTTCAAGTATGGGGAGATTGGACATGGGGCAAGAAATTGTCCTGTCCATCTCCAAGAGTTGAAAGCAAAGAGGGATGCCTGGCAGACCTAGGTACAATATACATGATCCATTAATTTAAACATAATATCCACTAACACATGGGTATTAGATACCGGATGTGGAACTATATTTGCAATTTGTTGCAGGGGTTCAAAAGAAGTAGCAACTTCAATAAGGGGATGTTAGCCTCTACATGGGCAATGGGGCTAAAGTTCAAGTTGAAGCCCGTGGTGACTACATCTTGAAACTTCCAAATGGTTTTGGAAGTAATTTTGTACAATGTTTTGTATGCTCCTAGTTTGAGGAACATTATTTCTGTAGCCCTATTAAAACATTTTGGATATGTATTATCATTTATTTGACATGAAATTGTAACGCCCCAATTTCCGTTGGATGTATACCTAATAGCAAATAATAACGCTAGCAATATTAAGGACTCAAACTTCAAGAGATAAGATCGATTTTATAGTGAGGGTTAAAATCAAATATTTGTAAGGTTGAGGGACCAAAATTGACAATTTAAGAAAACATAAAATAAACCCTAAGCCCCCCCCCCTTCTTCCCAAAATCAGTCGCTCACCCTCTTTCCCCTACCCACCGAGCGATCTTCCCCCTTTCCCTCTTCGGCGACCTTCGTGGCTACGGTCGGAGCTCCGGCAGCCTGCTCGGCAGCCTGCTCCGGCCAAGGCGATAATCAGAGAACCAACCTCACACCTCCCCTCTCGGCAGCTGCATCCCGACCCCCAATCGAACCCCTCCCCCTTCCATTCTGGAAATTAACGCGACAATGACCGGAGTTCCTCCGGTCAAGCTCTTCGGCAGTCAACAAGATCATGGAACACACGACACCCTCTATAACTCTTCCGTCTCGGTTCAAGCTCGCAACAGTGGAAGATAAGGTCGGGAGTTTGGGTGTTCGGCGAAGCTCGGTGGCACACGACGGCGTTAATGGTGCAATTAACAACCGACATGGTAAGCGGGCTTAGGGGCTGGAATGTGAGGTCGACAGGCCTCGTATAAACCACCGCCTTAGCTCTCGCGGTGTTGGAACTTCATGACAGCAGCCGCATCGACATGGCAGCAACCACGACATATCGGTTTTGGTCCAGCTTCGGTGGTAAGGTTCCAGCGGTCCTGGTTATCTTCTGGTTTGAACTCAAGGTGCTTCGGTAGCCTTCGAGATACCTGGAGTGGGTTATGTTAGGTTGGTCATGCTGGTGATTATGATGTGCGATGAAGATGATCTAGAATAGGAGGTAAGATGATGATGTTGTTTAGGTGAGGATGATGTTACTGTTAGATGATGATCACATGATAATGACGCTATTAGATAATGAAGATGATGTTGAATGTTGATGATGATGTTTTGATTAAGTTATGTTTGTAAGGCTGTTATAGTAAGATTATTTGGACGGTGAGGGGATTATGATGATGATGCTATAATGATGTTGATTCTATGATGATGATGATGGTAGAATGGTGATAGTTCTAAAAGGGTAAGCTGAAATTGTCAATAGCTTAGGAAAAGATAAGGTTAATGGTACGATGTTGATAAGGTTGTATGATTTATGGTTGTACGATGGTGTTCTTATGATTATGATAATTTTGAGGTTGGATTATAATGTTATAATGTCGTCACAAGAATGAGGATATGGTTCTATGGGTGTGGCGACTTGTATGGTGATAATGTTAGTCTTTAAGATAGGAATGATGTTAGTGTTATAGTGAAAATGATAAAGGGGATTCATCATGGAGGCGCGGGTTTTATCAAGAGGATGATGGTGTTATGAAAATGCTAATAATAGGAGTAGAGGATTACTTATCACCCAATGTTAGCCGAGAAAAGATACGTGCGAAATTATGAACGAAAGCTCACACTATGTGTCTGGGGAGGTTGCGATCATACCAGCGAAGTTGTGAACGAAAGTTCATATTTTTATGACGAGTGCAGTTGCAAGCGAACTTATAGTCTCGCTCGGATAAGCTAGCGAACTTATAAGTTTGCTAAGTAGATTTGTAGCAAACTTTTCTGGTGCGTGAGTGCTATTTGGGATTTCTCTTAACTTGCTGAGTCTCTTACATCGAGGTGAGTTCTAGATCCCCCTCTTTATACATGCTTTACTGTTTTGGGGCTGACATATATACCATATGATTTATAATTATGATTATTTTTAAATAATTCGTTATATGATTTGATAAAGTAATAACTGTGAATTACGTATATTTATTGCCTATAGATAGAATGATCTAAAGAAAAATGTGACAATTAAATATATACGGTTACGCGTTATGATGACTAGTACTTGGTATGTGTGTACATAATAAGCTAAGTATTATATATATTAAGTGAAAGATGATACTAATGAGAAGTGGAACTTAACAAATGTTACCCCCGGGCCCGTTTGATGATGAAAAGTCTTGCAAGCACTATGATAGACTTCACTTATGTGAGTCTGATGTATGATGATGGATCCTTATTCATGAGCGGGCTATGTGCCTAGCAATGTGGATCAACTGTCGGGGGAAGCTACCATGAAGATGTGTACCGACGGGGATCGATCAACCGTCGGGGGTAGCGACCATGGATAACGTGTACCGACGGGGATTGACATTAGTTGTCAATCAACATGGAGATCTTGCTTTGTGCAAATCTCGCCTATGATGAAGTGAAACGTAATGAAAGAATGAAAGATAATGAAAGTGCCTAATGTGATGTAAATAATGTTTGTGGTATGATGTATGCGTGTTCATTATATGAAAGGATAAAAGATTATATTTTCTTACTTATATAAAACTAGAACTCACTCAGCGAAGCTGACTTTTGTATGTATGTTAGATTGTTTGGCAGGTAAATCAAGTAAGCTACTTGGAGGGTGAAGACTGGCATCCTGTAAAGATTCAACTAGCTTTTACGATTTGTGTAATAATAAAAGAGTAAATTTTGTTAAGACAATGATTTGTAAATAAAGAACTTCTAGTACAAATTCGGGTTTGACTCTAAGTTGGTGCTTTAGTTTTTATTTATATAATTAACATTGTTATAATTCCGCTGCTTTAATAAATAACACTCTATCAGTTTTGAACTAAAAATAAGGTTTCATGCAAAATGGCCAATTTGTGAGGTTTCCGGATTCGGGGCCTTACAAGTTGGTATCAGAGCCAAAGTTGAGATTTGGGGAAAATTAATTTATAAACCTAAACTTAAACAGAAAATGGGAGCAAATAAAAGGATGCCAGTCAAGAAGCTCCCTGCCAAGAGGTAACGAAATATCTTGTAAATGCTATTCTGATAGGTAGTGCCTTGTTACAGAATTTAGAATCAAGGATAGGGTATGATAACATTAATTGTTGTGCTTGCTTGAATTTATGTGATCTATACGTGCATAGAATAGCGATAGTAGGTTCGAGTGTTAGCGTGGTTCAGGATTGGAGAGTTTAGGACATGAGAAGTTCTATAAGTAGTTAATCTCAACTGGCCACTGTTATTAAAAACTTACGAAACTTGTCATGATCTGAACTTGCCTTGACGGACCATATTGACATTCTGAATCTTATAGGAAGTGGAAAGTTGACAGATGTGTACGAGGTGTGTGATTCCCCGATGAGACCATTAGAGACTTGACAGCGATACCAGTAAAAACATATAATAAAGTTCTAGACTTCGTAACCAGGAATTCAGAAGTGATGTACCCATGGGCCAACTCACAAGTGAGAAGAATTAACAGTTTAAGTTACAAGATCTCCAGGGGAATAGGTTTCTTCAGACGAGTATTTCTTTGCATGGTGTTTCAGCAAGAAATTAGTGATGGAGATGAAAACTTATAATACTCGTCATGATCTGGACCATTGCCTTGAACGATAACGTTAGTATTCCGAATCTTGTAGGTAGCTTAAATGATTGATGAGATGTCTTAAGAAGGTAAAGCGATAATGTAGGAGCTACCTTTAGTAAAGCTATTTGGATAGAAGAGTCTGTAAATGACTGTAAAATAGTAATGGAAAGTTAGGGCCTTCTTCTCTGGATTGCATGTTACCACCCTAATTGGACGTAACATGGTCTTGGATATGAATCGACTAGCTACATACGGGACTAATACTGCACCATATGGAAATATGACCCGTTGGTTTGTACATGATGGAAGTATGGTCATGACTTATGATAATTAGAATTGCATGATTTCAGGATGATCCTAATAATGAGATATAAAAGTCTATGAAACAAGGTTGAGGAGCATATTCTATGTAAATAAAAGATGCTAGGGGCGAAGTCTTAAAGTTGACAGACATAGCTATAGAGCGTGTCTTCCTAATGTGACCCCGGAGGACCTTCTCGGAGTTAGAAGAAAGAGTTTGAGATCAACTTGTCTTCTAGGACTCAGCTTGTATTCATGTCACCGTACCGATGGTTTGTCAGGAATGAAAGAGTTAATGATATAGCTTTAAGACATCCTTGATAAAGGGTCAGATTGATTATTTCTTCTAGATAATACTTCGGTGTTATCACAAAGGAAGATCGAAGAAGGTAGACGTGTGAGGACCGCAGATGGCTGAATAAGCTGATGATGAACGGTAAGCAACTATGACCTTGAGTGGACAAACCATTCCACCATTTGCGAGAGGCAAGTTGGTTTTCATGGATCGATAGTAGGTTGGATCATCAACAGCTACAGGTTGAAGAGCATGACACCCAAAAGATAACATTCCAGTCACGGTTTGGATGCTATGAGTTTCCTTGCAGTATTTATGGACTAAATGAATAGGGTTACTGATCGATGTTCAATGGGTTCGTGATAGTGATTATAGAGGACATACTCATCAACTCCAAGAGTAAGGGAGGCCATTCATGTCACATCCGCGAGGTGTCAAGGACAAGATGGAAGATAATTTATGAGCAACATTCCTAGAGTGAATGTTCTAGTCATGTGAAGTATAATTCTTGAAATCATGATAGAATTGATAAAATTGAAGCAGTAATGTAAAAAGTTCCCCAAGGATGATGTTAGAAATTTGTAGCTTGCGGAAGTGACGAATACTACATACAGTCTGTTCAGTACTTCTTGAAGATAATCTTGCCCTTGGTAAGGCTCACAAAAAATGACACCAAGTCTGAGTGAGAAGTTAGTTAATAAATGTGAACATGAACTAAATAAGGAAGGTTAACATGAGCCTTGGTGATAATGTTATCAGTAAGTGTCGAAAACCTAGAACCATGTGTTCCATACAAAGATCTGACTGAATATATATATATATATATATATATATATATATATTCAATACAACATGGCAGATTAACGGTTATGTTGTTCACAAGGTTAAATACAAGATGATAATATAATTACTCATGAATTAGGGTTCGTAGTCATAATGTTTGCATTAATGAAATTGATCCATAAGAGGAGTGCGTTGGATGTTTGAAGGTTGCAAAGGCTATGTGTTGGCGGCTAAAGAAGATCATACCTTATATGGTGTGTGTGGAACATGTTTAGAAGCAACATGAGAATCCGTGGTGATTGAGAAAGTATTACCCCACGTTGGGTAAGGACCAACAGGTTTCGAGGACGAAACCTAAATAAGGGGGATGGACTTGTAATGCACCAAATTTCCGTTGGATGTATACCTAATTAGTAAATAATAACGCTAGCAATATTAAGGACTCAAACTTCAAGAGATAAGATCGATCTTATAGGTTGAGGGTTAAAATCAAATATTTGTAAGGTTGAGGGACCAAAATTGACAATTTAAGAAAACATAAAAAAAACCGTAAGCCCCCTTCTTCCCAAAATCAGTCGCTCACCCTCTTCTCCCCCTACCCACCGAGCGATCTTCCCCCTTTCCCTCTCCGGCGACCTTCGTGGCTACGGTCGGAGCTCCGGCAGCCTGCTCCGGCCAAGGCGATAATCAGAGAACCAACCTCACACCTCCCCCTCTCGGCAGTTGCATCCCGACCCCCAATCGAACCCCTCCCCCTTCCATTCCGGAAATTAACGCGACAATGACCGGAGTTCCTCCGGTCAAGCTCTTCGGCAGTCAACAAGATCATGGAACACACGACACCCTCTATAACTCTTCCTTCTCGGTTCAAGCTCGCAACAGTGGAAGTTTAAGTTCGGGAGTTTTGGTGTTTCGGCGAAGCTTCGGTGGCACACAACGGCGTTAATGGTGCAATTAACAACCGACATGGTAAGCGGGTTTAGGGGCTGGAACGTGAGGGCGACAGGCCTCGTATAAACCACCGCCTTAGCTCTCGCGGTGTTGGAACTTCATGACAGCAGCCGCATCGACATGGCAGCAACCACGACAGATCGGTTTTCGTCCAGCTTCGGTGGTAAGGTTCCAGCGGTCCTGGTTATCTTCTGTTTGAACTCAAGGTGCTTCGGTAGCCTTCGAGATACCTGGAGTGGGTTATGTTAGGTTGGTCATGCTGGTGATTATGATGTGCGATGAAGATGATCTAGAATAGGAGGTAAGATGATGATGTTTAGGTGAGGATGGTGTTGCTGTTAGATGATGATCACATGATAATGACGCTATTAGATAATGATGATGATGTTTGAATGTTGATGATGATGTTTTGATTAAGTTATGTTTGTAAGGCTGTTATAGTAAGATTATTTGGACGGTGAGGGGATTATGATGATGATGCTATAATGATGTTGATTCTATGATGATGATGATGGTAGAATGGTGATAGTTCTAAATGGGTAAGCTGAAATTGTCAATAGCTTAGGAAAAGATAAGGTTAATGGTACGATGTTGATAAGGTTGTATGATTTATGGTTGTACGATGGTGTTCTTATGATTATGATAATTTTGAGGTTGGATTATAATGTTATAATGTCGTCACAAGAATGAGGATATGGTTCTATGGGTGTGGCGACTTGTATGGTGATAATGTTAGTCTTTAAGATAGGAATGGTGTTAGTGTTATAGTGAAAATGATGAAGGGGATTCATGATGGAGGCGCGGGTTTTATCAAGAGGATGACGGTGTTATGAAAATGCTAATAATAGGAGTAGAGGATGACTTATCACCCAATGTTAGCCGAGAAAAGATACGTGCGAAATTATGAACGAAAGCTCACACTATGTGTCTGGGGAGGTTGCGATCATACCAGCGAAGTTGTGAACGAAAGTTCATATTTTTATGACGAGCGCAGTTGCAAGCGAACTTATAGTCTCGCTCGGATAAGCTAGCGAACTTATAAGTTTGCTAAGTAGATATGTAGCAAACTTTTCTGGTGCGTGAGTGCTATTTGGGATTTCTCTTAAGTTGCTGAGTCTCTTACATCGAGGTGAGTTCTAGATCCCCTCTTTTATACATGCTTTACTGTTTTGGGGCTGACATACATACCATATGATTTATAATTAAGATTATTTTTAAATAATTCGTTATATGATTTGATAAAGTAATAACTGTGAATTACGTATATTTATTGCCTATAGATAGAATGATCTAAAGAAAAATGTGACAATTAAATGGATACGGTTACGCGTTATGATGACTAGTACTTGGTATGTGTGTACATAATAAGCTAAGAATTATATATATTAAGTGAAAGATGATACTAATGAGAAGTGGAACTTAACAAATGTTACCCCCGGGCCCGTTTGATGATAAAAAGTCTTGCAAGCACTATGATAGACTTCACTTATGTGAGTCTGATGTATGATGATGGATCCTTATTTATGAGCGGGCTATGTGCCTAGCAGTGTGTATCAACTGTCGGGAGAAGCTACCATGAAGATGTGTACCGACGGGGATCGATCAACCGTCGGGGGTAGCGACCATGGATAACGTGTACCGACGGGGATTGACATTATTTGTCAATCAACATGGAGATCTTGCTTTGTGCAAATCTCGCCTATGATGAAGTGAAACGTAATGAAAGAATGAAAGATAATGAACGTGCCTAATGTGATGTAAATAATGTTTGTAGTATGATGTATGCGTGTTCATTATATGAAAGGATAAAAGATTATATTTTCTTTCTTATATAAAACTAGAACTCACTCAGCGAAGCTGACTTTTGTATGTATGTTAGATTGTTTGGCAGGTAAATCAAGTTTTAGGGCAGGACCTGATTAGGAGCTACTTGGAGGGTGAAGACTGGCATCATGTAAAGATTCAACTAGCTTTTACGATTTGTGTAATAATAAAAGAGTAAATTTTGTTAAGACAATGATTTGTAAATAAAGAACTTCTAGTACAAATCCGGGTTTGACTCTAAGTTGGTGCTTTAGTTTTTATTTATATAATTAACATTGTTATAATTCCGCTGCTTTAATAAATAACACTCTATCAGTTTTGAACTAAAAATAAGGTTTTATGCAAAATGGCTAATTTGTGAGGTTTCCGGATTCGGAGCCTTACAGAAATCCATGTTACTATGAATGACATGTTTTATTTTAAAGCTATTCCCATCAATGGTATCTATGAATTGGTTCGTAAAAATACGTTGAATGATAACTTATTGTACCAAACTAGTACCAAGAAGCTCAAATCGGATTTGAGTGACACTTGCCTTTGGCATTGCCGTCTTTGTCATATAAACAAGAAAAGAATACAAACACTACAAAAGAATGGTCTTTTGAAAACTAGTGAATGTGATTCATTTGATGTATGTGATTCTTGTTTATAAGGTAAAATGACCAAGGCACCTTTTAGTGGCAAAGCCAAAAGGGCAAAGGATTTATTAGGTATCATACATTCGGATGTATGTGGTCCTTTTAAACCTATGAGAAGGTACAATGAGAGATACTTCATTACCTTTACTGATGACTATAGTCGCTATGGTTATGCGTACTTACTAAGACACAAAGATGAAGCTTTTGAAATATTCAAAATCTTCCAAAATGAAGTAGAAAATCAACTCAATAAGAAAATAAAAATTCTCCGCGCCGATAGAGGAGGTGAATACCTAAGTGATGCTTTTAGAGACCATCTTAGAAGTTGTGGTATTGTCTCACAACTATCTCCACCTGGAACACCAAAACATAATGGTGTGTCCGAGCGGAGAAATCAAACTCTATTGGATATGGTTCGATCTATGATGACTAGAAGCTCACTACGTCTATCATTTTGGGGTTTCGCTTTGCTCTCAGCGGCCCTTATTTTGAATATGGCCCCAACCAAGAAGGTGGAAACGACACCTTTTGAAATATGGCATGGAAGGGTTCCATCGCTTTCATATTTAAAAGTATGGGGTTATGAGGCTTATGTTAAGACTCCCACCCCAAACAAGCTAGAAAGCCGTTCTACTAAGTGTATCTTCATTGGATATCCTAGAGATTCTATGGGATACTATTTCTATGATCCATTGGAACAAAAGGAGTTTGTTTCCAGGAAAGCTGAGTTCTTAGAAGCTAAGTTCCTTACGGAAGGAACTAGCAGTAGAACTGTGGATCTTGAGGAGGATCAAGAGCCAAAAACCGATACATGTTTGGTTGACACTAGTACTCAACATGAGAATGTTGAGAATGATCAAGTGGTTGATCAATATACACAAAACGTTCACAGATCTGGTAGAATTAGTAATCCACCTGAAAGATATGGATTTTTCGTAGATGGATGCTATGTGGTAGATTCCGATGAACCAACCGCCTATTGTGATGCAATGTCCAATTTGGATTGTGACAAAAGGCTTGAAGCTATGAACGTTGAGATGCAATCCATGTATGACAATCAAGAATGGGACTTGGTTGTACCACCTCTTAACTCCAAAGTAGTTGGAAGTAAGTGGGTTTTCAAGAAGAAAACTGATATGCACGGAAACTTGGATACTTATAAAGCTAGACTTGTAGCAAAAGGTTTCACTCAAACTCAAGGGGTTGACTATGATGAAACCTTTTCTCCTGTTGCGATGCTAAAATCTATTAGGATATTTTTTGCCATAGCTGCTCATTATGATTATGAGATTTGGCAAATGGATGTCAAAACCGCTTTCCTAAATGGATATCTTGAGGAAGATGTCTATATGGTTCAGCCTGAAGGTTTTGTCGATCCAAAACATCCTAACAAAGTATGCAAGTTAAAGAAATCAATCTATGGATTGAAACAAGCATCAAGAAGTTGGAATCATCGTTTTGATGAAGAAGTAATTAAATTTGGATTCATCAAGAACGCTGATGAAGCTTGTGTATATAAGAAAGCTAGTGGGAGCATCATCACTTTCCTAGTATTGTATGTTGATGACATACTACTATTTGGAAATGACATTTCAACCTTGGAAGGTGTAAAAACCTGGCTTGGAAGTTGTTTTTCCATCAAGGATCTTGGTGAAGCCACCTATATTCTGGGAATTAAGATCTATAGGGATAGATCAAGGAGGTTGATTGGTTTAAATCAAAGTGCATACATTGATAAGATCTTGAAAAGGTTCAAGATGGAGACCTCTAAGAAAGGTATGGTACCTATTCAAAGAGGAACAATATTGAGTACGACTCAATGTCCTAGCTCAAAGTATGAGCAAGATAACATGAAGGCAATCCCATACGCATCTTCTATTAGATCCATCATGTATGCAATGATATGCACTCGGCCGAACGTTTCATGCGCCTTAAGCATGACAAACCGATACCAGCAAAATCCTGGAAACAATCATTGGATGGCTGTTAAGAACATACTTAAGTACCTAAGGAGGACTAAAGATATTTTCCTAATCCATGGATCTGGTAATGAGGAACTCGTTGTAAAAGGATACACGGATGCGAGTTTCCAAACCGATCATGATGATTCACGATCACAATCGGGATACATTTTCATCCTGAATGGAGGAGTGGTCTCTTGGAAGAGCTCTAAACAGGATGTGGTGGCTTTATCAACTACAGAATCAGAATACGTCGCCGCCTCATTGGCAGCTCAAGAAGCTCAAGAAGCTGCATGGTTGAAGAAATTCATTACCAATCTAGGGGTTGTCCCTTCCATTCAGGACCCCCTAGAGATCTTTTGTGATAACGAGGGTGCGATTGCTCAAATCAAGGAACCTCATGCTCACCAAAAGACTAGGCACATTGAGCGAAGATTCAACTACATACGAGATGAAGTTGAGAAAGGAAAGATATGTATTCTCAAAGTTCACACAGATCAAAATATTGCGGATCATCTTACGAAGCTCCTAGAAAAGGCAAAGCATGAAGGTCATACCTGTGCCATGGGACTTCGATATTCTAGTGATTGAATTTGATCAGTAATTTCGTATTTGGATATATGGAACTCTCTTATTACTTGAATAAAATTATTTGGTTATAATATTTCAATAAATGTTCCAATATAACATGTTTAATCCATGGGTAAATATTTTACTCTAAATGTCCATAGTTGTTCATATGTGTGGGAACAAGTATGAGGGTAAGATTATTATGAATTTGGATTGGTGGATATTCGTAAGGATGAATATAGAGCAATTGGTTGCTGCCAAAGTTCATAGATATTTGTGGGATACAAATATTGGACTGACCCGCATCTCAAATTTTACTACATGGAATCTTCAAGATTGATCATAAGTAAATTTGAGTAAAAGGCAAATATCATTTGGTATCCTCAGACCTGAGATACATATTGGGTTTTGATATTCACCAAGTGCTATACCTTAGGCTAGTCCTTCACTGCCCTGAAATAATGGACGGTACGTAAGCCTATGTTCAGGTGTGACACGAGGTGTTTGTGAGAAACATATGTACTCAAGATGGAATTTGTTCCTCTTATTCATTGAGAGCAAGATGTCTATGGCCTGATTAAGTTAAATCAACAAGGAATGATCATTCTGTGTCCTTGGATTTAACATGACATCTGTAACAAAAGGATAAATGATTGATTCACCTAAATCATTTCAAGTAGGATACTTGGATGGGATGATGTAATTGAATGGCTATAAGTCATGCGTATTAAGGGTAGTAAACTGTTGTTAGGCGGTATTTACTGCTTGCATCAATCTTCTATGAATCTTGTGCAAGTGGGAGATTGTAGGATTCTATATGCCCATGACACGTAGAATATTGATGCGGTTAGTACGTTATGATCCAAGTCGGGTTATACCCAATAACAAGCTTAGCAAACACCAATTAATATTTAATTGATGATATGATCATGCAATTAAATATTTACACCAATTTAGAAAACGGGTTTTCTAAATAAGTTGCATATGAGATGGAACAACTTATTAGAATATTTTGTTCAAGAATATTATTTGTAGTGTTATTTAAGTTAGTTAGATAACATCAAATAATAAAAAGGGTGTATGAGTTATACAATTAAAAGGTTAATTGTACAACTTAATATGAGACTAGTTTAAATTAATGGGTGATTAAATTTAAGGGGGAAAACCCCCTTTGATTAAAGATTCGACCGCCCCCCCTTGTTTTTATTGGCCCTTTTGCTTTCTTGTAAACCCCATTCAATAACTATTCTCACACTCAACTAAACACAACACTCAATACATGCAAACTTGAAGAAAAACTCTCCTCTCTCTCTCCTAAAGAACTCACGGTAGCAGCAGGGAAAAAGGGAGTGTTTTGAGCTCTTTGGGTGTTTTATTCTCCCTAGCCAGAAGTGTTTGCTGTAGAGCTTGGGGTATACATGCTTGAGAGGACCTCCTTTGGTGCCTTGGTCGGTTTCTTGGTCAAGAACATCCTCCATTTTCGATCCTCTTGCTGCTGGAAGGTAGTATATGGCAGCCTCTATATGGCTGTCCATAATGTGTTGTTTCTGATTTCATAGCTAGTTTCATTCACATATAAAATATTCTTTTGTTCTTGGGTTTGTTTATAACTTATAACATCAAAATAGAACCTGAAATTTGACTTTATAAACCATGTTATAAAGATCATTTCCGCTGTGTTTTTCACATTGTTTAAATGGTTAAACTGTGTTCATGTTCTAACAAACCCAACAGGAATGGCTTTAGCAATCTGTTGTGCTTTGAAGTTAGCCATCCTCTCGTCAGTTTCTTGATTAGCATTTTCCCTGTGGGAAGTTCCCGGTGGGGTAGGTTGGTTTCCAGTTTGCCTGGCCTCCTCATGGGGGCCACTTGTAGCTCCTCGCCTCCCAAATCATGTTCCTCTCCTAGTTGGCATTCTGATAGTATCACAGATAGATTGGTTTAGCATCTCAAAATTTGTTTTGAATAGCTCATGCATCAATACCCTATTATACCTTGCCTCAGGAGGAGGAATCATGGTGTATATATATATATATTTATATACAACCTACTAAGTGATTCTTACAAGGTTCAATTCAAAGCATATCATAACAGTTTAGACAATCAATCAGAATGGAACACTGACCAATTTCAAAGCGTAACATAACACATGGAAACTCAATATAAATTGTCCAATAACCTAGCATCCAACCAAGCAGTTTCATAGTTAAACAGAGATAGTAGTATCAGCAAGCAAGTTGAATCAGAGTCGTGCTCTTACAATTTGGAAGGTGCCATTACCCCCATAAAAATAATAGTAACAAACATTAATCGAAATAGTTTCGTTCAACTGTCTAAAGACAGATTGTCCCACTTCTTATCCCTGCTCTCACATCCACTTTTTCTTCAGCCATCCATGCCATCTTGTGTTCTTCTTCTTCTGCTCCTGTTCCAACCGCTGCACCCCATGTGAAGCCATCATAGCCTGGAATTGAGCAGACTGGAAGGTCCGGGTGGCGTGTTGAAGAGTCAGCTCGTGGCGACGAACGGTCTTCAAGATCTCATCCAGTGCTGCATCAGAGGGTCCTACATCACTTGCCCGATGGCTAGACTAGGAGTACCTATCACCAGCCAGTACGCTAGGGCCGTCATACATGCTGTGCCTCGGTGGCATCCAGGGCTCGTCAATTGGGTGGTGTCGGAGTGGTTCAAACGGCGGTGGTGCAGGTATAGAAGTCATAACAGGTGGTGGAGGAGGAGGTGGCATCCTAAAGGAGACTGAGGGTCCAGGCCTAGCACTCCTGCGTGGATGGGTGGTAACACGTGCACCCCTATTCTTGATAGGTGGAATAGGCGAGTGGGTAGAAGCAGCAACGTGTGGAGTGTGGGAGCGCGTCCGGCTCCTGGAAGGTGTTGTTGAGGAAGAGTCCTCAGAAGCTTCAGTGTCATCCGACGTGACGGATATCCATCCTGGGTGTCCGCATCTCTGGAGATATGCCTTATACTCAGTCTGACGCTTCGCCCTTCTAAGGGTCCCAATAGGAGTAATCTCATTATCAGGGTGTGCAGGCGCCTTACCTTTATCAGCCATAGTCCCTGTGTCCTGTAAGGAAACATCATGAGTAATTTGGTTTCTGTTAGGACCGTGTACGTACGGAGTACTAACTGATTCTTCGTTATACCAGATCAAATAGTGCGGAATCCTATTTGATTGGCGATCCAATCATGGAGAACGAAATCAAGATCAATCCTAACGATTAGAAAACATTAAGAATGGAATAGGAATGATCTGGGACGTTCTATGAACTTGGAATGGACGATCTGGACGTTCTGGGTCGACTAGGGTTTCAAGTATTCAAAGTGTTACGTTTTTCCACGAACTAGGTGGTATTTATAGGTAAGGGTTTCTCATTCGGGCGACTGAACCATTCGCATGGTTCAGTCGTGCGATTGAGCTATGCGGTTGATCCATACGCACGACTGAGCCTTCAGTCGTACGACTGGTTCAATCTCATGCTTCAGTCATACGACTGATCCAGTCTCATGGTTCAGTCGTGCGACTAAGCCATTCGCATGAAGTTATTTATGCGTATGGTCCATTGGCATGGCCCATTCGCATGATAACTTCATCATGTTAAGTTTGAATGTGTTAACTATTACAACATTATGCATACCAATTCAAACAACCACAAACCTATATAATTAATCATTACACAACCCATTAATGAAATATATAAACATTATAATAAACAACCAAATGTATTTCATTAATCAACGTTCAATGTTGGTCCATTGGTGATCGATTTACGTGCTAGTGAGATGATAATCACAATATATCTCAAGAATACAGAATCAAACAGTGCAAAAATGAAGAAAAGAGTTTCAATATGTAGCCATATGATCCAAACTCAATCAATATCAATAAACAAGGCTCAAAGATAACAAAACAAACACAATTCCAGCCTAAAACAAGCTATGACACAGTAATGCAAAAGTATTTCTCAATTAGGTATGGCAAAACTTGCTGCCAAAGATACATCAAATGCATATATATAACCAGACGCAAATTCGCTGGTAGATTCGCTACAGCGAATCTACCCTGACCAACTGGTAAGTTCACCCGGCGAGCAACAGTTTCGCCGGGCGACTTTCTTTAGCTGACTACTAGCGAATCTGTAGATTCGCTAGTAGATTCGCTGGGTCAGAGCAAAACTAAACTATTACTTACATAAGTCAAGGTTATCTAACATTTGTCCTATTACATCCAAAATGAAAGAAACTAAACTAAACTAGGTGAGTCCACCTATCTATATCATCAATACTCCCCTAGGTTGGACCTCGCCTAGAGGGGTCTTCTTAATCAGCTCCATCCAAATCAACTTCGGCTTCAAAGTTCTCCAAGAAAGCTCCTGCCCTTAACTCAATCCTTGCCAATGGATTTGTAACATCTTTAGATTCTGCCTCATCAGACTCAATATCAACAATAAAGTTCATAGCAAACCCAGCCTCACTTATGTCTGGAACTGGTGAGTCCTCAACTACAACCTTCTCTTGATCTTGCATGCTTTGATCCTCAGTATAAGCTCCAGATCCACTTGTCTCACCACCAAATCTACTTTTAATCGAGCTGTCCATCTGCCTTGTCAGATCATCCACGTCCATTCTTGTTTCGTCCGCTTGAACTATTTTTCTAGCCAGCTCCCGGACTTCAGCTCTTAGTCCCCTAGCCTTGTTGGCTACTCTCATGAAGAGGCTTGCTTCTTTCAACGTATCAGCTCCAGCACCAACTTTTATGTGATTCTCACACAGAATCACTAAGTCTTCATCACAGAAAGAAAATACCTCCATCGGATCAAACAATCTGATCTCAGCTCCCCTTTTACTCTAATCACTGCTTCCCCAGTGTTGTTATCATAGAACCATTTTTCAAATGCTTGCAGTCTCGGGGGAAGAGGATCAGGTATTCTAATACGTTCCACAGTCTTAGCCGGTTTTAGTTTGAGTACAATCTTTCCTTTTCCGGTCACCCAGTCAACATCCTTTTTCGACCTCTTTCTCTCCATTTTCATGAAACCAAAAGCTTGGAAGTTATCAGTTAAACCCCTTTTAATTTCCATCTCCAACTGCTTGGCTCGTTCACTCTGTTCTGCTCCAATCAAAGGAATCTCAGCCAACCTTCTCAAATCCCATCTTGGGAGGGTTTTAAAGGCTTTTCTTTTATGAACGTAAGATATTCCCCCTCCCCTTCTCTTGATCATAAACAATTTCAGCTCAGAGTTGTATTTTCAGCTGAAAATCTTCTTATCGCTCTCTTTTCTGGTGGGGTTTTTTATGTTCTGGAACAGTGGAGTTAATTCTTCAGCCTCCTTCTCTCTAACAAACCACTCAGATTGATCTAACTCCACCGCTCCGGTTTCAGCTGACCCAGTATCAGTCACATAGGTCACTGGACGTTCATCCACCTCATAGAACTCCGGTTCCGAGCTGTAATCTACCAACTGCTCCTCAATTTCCTCCTCTTCATCTACCAGCTTCATTCCCGCTTGTTTTTCTTTCTCAACTCGTTGTTTCTCCCCTACTACCTCCTCACCTGTTAGGTCTTTCTCAATATCAAGTCCCAAATCATCAAAACCTTCATTTACAACATCCACATCATCATTCTCACTCTTTGCTCCTCCAGTTGCTGCTCCTGAGGTGCCCTCTCCTGCCCTTGACGAGGCACCCATATTCAGAAATGGATACTTTGATGTGTCCGTCAGATCATCTAACTCATGTTGAGTTAGCTGATTAGGCAGGCCGGCAGCAGCTTTCAAATCATTCACCTCCTTCAACAGCCTTTTGATCAAATTATTTTGATCAACTAACGTTCTCTGCATCCCCTCCATCACTTCATCTTTTTGCTTTTCTCTCAGCTCTTGATTTATCAGTTTTGTTTTCATCATGCTTAGCTCATTAGTCACAGAAGCACTGACGTTTCTAATCACATCATGATCAAACTCAGATCTTGCATCTTTACTTGGAGGATTTTTGGTGAAAGCTTGATGCTTATGTTTAGTCTTCCTCTCTGATGCCTCAGTGTGACTGCTTTCTTCAGTCCTCTTCTTAGTTTTCCTCTCCTTCTCAACTCTCATTTCATCCATTGCTTGTTCAATTTCATCCTCAAAATTGTATTCTTTCTCCTTGGCATACCGTTTTCTCTTTTTAACTTTTTCTTCTTGTTTCTCCCTGTTCTCAACAGATCTCTTTTCCTCCGCTTCTATCACCTTCTTTATGTATGTCCATCTTTCAGCAGAGTACATATTTTCCCACAAGTGGGTGATTTTCCCACTGAAATCATGCCTTGCAGAGGAACAATCTGCAAATATTCTAGAGCTCATCGGGGTTAGTCTTTTGATTTCTCCGTGCTTGGGGATGTTTGGAATCAAATCATCAATTAACATCTGAACAAATCTTGGATACAAAAGCCATTTCTCTTTCTTTAGTGCCATTATGTTGTCACATATGCATTCAAAGATCAGTCTTGCTATATTTGCCTTTTGGCCTCTGCAAGATATCAACATTGCTTTGGCCCATCTAAGGTTAAGACCGTCTGATCCTCCTTTCCGATCATCTAAGCACATGATGAAGATATGAGCAATGTATCTCCATTCTTTTGACAACATGGATTTCTTTATCTCTTTCTTTGACCCAAAAGATGGTCCCTCATACCCCATGCTTCTGAATCCCTCCAAGACTTGATCTTCAGAAAGCTCAACCTTGTCTCCCTGATCTCCTTCCAGACGAAGCACTCTTGCTATGATTTCTTCAGTAACGGCGATATCATTTCCTTCTATCCTTGCTCGAATACAGTGTGGATTAGCTTTAACATCCAACTTAGCTGATCTCCAGAAATCTTGGATGTGCAAAATATAAATGGATGGTGAGTGAGTGATAGCATGAAAAATCGGAGATTGCTTCAGCCACTTTATGCAGTCTCTGAACCCTGCAGCTTTGGGATTGTCTTCATCCAATATAGCTACGGTGTTGTTCTTCTCATCGAACTTTAAATTAGCCATGGTTGCTGAAAAACAAATTAGAAAAGTCTAAGTATACAAAATAATAAGTGTGTGAGAATATGTGAAAGCAAAAACAACAGAATTAAATTAAATTCGCTCAATTGAATCTATAAATTCGCTAAGGTGAATCTATAAATTCGCTAAGGTGAATCTATAGATTCGCTCACATCATATGAACTTTCGTTCAAATTCGCTCGACCTTAGTTAATTTACAGAGGCGATTATATAGATTCGTTGAAATTCAAGTGACTTTTAGCTTAATTTTGTTGGAAAACATTAAGTTCGCTGTGGTGAATTTATAGTTTCGCTCGGTTCAAGTGAACAGGCGAAGTTGTTGGGTGAATTTACAAATTCGCTGAGTTCAAGTGAACTTTCGTTCAGATTCGCCTGAAGATCAGCAAGTTCGCTGGACGAGTTTCACGAACCCTAACCCAGTCGAACATGCCAGATCCCACAATGCGAAGTGAAATACACCGATTAAATGCTTCATCGATGTTCGCGACACCTACCTAAAGCTTATATAACGTACAGATCCAACGGAAATCAAAACTAAAAGAGGACTCTGAAATTTCGCTCGATGAACTGATATTTTGTTTTTAGGGTTACTGTGAAGAATTTCGCCTTCACTGTAACTTTTATAAGACATAGATTCGCTGTAACGAATCTATAGATTCGCCCGGTAAACTCAACATTTGGTTTGACATGCAGCTGGTCGAGCTTACTGGCGAACCTATAGGTTCGCTAAAGCGAATCTTAATTTCGCCCGATTCAAAAACAAATTTTAAAATAAGATAAAATTAAAAAAAATTAAAATAAAATAAATAAAATAAAATAAAATGAAATAAAACAAAATATCAAAAAAAATAAAATTTTGCCTTTCGAATACCTTATTGCCCCACGATAAAATAAGACTTTGCATAAAATAAAAATAAAGATAAAAATAAAAAAAAAAATAAAAAATTAAAAGAGATTAGAATAAAATTAAAGTTAAACGGTTTAAGGATATAATATCATCTTTTTCTGAAGTTTTTCAGAGGGACATGACTTAGCGAGATTGCTGATATGTTTGTCCGCTTAAACCCATTCCCTGTTCTTTTCAACTTGTGATCTGCAACTGTTGATCATGTTCTGAATTGTCTTAGTAACTCAGCAACTTGGTCCCCACTGATATTTGGTAAAGAATTAGTCTCGACATCAAGGTTTATCGAGCATAATCATTGATTTTTGCCTGCTCACTATACTAAATCTACTTAATGCAAACACAATGACTGACACATACACATATGAGACACTATAATATACAGATGCAAACACACATAAATGCAAGATATATACTCATGAGATGCAAACTCATCCTTTGACTGATTGACGACAGCTTCAGGTCAATGCTTTCGCATAGCAAAGAAGATCGTCTAGGCGTGTTGATGAGAGCTTCAGGTCAATGCTTTCGCATAGCAGATAAGATCATCACTCCAGGTCAATGCTTTCGCATAGCAGAGGAGATAAACACACATCTTTCCTTATGTAAAGAATGAAAGTATATATAGTAATGGGCTATTTGAGATCATTTAATGTTTGACTTAGAGGGCGTTATCACCAAGTCACCATCCCGGTGGGAAACACCATAAGCTTCGCATCAATAATCTAATCCTAAATGTAATGAAAGTATGTACAGTAATAGGCTATTTAGGATTATTTAATGTTTGACTTAGAGGGCATTATCACCGAGTCACCATCCCGGTGAGAAACACCATAAGCTTTGCATTAATAATCTGATCCTAATAGTAAACACAGTACATGAGCAAGATGACAATCAGCAACTCTCAACCAGGTTTTAGAAAAGACTTATATCTTTGTGCAGACCAAAGTATCATGAGGATAATCCTTATTACTGAGTTATGATCTTTAATTTGGCTGCATGATCACTTGTTTACTTCGTTTTTGGGATGAGTCTATCATGCATATCCCAGCGCAAGATGTTCCCCTCTTTCTTACTTCATTTTCTTGAATTCCTGAGAGAATAAAAGTTAAAACTTATCATTGGCATAAATCTCCCCCAAAATTTTTATTCAAAAACGTACTTAATAGAAAATTCTTAATATCGAAAGGAAAGGAAAATTAAAAAATTATATATGGGACACAAGGATTCTCTAAGCAGACAAACGATCAAGACCATAAGAAAAATATATATATATATACATCTCAAACAGTTTTTTTTTAATTATTATTTTATTTTACTCAGAAAAAGGTTTCAGAAGGATATTAATCCTAGCATGGAGATCAGTTCATAAAAACGTGGTTTATCAAATGTTTTAGTGAAAAGATCTGCTTTCTGCTTCCTAGTTTCAATAGGAATAATATCAATGAACCCCTTTTCCTGAGCGTCACGAATGGCATGAATTCTTGTTTCGATGTGCTTGGTTCGAGTGTGATGAATTGGATTCTTGGCAATTCCAACAGCGGCTTCATTGTCACAGAAGATTGGAGTGTGAAGGAAGTTGATGCCATAATCCATCATCTGGTGTTGAATCCAGAGCACTTGGCAACAGCAGCTTGATGCAGCAATATATTCAGCTTCTCCTGTGGATAAGGACACTGTTGTTTGCTTTTTGCTTTGCCACGAAAAAGACAGTCACCCAGATATTGACATCCACCGGTGACTGACTTTCTGTTAATCCGGCAACCACCATGATCACTATCAGAAAAAGCATGTAAATCAAAGTTCCCACCTTTTGGATACCAAAGACCCAAACGAGAGGAACCCTTGAGATAACGAAAAATGCGTTTAACCGCTAGCTCATGTGATTCTTTGGGATTGGCTTGATAACGAGCACAGTAGCACACGGCAAATGTGATATCTGGACGGCTTGCAGCCAGATACATGAGAGATCCAATCATCGAGCGATATCGATGAGCATCCACGGACTTCCCATTATCATCAGGAGACAAGCATGTTTGAGCAGTAAAGGGAGTAAGTTCTGGCTTTGAATCATCCATGCCAAACTTTGTAATGATTTCTTTGATGTACTTCTCTTGATGAATAAGAATGCCTTCCGGTTTCTGTTCCACCTGCAATCCTAAGAAGAAGCACATCTCCCCATCATGCTCATTTCAAAGCGATCCTTCATCACTTCTTCAAAATCTTTACACAGCTTTTCATTTGTTGATCCAAAGATAATGTCGTCGACATACACTTGAACAATCAGCATCTCACCATCAACCTCTTCTTAAAGAGTGTCATATCTATAGTCCCACGAGAGAAACCCTTGCTGAGGAGATACTGCGTCAAGGTCTCATACCAGATTCGGGGAGCTTGATGTAACCCATACAAAGATTTGTCTAGCTTGTACACTTTATCTGGGAAATCTGGATCCTCAAAACCTGGTGGCTGACACACATATATCTCCTCATCAATGTTTCCATACAGAAATGCACACTTCACATCCATCTGAAAAACTTTAAAGTTCTTGTGAGCTGCATGTGCAAGAAAGATTCTGATGGCTTCGATACGAGCAACTGGAGCAAACACATCAGTGTAGTCTATCCCCTCCTCCTGAGCAAATCCTTGAACAACCAATCTTGCTTTATTTCTAATAACAATACCACGATCATCTGGCTTGTTTCGGAAAACCCACTTGGTACCAATGGGACATTTGTTTGGAGGAAGATCAACTAACTCCCAGACTTTTAACTTCCTAAACTGTTGTAACTCGGATTGCATAGAGTCCACCCAGCTTGGGTCTTCAAGTGCTTGCTTGTAATTCTTTGGAACGATCTGAGATAGAAAAGCTGTATAAAGGCACTCATTTATCAATCCACTTTGACTTCGAGTCCTCACCCGTCTGTGATAGATCCAATGATGTAGTCATGAGGGTGATCTTTTAAGGTTTTAAAATTAGTGTTAAGCAATGAAGGGTTAAGTTGTGATGTTGATGTGGAAGTGGATGGATTTGTGGGAATTGGATCGATATGAGGGTGTTGAATGGATGAAGCGGTGGATGGTATGGTAGATGAGCTTGTAGGATTAGATGAAGATGGTTGAGATAATGAATCAGATGATGGAAGTGGTGGTGAAGGTGGTGAAGGTGGGATATCAAATGAAGTGGGAGGTAATGAGGTGGTTGCAGACAGTTGCGGTTGTGGTGGAGTCAGATTCACAGACGAGTGAGGAATAACGTCATCATCATCGAGAATTGGCAAATTGAATGACTTGAAGACAGTGGTAGAATCATAAAACCATGCAGGCTCATTTCCAATGCTTGTTGAGTTTGATTCTTGCCAGTCGACATAGTAGGACTCTTGCACAATCCGCGATCGTTTATTATACACACGATACGCCTTTTGTGTTTCTGAGTACCCAACAAAGAAACATTCATCAGAGACCGCACCAAACTTTGTTTTCTGGTCTTGGGTATTTAACAGAGTACAAGAGCAACCAAAAGGACGCAGAAAATCAATAAGAGGCTTAATTCCTCGGAACAACTGGTATGATGTCTTCATTTTGCTCTTGACAATCAATACCCGGTTAAGTACATAAGCTGCACAATTAACTGCCTCAGCCCAAAAGATAATCGGAAGCTTTGACTCGATCAACATCGTTCTAGCTGCTTCAATTAGAGTTCTGTTCTTACGTTCAGCAACACCATTTTGTTGAGGTGTTCTGGCAGCACTGAACTGTCTGAGAATACCCTTTTGTTCACAGAATGAATTGAATATGTGATTTCTGAACTCTGTGCCATTGTCGCTTTGATGGCTTGAATCTTTCTCTTTCCAAGAACCTCAATCAGTGGGATCAGCTTCATCAATTCCTCAGCGGTCTCACTTTTGTTAGACATAAATCTCACCCAAGAGTACCTGGAAAAATCATCTGTCACAACAAGACAATAAGATTTCTTAGCAATTGATTTAACACTGATAGGGCCAAACAAGTCAATATGTAACAATTCGAGGGGATGCTCAATCGAGTTTTGAAATTTAAGTTTATGTGGCTTTTTATGTTGTTTTCCTTTTGCACAAGCCATGCATTTTTCTACCACAGAATAGTCTTTCAGTGGTAGTCCCCTGACCAAATTGTTCTTAACTAACTTGTTTATCAATTTAAAATTGATATGCCCTAATCTTTTATGCCACTGAAAAGATTCATGAGAAGAAGCTTTTGATAAAAGACAGGTCACGGTGGAAGATGATTCTTTCGATCCCATATTTAACAAGTAGGTATCATTTCTCCTTGGAGCTCTCATGATCACCATCTCTTCAGGGATAGAGAACTCCGGTTTCAAGAACAGACATTCATTGGCGAGGAACATCACGGGAATATCTTTATCACAGATCTGTGATACACTGAGAAGATTGAATGCCAATTCTGGAACATAGTTTACTTTCTCCAAAGTCAGGAAACCATTTGAGACATCTCCTTGGCCAATCATCTTACCACCCTTCTTGTCTCCAGCAAAAGCAACATATCCACCATCAATTATTCTAAAATTTGTCAGCAGGTCCTTCAACCCAGTCATATGGCGGGAACATCCACTATCTACATGCCAATAACTATTTACAGCGGCCTCTGAATGTTCCTGTCATAAAAATTGGTTAGACTTTTGAAATTGGGACCCAAGTCTTAGTGTACTTAGGTCTTGGAGGAACAGATTTTCTGCAAAAGAAACCATGTACAAAAGCTGTCAATCTAGTTCCAAAAGATTTATTCTGTTTGTTAAGACCACCTGATATAGGACATTGCTTAATTAAATGATCATCCTTTCCACATCTAAAACAATGGGATCTCAGCCTTGTTTTGGAACAATTTGATGAAGGAACTCTATCAATAGATATTACTTCATCACATTCTGACAATCTAGAATCTGAATCACTGTTCGAGTCATATGACTCGTTTGACTTCTCTGACATAACATTCTCTTTAACTGGTTTTTGTTCACTTTTATCTTCGTTATCTTCAGAGGAAGAAGACGTTTCTTTACCTTTTGGTTTAGAAATCCTTATTGGTGTAAAAGATGGGATTGGATGAGAGAAGAATTTGTTAAAGCAATTAGTTTTTGTTTCACTTTCAGAGACATGACCTGAAAGTTGAGCTGCATCATTTATACACACATTAACATTAACTGCAGAATTTAAAACATTTAAATCATCACGAGTGTTTGAAACAGAACATCCTAAGTTACTATTACATTTCCCAGAGTTTGAATCCAAAATAGTTCCACCAGACACAAAATGATTACTTAAACTAATGTCTACAAATGACTTCTTGGAATTAAAATCATTAATACTAGAGCTCCCGAGACCAACACTTCCACCATAATCATATCCTTCTCGCAACTCCTTAGAATTATCTCCTTCTAAACCTGCAACAGAGCTGTTAGTATCATTCTGTATAATCTCTTGTATCAACTCATTTGATGGATGAGGAGTGGGCATAGGAGAATAACAGAAAGTACTAGGTGGAGGATATACCAATGCATTATTTTCATTACCCAAACCGGTCTTTATCCTTGCCCCCCTTTGTTTTTTGCATAGTTCCTCCCTTTTCATGCTCGAAAGAGACCACTGTTCTATTTTATTTTTAAGTTTTCTGACTTCAAATTCAGCAAGTGTGACTTGTTCAGTTAAATAGTTAACCTCACAGTTCTTTTCCAAAAGTGTCCTTTTTAAATGTTCATTTTCTTTCAAGGCTTCTCTTAATTTAACAAAATACTTTGACTCATTTTGTTTAAGCTCTTTATTGGTTTTCTTTAATTCATTTTCATTCATTATAAGCAACCTATTAGCTTTATATATGCCAATCAAACGAATTTTGCATGCAGAGGAACACGTCTTCAACAATTTCATAAGGAAGACCCATTACCAGTTTTTCTGCTGCGAGAGCACGATCACATTGACAATAAGGAGTGTTCCTCTTGTACTCCTCCACAGCTTCTCTCTTGGCTTCTTCAATCCTTGATTTCATTTTCAACTCCTCGTTTTCACCAGCCAACTTAACCTCTTCCTTAACAGCTTCACATACCAGATCAGTTTGAACAATCTCTTCTTGAACAACAGCTTGATACACACCTACACATTCCTTAACCGTTTGAATGGCTTCAGACCCAATAGATTCACCATTGTTATCAACTTCATTATCAGCTTCACCATAGAACTCCTTGAAAGGATTAAAACTGTAAATGTCCCCATCATCAAGAGCATGTTCCTCCACTATCTCAGCAATCAGTGCATGGTTGATTTCCTCCTTTGATTCTTCAATTTCTGCACTCCAATCAAAGTTGGTCAACAGAGCAGTTTCTTTCTTGGGCTTAGCTTCTTCAACCTTTTCCATGACTGGAATGGTTCTTGAGTTTCCAGGATTAACAGGTTCAGTGACAATGGGAGAAGGACACTCTCTTTTGAAGTGACCGAGCTGCTTGCAATTGAAACATCTGAGCTTAGACTTGTCATATCCCAGAGCATTGTTCTGACTCTGGTTTCCAAAATTCTTTCTGCCAGTTCTTTCCATGAACCTCCTGGCACGAAGAGTAAGCATGGCCATTTGCCACTGAATGTCGGTTTCTTCAAGGTCATCAGGATCAACCTGATACATATCTTCTACTGTCATACCACGACCTTTCAATTCTCCAGCCACCAAAGCCTCATAACTTTGCACAAATAATCCAAACAGTGCCATAGTATCGTGTGCAATTTGAGTAGAAACTAAGGCATTTGAACTTGACCCAGCATCCTTACAACCACTTCCTGAGTTAACAATTTTACCATACCCAGAGTTGGCAAAGCCACCATTACCAGATGAACTCCCACAAGTTGCACCATAATAGTTAGAGTTTGCAGCGGATGAAATCAATGCAGCGTTTTGAGGAGGGACATTGGGAGACATCATGGTTTGATTATACTCTCTTCTCTTCACATCAAGATCAAATGACTTTAACTTGTTGATTACATCCATCAACTTGTAATCAGCAAAATTTCTTTCTTGTTTGAGTAATTTGATTTGCAGACTCCACTGAGCAGGAAGAGAGTCTAACAATTTACTCACTTGCTCATGATTTCCAAGCTGTTCATCATACTTCTTCAGGTTGCTTGAAACTGACAGAAAACGGTTTGTTATATCAGTAAGTGTCTCATGCTTATATCCCACGAATGAGTTAAACTCCTTCTGAGCCTGAGCTTTCTTGTCTTTCTTCAGATCTTCGTTCCCGTCATAAAATTCACATAAGGCATCATACAATGCCTTAGCGGTAGTGTGCTCAGCAAACCTGTTATAAATATCCTGATGTAGGCACAGAATCAACGCTCCAAGAGCTTTCTTGTCGCGATCGAGCAGCTTGATGTCAATCTCAGTATAAGTGCTAGGATCCTGATTTGGTGAAGTGATAGATCCGACAGTTGTTGTTGGTAGGTGAGGTCCGTTAGTGATAGATTCCCACTGACCATGATCAGTGTAGAAGAAGAAAGCTTTCAAGCACCGTTTCCAATCCTCAAAATTCTCTCCGTTGACAAGCCTCGGTGGCCTGTTTGGTTGAACGCACTCCATATCAGTCAGATTCACAATTGAAGTAGACATGATGGAATCAGAAATTAGATTCGCTGAAAAGATGTAAATTCGCTGGCAAGGTCGCCGGTAAATTCGCTAGGCAAACCAACAGCAGATTCGCTCGAATCAGTGCTATTGCTGCTCTAGTTCGCTGAACAAGTTCGCAGAACTAGTAGAACTTTCGTTCTAGTGGTAAATTCGACGGTATCTTCGCTTGAGAATAAGGTAACAAAGGTGAACTTTCGTTCAATGACAGCAGATTCGCAAAAAAAAATATATTCGCTCGGGGAATCACAAATTCGCTGGAAGAGCACTAAATTCGCCTGATGAACAAACAGCACTTTCGGTCTGAAAATCACTCTAAACTCATCCAAATCGCTATGAATTAGTGATTGGACGATTGGGATGTCTCCTTACTACTTGAGCAATGGTTTTTCTACGAATTTCTATGAGTAAAACACCCTTTGATGATGCAAATCGAATGAAACAGTGACTTTTCTTCAAAAACACCTCAAAACCCCAAAAACTCAACAAATCAAGAGCACAAAGGCTCTGATACCATATTGTTGGTCCATTGGTGATCGATTTACGTGCTATTGAGATGATAATCACAATAATATCTCAAGAATACAGAATCAAACAGTGCAAAAATGAAGAAAAGAGTTTCAATATGTAGCCATATGATCCAAACTCAATCAATATCAATAAACAAGGCTCAAAGATAACAAAACAAACACAATTCCAGCCTAAAACAAGCTATGACACAGTAATGCAAAAGTATTTCTCAATTAGGTATGGCAAAACTTGCTGCCAAAGATACATCAAATGCATATATATAAACAGACGCAAATTCGCTGGTAGATTCGCTACAGCGAATCTACCCTGACCAACTAGTAAGTTCACCCGGCGAGCAACAGTTTCGCCGGGCGACTTTCTTCAGCTGACTACTAGCGAATCTATAGATTCGCTAGTAGATTCGCTGGGTCAGAGCAAAACTAAACTATTACTTACATAAGTCAAGGTTATCTAACATTTGTCCTATTACATCCAAAATGAAAGAAACTAAACTAAACTAGGTGAGTCCAACCTATCTATATCATCATTCAATTACATATAATCAAGACATTATAATATTTACATTCAGCTCAGAATCTAGGGACACATGTATCAACAAACTCCCCTTGGACCTAGATTCCTCTAATGTCTTGCTTTACCCATAACCTCTTCGTACTTCTTGAATTTCTCCTCTTTGGTTACACCTGCATGTATTTCAAATACAAAGCAGAGGCGTATGACGTGCTAATACTGGAGAGCTTGTACGATATCCTGCGAGTCATAGAACAGTGGCCACTTGTAGAGTGTATAAACATCATTAGCTGACAAGTTCGTAAGCCACATTGGGTCAAATGCCGGATGACATCCATCTGTCCATCTCTGTTCAACACTATGACTGCTTCAGCTGTTCTCCAATCGTAGTACCACCATTTGAAATGTGAAGTGATTTCCTGAGGCATTTCCCTTAGAGGGATCTTCGACATGGTACGCGGAGGATGCCACTTCAACACAATCTTTGGCTTCCCGGTTCATGGATCCACTTCAGACCTTCGAATGTACCTCGTAGGTTGCTGAGGCCTGAAGTTCACCCACCGGGTGTGGTACTCTCTCTTTAACGTAGCTTCAAACCAACCTGACATTTTTCTCGGATCAGCATACAGCAACTTTAGCTTTGCCAGTTGGTTGAGCTCCAAACCAGGTAGAGTCTTTAGATCGTGTGGGAATCTAAAGTGCTCGATACCTTTCTCCCTCTTAACTGCATATGCTTTAAGATCTTCAAAATACGCCCAAGATATGATCTTGCCAGACACCTTCTGATGTTTCTTCACTCTATAGAGTTTGGTGTAGGCATCAGACTTTGGAGCATCTCTCTGGGCACGAAGCTCTGCAAAACAAGCAGCCCACTCAGCTTTTCTTTCTTTGACTTCTGCTTCAGTAGCTCGGGCTGTATCCTCATGTTTGTCTTTTTCTGCTTCCATCTTTTCCAGAGTGTCAAATGTCTCACTAACTAGGTTGTCATCCAAATTTGGAACGATGTGACCTTCAGTGTCTGTATACTCTGGATAATGTTGATCAGTGATGTCCTCAATCTCAATCTCATCTATATCGTGTAGCTCTTCATCACTGTCAAATTGGACTTCAGGAGCATCTTTCACAATCTCATCGGCGTTAAGCTTGAATATCTCAGCCAACTGCCCCTTTGTGAAGCCATGAATAATCTCACCCTCCTCAGGGGTATACTCAACCGATCTTCTCACGATACCCTGCAGATGAAGGATCATTGTTAACTGACTCTTGACCTGCTGTAGGGGTTCGACATCGTATTCATCGCGTTGGAAGTTTGGTTCTGCTTGATTTAAAACATGAACACAATATCTGTTAGTAAATAATCAAGCACAATCATTAACAAAAGATATAAACATTCATTACATAAATGTTACATAATTTCAAATACAAAAGTCTGTTAAATACATAAACATGAATAACTAAACAGTACTTTTATCTTGAATCTCAGGAGTTTCTTCAGTTGGAGCAGACGAAGAGGGTTCTTGATCTTGATGATGTTTAGAGCGTCTCTCGTCTGCTTCATCATCGCTATGATCTCCTGTTGTCTCTCCTCCTTCACCTCCTCATCATCCTTCTTCTCGTCACCATCATCACTTTCATCACTATCATTATCGTCATCCTCATCATCATCGTCCTCATCATCATCATCATCATCATCATCATCACCTTCATCATCATCACCTTCCCCGATATTGAGGGGCTCACTCTGATTGCCTTTCAGCTTTAGCAATAGAGTCTTGTGAGCCGCCTCCAGTTTCTCCATCTTCTCATCAGTCTCAGCCTCGTGTTGAAGCAAACCTGTGATCTGATCAGTCTGTGAAGTGATCACCTGGGCTTGTGAAGATGTCAACTCCCTCAGTCTTTCAATCTCAGCTGTTTGTGTAGAACTTTGCTCTTGCAGCTGTAGAATCTGAGCAGTCTTGGCCTTGTTGGAGGCTAGCAACTGGAGCACCATGCTGTTCAGTGCAGCAAGTTGCTCAACCACAGAGACAGGTGGTATGACTGAGCTCGAGGGTGCAGATGAGGGTTGGGTTTGGTGAGTGGTGGTTGTTGTGGTAGCTGTGGTGAATATGGGAGGCGATGGAAATGATGTAGTAGGGGGTACAGTGGTGGTGGTGGTGGATGTGGGAGTATGAGATGTAGGTATAGTGGTGGAGGCTTGAGGTGTTTGGGATGGAGTGGATATAGTGGTTGTGGTAGTGACTGAGGTGGTGAATCGTATACGTTTACTCTTCCTACCATGCACTCTCGCCATGGTCTTCTTCCTCTTCCCGGTAGACACCGGGGTTCCTACTCTGGTGCTAGGTTCATCAGGGGCATAAGCCAGATCAGAATCTATGTGTGGATCCCCTGATGTCCCCGACTGACCACCCATAAACTTCAGACCTCTCTCCGTGGCAACCACTTTGCTGCCAACTCTCATGGTCAGACCTTCTTCCTCACTCTCTTCATCATCGTCCGGCGGGCAAAAGTCAGGTACAAACCCGGCAGTAGCCGTGTCTGTATGTGGTGGTGGCTGAGCTGTGTGAGTGGAGGGCCCCTCAGAAATAACTGGCCCACCATCGCCACCATGGCCATCTGAGTCATGTGATGGTATCGCAATCACCTCAGTATCAGATTCGCTGTCATCATGACGCCATTTGCGTCTCCTCGGTGCAACATAATCAGCCCGGGCCAGATGCCCTATCAATCTCTTCATAGCTGGCTTCACCTGCTTGCCTCTGTAAACCTTCATCCTCCCAAGAGTGGTGTCATCCATAATCTCTAGAGGCACAGCATCACTCTTGTCTTTGGGAAGGTCGGGCAGTTTCTCATCAAATATGAGCTGTAAAAATCTGGGGTACATGCAGAACCCTTCCTTCCCCTTGGCCTCAAGGTTCTCTATCAGATACGTGAAAATCATGTTGGAGAAGCTGAAGAGGTGGTTAAGGACCAATGCAACATATGCATTCTGGATTTGGTCTGATAGATCATCAAACCCACCCCTCCTGGATGCTATGCACTTCAGTATGACGTGTGCTAGGTACTTGTACTGGGGGCTCAGGTTGCTCTTGTTCAGCACCCCCGAGTTGATGTCCTCGCAGTACCCTATCCTCATAAAGCACCCACGAACCGTCAGAGGATGTAGCTTAACTGGATGATCCTCATCATCTCCAAATTCCAATACTCTCCAGATATCTGCCGCTGTGATCTCTATCGCCCTACCAAAGATAGTACTTCGGATACGGTAGGGTTCCACAGATCGATCTACCGAAGCTCCCTCCCAGAATGATTGGTGAAGGGACTGGTAGGGAGTACAGGGTGTAGATATGGCTCTATAGATCCGTGACCTCCTCAAAAAGTCGATAATCCCTTCAAACTCACCACCATTCCTCGAGGTGGAATCCAAGTGAGCACAAATGTTGTGCTTTGGATTTATGGTCCACCTATTAGCCATATTCCTGTAATCAATAGCAAACACAATTAGAAACATGTAAACCAGAGTTTGACTAAATCAGAAAACAGTTTAGTTCAATCATGCGATTGCACTGTGCGACTGGGTTTCAGTCGGATGGTCATATGTGCGACTGAACTTCAATCGGTTGAACAGTAATGTGACAGAATTTCAGTCGATGATGTGTCATGCGATTGAGTCTAATTGGAAGACTGAACCTGCGATTGAGTCAGTCGACCGAATGACTCATTCGCATGATTCATTCGGCCGATTGAATGAATCGTCCCTTTCAATCGTGCGATTGAAGTTCATTCTGGAGTCCAGTCGTATCACACACTCAACCCATTCGCATTATTCATTCGGCTGATTGAATGAGTCGCCCCTTTCAATCGGGAGATTGAAGTTCATTCTGAGGGACCAGTCGCATCGTAGACAAAACTGTTCCATTTCCAACTCAGATTTATCAAATGGCTAAATTACACATTAAGTTCATGTTTATTAGACTCGCAATCATGTATATAAACCACCTAATCCATTGATTTTAACTTTGTATGTGATTAAGGCAGTTTATTGTGCAACTTTGTTTCGGTTCGATATTTAGGTCAAATATCCGTGTATTTCGAACCAAATTTGACAATTTTTGATCATATTTCAGTCGCATGTTACCTGTATAACAATGTCACAATGTCAGTAATCGAGTAGACAGAGGTTTGATTTCAAATGAAATTTGGGCAGCGTAACGGTGCGATTTTGAATTTAGGGCGAATGAGGTCTGCGATCGACTGAGGGTTCTATTTATACTAGAACTCAGTTCAGTCGGCCGACTGGACCTATTCGCTCCACTCATTCGCCCACTCAAACTCAGTCGTATGATTGAGTCTATTCGCATGATTGGCCTATTCGGTCACATTCAATCGGCCGATTGAGCTCATTCGCATGTCTCAATCTTACGATTGTGTTCAATCGTATACCCATTCGTACGACTGGGTCAGATCAGATTCAGTTGTGCGATTGGGCTATACTTGAGCCATTTTTGTCAAGTTATGGACCGACCCTAGATTTCTTAACAATTGATAAGACATTATAATCTTTTGATCATCTCAGACATGATCACTTTTAAAAGCAACACATTCACTGATCACCTCAGATGTGATCCATTTATCCACCCGATCACCTCAAACGTGATCCATTTATCCACCCGATCACCTCAGACGTGATCCTTTTAACTTTTCAGAAACAATTTGTTTAAGTAAACGTTAAGCACATTTGGTGACGTTTAGCAGATAACAATACACACAGTCCGACATTGACACATTATACTAAAAAATTGAAAAATCTTAAATACTACGAATAGAATGAACATGTTTTTGTTGTTTTTGTTGGGTCAAGTTTGTGTAGCTTATTAGCATTGACATCATTTCAAGGACAGACTCATATGGAATCAGGCAGGCATAAACAGCATTACTTGGAACCTTTGATTAGAATTGAACTTTAAACACTTGTATATCACAACTTTCTCACTTATCTAAGACTTCTAAATCTAACTGGGAATCATGCTTGATACGATACGTAACGTACTTTGATTATCAACTTCAGTCAGTGCATACAAGACGATTGTCAGTATACTTGTCCACTAAAATCCATACAAGACATTTGACACGCATTGGTAACGAATTAAGTTATATTATTTCAACCAACATTTGTGGATCCCAAGCTTATATGGTAATCATTATTCCTTATAGGACTTTCGAGCGGTCTATAGGTATTTTGACAAGAATAAACTATTATTAGAGCTTTCAAAGAGAAGCCAAGCCTCATGTCAGTGCCATCGCACAGCAGAGAGGCGGCAAACAACAATGAATTCTAGAATATGTAGGTTATGCTTATCCTCAAGTCAGTGCCATCGCACAGCAGAGAGGCACACAACCTATCTCCTTGTTAGAGCATTTTTTATTTTTCTTTTTCACATAACGCACTAACAACATTTTGTTATCAGTATGATTGCGCTTGTATTCATTTGTTCTTTTGCTCTTTTTGCAGTCACACGCTCACCTTTGGTGGCGTTTATTTGCTCGTTATCCCTTATCGGAACTGGCTGATTGTGTTAACCAGTGATAAGATGGGAACCCACAGTTGATTGAACCGTTTAGTTTAGATTAAGTTTACCAATGACGTCAACTCGTATATTGTGTTGAATCTACCGACACATCGTATAGTGAACTAGCACCTCCCTAGATCAACTTTCTCCGAGTAGTTACAATACAAACCAAGCGTACTATCATCTTCCCATCTTGTTAGACTTAGACTTCTCGGATTTATAATTTTTCTATGATTTAATTAACTTTACAGAACCGAAAATCCTTTTGTGTTCCAAGTAACTGATGCCTGTGTACTATCACTTTCCATAATTTATCGAGTCACATTTCCAGTTTAGATGTCTATGCCTTTTCAGCTTTACTTACCTCCCTTTTTTTTTAGTAAATGAAGACTGAAATAAATCTCCCCCTAAAATTCTAAAACAGAAAATCTTTTTGTGTTTTTGGAGTTTTATAACGCAAGGAAATTAAAAAAAATTAAATAAAAGAAATAAAAGAATTCAAAAGACTGCGTCGGACTATCTATCTGTTTCTTCCGCAATCACATCACTTTTCTTTTAACGCCGTTGACCTCTAGCAGATAGAAAAATCTAGGTTTATCAAATGGTTTGGTGTAGAGGTCAGCGCGCTGAAAATCCGTGTTAATTTTAATCACATCAATCAATTGTTTTTCATAGCAATCACGTATGAAATGATATTTAATACCGATGTGTTTTGTTTTCGGATGTTGAACAGGATTTTTAGTAACAGCTATGGCAGCAGAATTATCAACGTAAATAGGGGTGTTAGAAAATTGCAAACCGTAGTTGCGCATTTGCTGTTGGATCCAGATAATCTGAGAGCAGCAACTTGCAGCAGAACATATTCAGCTTCACAAGGTGATAAAGCAACCGAGGTCTGCTTCTTGCATTGCCACGTGACTAATCGCCTTCCAAAGAACTGACACCCTGCTGATGTAGACTTGAAGTTCATCTTCCAGCCACCATAGTCTCAATCGCTGTATGAAGTAAGCTCAAAGTCATCATCATGAGGACCACAACCCCAGTGTTGGAGTACCCTTCAATAACGAAAAATCCTTTTAACACCAATCAGGTGATTCACTTTTGGCTTCGCTTGATATCTAGAACATAAACATGTGCATACATAATATCTGGACGCGAGGCAGTGAGGTACATAAGAGATTCGATCATCCCACGATACATAGTGGCGTCCACCAAATCCCCATTCTCATCAGGAGCCACATATGATTTGTGGCGAGAGGGGTACCGACAGTGGAAACATTCTCCATATCAAACCGACTCAGAATATCGCTGACATACTTGGTCTGATGTAGGAAAATACCGGTTGGTGTTTGATCCACCTGTAAACCTAGGAAGAACTTCATTTCTCCCATGGCACTCATTTCAAACTCTGCCTTCATCACAGATTTGAATTCTTTGCACAATGCTTCATTCCTAGACCCAAAGATGATGTCATCCATGTAGATCTGCACCATAAGCAAATCACCATCCTTTTCCTTGATGTATAATGTACAGTCTATGAAACCCCTGCGAAAACCGTGTTTCAACAGATGGGTGGAGAGCTTCTCATACCAAGCTCGAGGAGCTTGATGTAGCCCATACAGAGCCTTATCCAGCTTGTAGACTCTGTCCCGATGATACGGATCCTCAAATCCTTCGGGTTGACTGACATAGACCTCTTCACGGATTTCCCCATGAAGAATGCACTCTTCACATCCACTGATAGACTTTTATCTTCATAAACGATGCATAGGCAAGGAAGATCCGAATTGCTTCCATTCTTGCCACTGGTGCAAACACTTCATTGTAGTCAATCCCCTCGACTTGTCTAAATCCCTGAACAACCAAGCGTGCCTTGTTTCTGATAACAACACCTTGGTCATCCTTTTGCACTTTAGTACCCATTTGGTACCAATCACTTTAACTCCTTTTGGCCTGTCAACGAGGGTCCAGACTCCAAGTTTCTTGAACTGGAGTAGCTCTTCCTGCATAGCATTGACCCAGGCCTCTCTTTCAGGGCGTCACTGACGTATTTAGGCTCGTTTGTGAAACAAAACATGAGTAAGCCCCGTCATTGACATAACCCTTCTCCATGACCGCAGCATAATCAGCAGAGTACAGCTGATTTCTCGTCTGACACCGGATTGAATATCCCAATGATAGCCGTGGGGGGATGATTCACACTGATCCTAGTCACTGGTGTGGAAGGAACCACAACCTCAGAGTCAAGATTGGTGACAACAGGTTCAGTATCCGGATTTCCCAATGCTGGTTCAGCAGCTGATGACCCACTTTGTTGATTAACATTGCGATCAAGGTCTGGTTCAGCTGCTTCTTCATCACCTGATGAGTCATCACTCTCGTCTTGAGCAGGAGTCGAAGAACTGGAGGCACCGCTTGCAGGTGTGATGTTGCTTGAATCCAGATTCGGTGAGTTGAGAACATCATACATCATCTGGGTAGCAACTTCATCATCTGACTCAACTGAGGAAGATTAAAGGATTTAAAAAAGCCATCATAATCGAAGAATGATGATGGACCTTTTCCAGCAAAGGGGTGGTGTATCTCTGAACATCTACGTTGCACCACACTTCTACCTGACCTGTCGAATTATTGTAAACTCGTTTGTCTGGTATGCTGTATCCTAAGAAGATTCCTTGATCAGCTTTCTCACTGAACTTGCCATCCTGAGTCTTCTTCAACAGTGTACAAGGAGCTCCAAAAGGTTCCAGATACTCCAAGTTAGGCTTGCGCTTCTGAAGCAACTCATAGCAAGTCTTGCCATGCCTTTTGACTACTAACACACGGTTAAGTGTGTAGCAAGCATTGGCAACCGCCTCATTCCACAACTGGACCGGAAGCTTAGAATCAGCTACATGGTTCGCGCAGTCTCGATCAAGCTTCGATTCTTTCGTTCTGCAACCCCATTCATCTGTGGCGTGTATGCTGAGTGAACTGCGAACAATCCCCTTTTCCTTGCAGAAAGCATCCATCCACTGATTCTTGAACTCTGTGCCATTGTCAGAACGAATCTTCCTTACCTTCAGGTTGTAGAGTGACTCCAGTGTCGTGACGAGTACCTTGAAGGATTCAAATGTTCTGATTTAGCTTGTAGAAACATCACCCAGGTGAATCTTGAGTAGTCATCTGTGACTACAAAGCAGTACCAGTCTCCTGCGATACTTTTTGTGCTAACTGGACCAAAGAGATCCATGTGTAGCAACTCCAGGGGCATCTCTATAGGATTAACATGCTTGGTCTTGTGAGATTTCCTGGTCTGCTTGCCTTTCTTGCATGAGACACAGAAATCAGGAAGCTGGAAGTTCTTGATAGGAACTCCATCAACTAAGTTGTTATGAATCAGATGATTCATCTTCCTATGATTAATGTGTCCCATTCTTCTGTGCCACGAAATGGAGTCCTTCTCTGTAGCTTTAGATAAGATACTTGAACAGTAGAAGAACTAGTAGAGGCATTTGACATATCTAGAACATATAAGTCATTATATCTAGATGCTGACATTAATACTTGTTCCTCTGGAATATCCATTTCTTTCTTCAGAATGTAACATTTGCGATTATCAAACATGACTTTGAATCCCTTGTCACAAATCTGAGACACAGAAAGCAGATTGTTTTCTAACTGCTGAACAAAGTTGACTTTGTCGAACTTTACCTTTTCATTACCTACTTCTCCTTGAGCAGTAATGTATCCTCCTTTGTTACCAGCAAAGGAACGTGTCCCCTTTTAATTTGTTTGACATTGAAAAGGAGGGACCTATTTCCCATCATGTGCCTGGAAGCTCCGCTATCTACGATCCATGTATTTAAAGACGCACTATAGCGGACAACCTGCACATAAGAGAAAATAATCAGTTAAGGAGGGGGACCCAAGCCTTGACTGCCTTGGGCTTCCCAGAGGAATCAACCATCATGATTCGACCCACTGGCCTTTATCAGTGGATGGAATCTCAATGTTCAACTTGTCCTTACTTTCAGACTCATCAGTTGTTTTGGCTTTCCACAAACCATCCCTGTGAAAGGATTGTTTGTGGTAAACCTTAGACTGATTCACAGTTTGAGCATATGGTTTAGATTCAGAAACAGGTCTCGCCGCTGGCATCACAGACTTGTCAGTGACTTGTTTGTGCTGCCTTTGGCGTGGAGGAGACAAAAACGACCGAGAAGGTGTTTTAGACCTAGTAGGTGTTTTCGATCTAATAGGAGTCTTAGATCGCTGTTTCGAATCTAAATTAACTTTGTTGTTCAGCTCCACCTTAATTCTTGGAGCCTGATAGCGAGGACAATGTGTTGAAATGTGACCGCACTGTCCACAAGTATAGCAGGATCTCCATTCATCGGGGCTAGAAGATCTCTTGTGGGGCGGTGAGTAAACTTCTGGTTCTTTCTTTTTATTTTCACTTTTAAGATTTTTACCTCCTTTGACAAACTTAACTTGTTTAACATTTTGGTTTATTTGTCTATGTGGCTGAATATTATCTCTTTTAACTGATTTAACTTGAGTGTTTGTAGACATCTTGGATTGTGTGACATTAGACTTTGAATCCAACCCAAGAGATGTTTGGACATTCTCTTCCACCTGTTTCTCAGCAGTGATATTTCTCGATGCTGAGGTTTTCTGAACATCATCCAGAGAAGCAGATTTAACTACTGTGTCCGGTTCACTAACCAAAGGAGTTGTCACCACATGATCCTTAATTGGATTACTATTTATTGGACGTTGTTTAGTGTTCAACAGGATCTCATGTGGTGGTGGAACAACCTTGTAACCCAAACCCTCCCCATTGTTGCGTTCTTTAACCAAGTTTTTCAAAATGTGTGAGGAACTCGCTAAACTATGTAGTTTTTGTTTCAAAGACTCATTTTCTACTTGTAAAACAGCTTTGTCTTTTTTAGTCTCTTCAATGGTCTTTAAGTAGAATTTAATGTCATTTTCTTGGTTAAACACAACAACTTCAGTTTCCTTTAATTGTTTATTTAAAGCATCGATCTTTTCCTTATAACTGCTCTCATTCTGTTTTAACACTCGATTAGCTTCTGAGCACAGTTTTAAGTCATTTACTAAGTTATCATTGTGTTCTAATAACCTAGCAAATTTTAAGTCAATGCTTTCTCTAATTTATCACAATCAGCACAAGCATGTTTAGCGAATAATTCATCCTTAGATTGTACCTGTGCACCTGTGGACGTTCCAGCCATGAAAGCATTCTGAGACGTAGGTTGAGCTTCAGATTCTGAATTCAGCTCATTCTTGAGAATTTCATTCACTGCATCAAACGTCTCTTCCAAGTCAGCAGTATCAACATCAGCTGAGCTCTCCCCCTCACTCGCTAAGTCTTCGTTCAATTCTTCCACAGAAGCTATGTTCGCTTCACCATCAGATAAGAATCGAAAGGACCAGTCCTGTCCTTCATCTCCTTGTGCTACCATAGCTTTAGAATCATTTCCTGTGGATGCTGGCTTCTTGTCTTTATCTTGCCTATTGAACGAGGAGAATGGATTCCCGTTCTCAGTCTTTTAGGCTTCATGCATTCTCTTTTGAAATGACCCTTTTCTCCACAGTTGAAACACGTGACTTTTGACTTGTCAAAACCAAAGGTTGTATCTTTAGTAGCCACGAGATTCTGCCCTGTTTTCTTCACAAACTTCTTGGCTCTCCGGACAGCACTTGCAAGAGCCCACATGATATCCATCCTTTCAAGCTCGTTTTCATCTACTTGCTCGTAGTCTTCATCAGCAATGTGGCAATTTCAAATCTTACCCGCCACCAGACCATCATAAGAGTGCACAACTGCAGCAAGTAGATCCATGTGCTCTTTAGCAACCTCCACTGTTACTTTACCCAAATTTTCTGTCATCAACTTAGCAGATTGAGTAACAATTAGACTTTTTAGAACCCCAGAAGCACCATGAGACTCATTTGTAGATGAGAGCCTTGATCCGTAGATGATGATGCATTGGACACAAATGCTGTTTGCAGAGGTGCTCCAGAAGACTTTGCAGCAGGAGTGGAAGTAGGAGTTACATTGTAGAGTGATGGGTCTTGTGTATACGCTCCTCTTTTCGTCCTGTACTTGTGACACTTCTTCCTCTCTCAGTTTTAGAATAAAATCATTAATATCCAAGGTCTCTAAACTAAGTTGTGTCGCATAGTGGAAATGAATGAATGCCACTTTTCAGGTAGACCATCTGCCAAGCTTGAAACTTTGTTTTCCATTGACGTCTTTACTCCATGAGTGTGAAGTTCACTCATCAAGTGATAGAAGCGATCGATAATTTCATCCAAGCTTTCATTCCCAATTGCAGAGAAGTTGTCAAATTCCTTCTTCAACGCTTTACCCTTTAGGGACTTTAGAGTGGAATTCCCATCATACCTCTTCTCAAGAGCTTTCATCAACTTTTTACTTTGCTTGTGCTCTGAGTATCGGTGAAAAATGGCCTTGGGAATAGACTGGGTTAAAAGAGCATATGCCTTCTTTTCGGCATTGTAGGCAACCTTCTGTGTATCAGTGAGTCCACTTAAAGTCAAAGGAACACCATCAGCTCCCACAGGCATGTTATAACCAGTCTTAATAGAGTTCCATAAGTTCGGGTCCACTCCATTTAGATGAATCTCAAAACGTTGTCTCCATTGTGGAAATTCATCTATAGTCAATAGCTTAGGTGGCTTGTTATGGTTCCCTATCTCATTTTCCAGTAAAAGGAGGTTTTGTATCCTTGAGTCCTTTCCAGCTACATTGCAAAGTTTTCTGAGTCCATTATATTATTACTTTAACTTGTGAAAGAATTTGCTAATGCGATTGAGGAGTGCGACTGGGATGCGACCGACACTAGCTATATGCGATTGGACTCAAAAACGATTGAACAGACGACTGAGAGACTTAGGCGACTGAACAGACCGAACGACTCGACTGGGCGACAGAACTGTGCGATTGACTCACTCGGGCGATTGGACGAAGCGATTGACTCAATCGGCCGAATGAATGGGCGACTGGACTTCAGTCGTACGATTGAGATAATCGTGCGACTGAGACTGCAGAAATCAAAATTTTTCACACTTTTGACCTAAAACATGTTTTGTGACACCAAAGACGGCTGAAAGTCGAAGAACACTGATTTTGCAGAACATGCACACGTAAAGACTCGGTTTTGGGCAGAAAGATTGGATCTTTTCACGAAAAACGTGGACTTTAACAAAACTTGATTGAATCAACGAAGAATCAAGAGCCAAAGCTTTGATACCACTTGTTAGGACCGTGTACGTACAGAGTACTAACTGATTCTTCGTTATACCAGATCAAATAGTGCGGAATCCTATTTGATTGGTGATCCAATCAGGGAGAACGAAATCAAGATCAATCCTAACGATTAGAAAACGTTAAGAATGGAATAGGAATGATCTGGGACGTTCTATGAACTTGAAATGGACGATCTGGACGTTCTGGGTCGACTAGGGTTTCAAGTATTCGAAGTGTTACGTTTTTCCACGAACTAGGTGGTATTTATAGGTAAGGGTTTCTCATTCGGGCGACTGAACCATTCGCATGGTTCAGTCGTGTGATTGAGCTATGCGGTTGATCCATACGCACGACTGAGTCTTCAGTCGTACGACTGGTTCAATCTAATGCTTCAGTCTTATGACTGATCCAGTCTCATGGTTCAGTCGTGCGACTAAGCCATTCGCATGAAGTTATTTATGCGTATGGTCCATTGGCATGGCCCATTCGCATGATACTTCATCATGTTAAGTTTGAATGTGTTAATTATTACAACATTATGCATACCAATTCAAACAACCACAAACCTATATAATTAATCATTACACAACCCATTAATAAAAATATAAACATTATAATATAAACAACCAATGTATTTCATTAATCAACGTTCAATTACATATATCAAGACATTATAATATTTTACATTCAGCTCAGAATCTAGGGACACATGTATCAACAGTTTCTCATAGCTCATGATTATAATGATAGTACTAGTAATTTAGTAATGGCAGTAGCATCAGATATTCCAACATATCATTTGTCAGTGATATCAAAATCAATAGTCTCTTCAATAGTATCAGATATCCCAACATATCAATTGTCAATGATATCGAAATCATAGTGTCTTTAGATAGTATCAGATAACATAGTTCATCATAGAAGTCATTTAAATCCCCTTTTAAATAAGTTTCAAATCATCAACGTGAATCAAAAGTCCAAACATTACCTAAAGGTCCGTGATGGAAATTACACGTCCGGTAAATTCATGATTAGTTGATCAAGTGTAATCATCAATTTACCCAACCCGATCATTCCAACACTTCCTACAAGGACAGTCCTAGGGTATCAGGGTTGTAGCCCAAGGTCTACTACGGTATTCCTGACTTCTCTACAACCTTTGGCTCTGATACCAATGTGTCACCCCCGGGCCCAGGTAGGGTGGGACGTCACAGACTAGCAACAATATATGGCAGCGGAAACAACCAATACAAGAGCTTAAGGAGAGAATATCACATGGCATTTTAAGTTTTCAAAAGATACCGGGGCTAGAAATAGATCTAGCACCAAAATAAGTTATACACCAACATAGAGACAAATGTATTGTTTATAGAAATTTTCAATTGTTCATATTGTTCCTTAAGAAAATAAGACAATGCCATGGTCACGGGGATAAGTCTAGGTCTTTAACAACAGCTAGAGTCTCTTCATGGATTACCTGAAACATGCTCAAAAAGATATTCAACTAAAAAGTTGGTGATTCAAGTGCTTAATGTTTAAAAACAAATGGACTTAACAAAGTCCTCATTTGATAAAAGGAAAGAATTATAGTTGCAACATCGTGGGATTATCATAATCAACCCTGCACTCAGTCCCGGTTAGCCTCTTCTAAAGTTATGTTTTACTGGTTATTCCCGAAGGAAGAATTGAGCCCCAACCAGTGCACTATACCTGCCCGGATGGCTTACCATTGTTTCTTACAAAACCTGTCACATGCCACAAACGACCCCTTAGGATCTTAGTGGGGTACCATCCTAAATGGAAGCCACTGTGTGTGGGGATTCCCCAGATAGATCTATCTATATAAAACAAACGTTCATGAAAGAATTAGTGCTAGGATCTCAGATCTAGTTTGATCAATTAGGTATGATTTGCAGCAGAATAGTACTAGAATTAGACGACATTTAAGCAAGAACAAGATGAATATTCAATCAACAGTAACGGTTATAGAGAGAGAAAGTTTTCTGCAAAAGAGAATGTTCTCATTCATTCATAAGCTTCGGTCATTACAAATTAGGTCAACTTTCCTTTATAGAGGAAAGGTGACGTCAGCAGATGTCACCTGATAGTGACAACTAACCGATTTACTGATACAACTGAAAATAACTAAAACTACTGAAGATGTCCATAACAGTTGAGGACATTTTCTTACAATAAACGTTTAAGTATTAACTAATACTACAACTACTGAAAACAAAGCACTGAACTGCTGATTACAATCTACTAAAAATATAAAGACAACTACTGAAAGGAAACCATCATAACTACTGAAGAGTACTTCTTCAGTTGTTGTGACAACCTCTGAATACTTGGTCTTCATACTTTGTATTCAGCTTTAGTCTTCAGACTTTGTCTTCAGCTTTAGTCTTCAGACTTTGTCTTCAGCTTAGTCTTCAGACTTTGTCTTCAGCTTTAGTCTTCAGACTTTGTCTTCAGACTTTAGTCTTCAGACTTTGTCTTCAGACTTTGTCTTCAGACTTTGTCTTCATACTTTGTCTTCAGAATTTGTCTTCAGACTTTGTCTTCGGACTTTGTCTTCAGACATTGTCTTCAGCTAATGAAGTCTTCTTCAGTTGTTATGATGTCTGTGGGACTTAAAGGTTTTTCTGATCTGGCTCATTGTTTTTTTGGTCCAACAACTCCCCCCCCTGAACCAATGCAGCCAAAACCTTTAAGTTTATTGGTGTCTCACTTATTAGGCAAAAGGATAGTCTTTTTCTTCTAGATCAGCTCAGAAGTTACCAAATTAAGCACAGGCCTGGGAAGAGGTTTCAGAAGATTTGATTGGCAAGGGATAGATGGGAACTCTATCTTGGGGAATTAGACACAGAGTTGTTACCCCATCCATGAAACCTACTTCCCTACAATGAGTCTGTAAGACTCTCGAACATAGGCCTCAAGGAAACAACTGTTCTTCCAGGTGATTTCTTCAGCTTCTCCTTTAAAGAAAAACTCTAGCCCATATACTCAGATAAGTACTTAACATGTTCCCATTCTTTAGCTCCACAGTTGTTATTTCTCTGTATGCAAACTCATTAGGATGATTACCTTCAAGTATCAACTGGAGCTCATTGCTTCTGACTTCTTCAAGCCTCTTGTAGATCAACCCCTTCTTCATCATTTTGTTTTCCAGTAAAGTTTGTGGGTCAGATTAGACTTGTAGGCTCTTTTGAAGTCTTCTAAGATTTCCCAGGGTGACACTACAATGGCCAGCATGATCACTGCATCTACAACATCTTTACTTGGCCATTGTATCTTCTTGGGATGTTCTTCTTGTGAATTCTATCACTCACCCTGGGATCAGGCCAAATTCTAACTCTCTCTTTCTGATACTGAAATATAAATCTGAGAGCATACAACCTCTGAGCATGTTTCCTCATAGTTTGTATCGATGTAGATTGAGGAACTCTTTATCAACCAGACTCAACAACTGCTCATCATGTTGTTTGTGCTGTTCTTCTTCTTCAAGCTTTACTTTTACCATTTGCGTCTGGATGGTAGGTGCGATTGGTGTTGGTTGATTCCTGGCCTCAGGCATCTTTGTTTTGATAACAACTGAAATGGGCAGCCTATCTTGCTCATCATCATCTTCTTCTTCTTCTTGAAGCCTCAACCCCCTTCTCTTCCTCTTGGGTGCATCATCAGCAGTTATTTGTGTTAGTTTCTTGGGTAAAGGAGTTGGTTTTATAGGTTGTGATGTTGGTTGTTCTGGTGTGGGAGATTGTACAGGCTGCTCTAGCATCTTAGTTGTAAGTGAGGCTTGGAGTACTTTGTCATATCATTCCTTTTCCCAGCACCAGCTTCATCAAGGGCTTCTATGAGCAATCCTTTGCTAAATACTTCAGACGAATAGATTTTGTTGGTTATCTCCAAAATATTGTCCCTGGCCCATGATTTCACTTCATGAATTGATCTCCCAAATACTTTGATATGAACCTGACCATAGCTTCCAGCTTTCCTGTTCTTTCTCACTATAGCTAGCCTATCGATGCTCAATCTCTTGTATCTCCAGCCTTCTGATCTCAGATTCAAGTTTGGCAGTGTCGAATCCTTGTCTAAAGAGCTGATCAATGATTTTATCCATTGATCTGCTATGCTTCTCATCAGCTTCTTTAATCAGTTCCTTTAACTTCTTCTCATCAGGAGTCTTTTAACCACCCTTCTTTTTTCTTGTAAGTAATATGGAAGTCCTTGTCCTTCTCTTTCTCAATCTCCTTTTCCTTTTCTTTCTCAATCTCCTTTTCCTTTTCTTTCTCTTTCTCCTTTTCTTTCTCATTCTTCTTTTCCTCTTCAACTCTCTTCCTCTTGTTTGTTTTACTACCTTAGACTCCCCTTTTTGGTTGCATTGGGTTCAGGGTGTGAATGGTAGAAAATCTTTTAGTGACTGCATCATCAACTAGGGTTTGAATTTTTGAGGAAAGCCTCTCATCAAGAGCTTGATGGACAATGTTAGTGATGATGGGAGTGATGAGAGGCAGGGAAGATTTAAAGACAGCAACCATTTGCTCAGAGGGTTCTGTCCCTGTGAAATGGTGCCAGAAGCAGAGGCTGGTGGCTGATTTGTTATGAGTGGCTCAGTGTGTGGGAGACCTTCAAAAGAAGGTGCCATCTGTAGGTTAATATGGGCAGATGGACTTGATTCTTGAGACATTTTGGCAAGCAGTTCTTGTAGTCTGCTTACCTCTGCCTCAAGAATGGTGTTGTGGGCGAGAACATCATAGAAAAAGCCTAGGTCACATCAGTGGTTGCTGAATCATCTGACCTCCTGATCTCATCAGGATGAACATGTGCTGAGTGTGGATAAGTATTCACATGTGCCCCTTGATCTTGGTACTGGGGACTTCCTGCCTCAGGATTATGTCCTTCATCGGCAGTTGCCTCTGGTGAGGTCTTAGAAATGTTACCAACATCAGCCTTTTCATGTGCTGAAGCAGGAGAAGTGGCGGCCTCACCAGAAGTTCAAATCTCCTCCTCCACACGGGAGATTGAACTGTGTAATCCCTGTGCTGTGGGTTTCAGCAACATTAGAATCCTCCCACTCAACTGTTGAGGTTTTCCCAGTTATAATAGGTTTCTGGGGAGGGGTTGGAGTGTTTAACTGACTCAGCACTTTTGCAATGATATAAGTTGGGCTTTGTGGGGTGGTTTCAGTAGGAGATAGGTGTGAAGAAGATCTCACCTAGGGTGAGTGGTGCTCTTCAATGGCAACCTTCTCAAATGAGAGAGGTTCCAGTAATGTGGCATCTCCAGAAGTGGTTGCTTCAAGATCATGTTGAGAGGATACCTGAGCGGTTGTGGCTGGTAGAGTCTGTGTAACTACTGGTGGATTACTACAAGTAGTTTCTCCTGCCTTGGTGCTGCAGGGGCATCCTCAGCGGACTCAACTCCCTGAGTAGCCTTTTTAGGCTTTTTGGATTTTGGCTTGGAGGGACTTTGGATCTGGAGGATGAGGCTGTGGGTTCCTGCTGCTTGGGTTTTAGCAGCTTGGGAGCCTCTTTGATTTGTGTGTTCGAGTTGTGCCTGGAGTATACTTCAGGCAAAACTACCACAGCAGGGACTCCAAGGCCAACAAGGCCGTCAGATTTTAATTGATTTTCAATAAGGGCCATAAGAAACCTTGGATATATATCCATCTGTTAGCCATAGGTTTCAATGCCAGGTCTTTTAATTCTAAAAATATAATTTCAGAAAATTTAAGCTTTGGCATTCAAGGATTGAATACAATACCTGTTGCCACCTAGAAGACATTTGATACTATGAGGAGGTCTTGGGGGCAAGGCAGACGTTGACCATGTGGAAGATTAGGCGTTCAGGTCATGGAAGTGCTTTTTCAAATTGTGGTAGCACTTAGGTCGCCTTCGTACCCATTGTTGATGAAGGATAAATCAGTGGTACCCTTAGGGTATTCGATGACGAGGTCGGCATCATTCAGATTTAGGGTTTTCCGAATGATATCAGAAGTGACAACCACCTTCTTCTGATTGACAAATGACTGGAGAGCGATCTCGCCATCATTCTCACCAGTTGTGAGTGTGACGTTTGTCAGAATTTTTGTAGGGTTTCTAAGTTATGGTTGGGTTCAGAAGAAAAGCTGTTTGGTATTGAGATTCAACCTCAGATAGATGGCGTCATCAAATTTTTTCCAGAAGGCCGATTTGGTGAGGTAAGCGACACAGTATTCTTACCTATGGCAGTTTCTACATCAAAGGGCACATCAACACTTCTACTACTAACAGCAGCTTAGTACAGAAGGCAGCAGAAATAAACTCCTACTGGCACCCGAATCAATAATACAGAGGCTAAATTTTGGTTCACCAGAACGTACCGGACACAACATCAGGGTCCGTCCTGGCCTCCTCCTGCGTCATCGTGAACGCTCTGGCCTTTGCCTCGTTTCCTCTCCTCCCGTCTTCTTCACCCCTGAGCCCTCAGCCCTCGCTTCTTCGTCTCTGCTCATATGACCACTTTCTCCACATTTAAAACATTTCCTGTTCGGCACTCCTTGGCCATACGCCCTGTCTTTCACACTTAAAGCAGATGTTTGATCCCACTTGCACTCCCCCGAGTGCTCTCTTCCACACTGCCACACTTCCTCAACCCTGCTCCTGACATGACCACACGGCTGTCATCCACCCTTGTCTTCTTGTTACTCGTCGAAGTATCACCTCGACCAACCTCTTCCCCTGCCAGTTTCTCTCACCACCTCCCTTCTTACTAACCTCAGCTTTCACCACCACAGTCCGTTCATCATATAATCTCC